>KK502543.1:133370-479476 GCA_000688735.1 Glossina austeni | reverse complement strand
ACACACACACACACACACACACACACACACACACACACACACACACACACACACACACACACACACACACTATATCTCACACTCTATCCCACACTCTATTTCACACTCTATCTCACACTCTATCTCTCTCTCTCTCGCTCGCTCTTTCTCCCTAAGTATTTATTTTTCTGTCAGGATATTCAAAGAAATCCATTACATAAATCGGATCCGAATTTACGATGTACATTCTGTGCTTGTACCAAGAGGATGAGTTAACTTAATTCCGATCCATATCTTTTATAAATAACTTTAAAGCAAAAATCATTTAAAGTGATTTTCATAAGCTTTCACGATATGTTTTATCGCTAACAGCTGACGTAATCCAAGCAAAAGAGTTCATTATAAAAATTAATATGAAATAAATTTGAATTATAAACCAGAAAAGAATGTTTTACTTCGAAAAATATGTGATCTTAAAAAACGATTTTTCATTGCAATGTTCATAAAGTTGCGCTTATAAAAAAGATTAATAAAATCAGTTATTATTCAGCTGTGGACGAATTTTCTATACTTACACCCATTAACTTTATCATAAGAAAAAGAAAATAAAAAAAATTAAATTTCGATACTCTACGCTATTGAGTAGCCTATTTTGTCCATTTTTAAGATTTGAAAGCACTGAAAAATTAAAGTTTACCTGTAGTAAGCAAAAGCGCAATTTTCGACCTGTTTGACAAGTTTGCAGCAACAACTTGCATTCAAGAACTTCGAATCTTTTTGCCAAATTGGATGCCGACGCAGATATATACACAGACCGGCAGACAGACAAGCCCAGATTCATTCAAAACTTTACACTGTTCAAAAACGTGTATATTTGAGAGAGTCTCTGCACCTTACTTCTCGACTTTGCAAAAAGTTTGACAAAGTAATCACTCATCCAACCTCCCTTTGGCGGGTATAGAAAACATTTTTCTAAAAATTTTTTCAAGTCTTGCCTTTAAGATGAAATACTATAATATTAAAAATACGTTTTTGTTAAAGGGCAAGCAAGGACACCGGCAAGGGCAAAGTAACTTAAAATAACTGAGTATTACAATCAAAGTTCAAATGCAAATATTTGAGGAAAAACAACAAAATTGTTATCAAATACAACTTACGTCTGGATATGTGAAAAATTCAAAACTCACAGTTACTCTGAAATATTTCAACTGTAAAATTATGTATGGACCGGTGTACTTACTAGCTTAGCTAAAAGAAAGAATACCTCTTGTCTTCCTCCTACCATTTTCTCCTTCGGTGATATGAAATAAAGAACAACGATAGTTCTTGCTTACCAATCCCATGGAAGAGTGCACATAAAATCGGGTCATTGTCATGCTTACCTTATGTGGAAAAATTTATGTTGTTTTTCACAAAAATTTTAATTTTCTTTATGCAGTTTTTGGAAAAAAAGAAGAAAAAAAGTAAATAAATAAGAAAAAGTGTATGCTATGGATATTGAATTATTCGGTAAGCGTAAACTTTCCTTTGTCTCGTTCTTTTTTTTTGGATGTTTTTTTTTAGAGATTTTCGTAAAATGTGAAGAAAACATAAAGTGATATAACTCACAATTTCACTAATGAAAATAAAACCTTGAAAGTTATTTTCTTTTAGCTAAAAACAAGACACATAGCGTTTTCTTCACCTTATATTCACTAAGTTGATGGCGTGGGTGCAATAATATGAAAAATAATATTTTTGTGCTTTTTTCCGTTTTTCAATTTAGCAAAATTCATCAAAGATTGCATTTGTAAAGAAATTACTCAGAAATTTGCACGTTTTAAATTAAACTCGTCTGCATTTGCTTATAAAGTAATGTCTTGACAGTAACTAAGAAAAATTAATAAATACATGCAATGTGAAAAAGGATTTCAAAGAAACAAATTGCTTTTCAAATTATTATTTAACAGAGATTATTAAGTCAAGTGCCATCAGATTCAGATCAGATTTTTTCAGACTTTTAAATCGAGCTTATTACACAGGGTTATAATGATGGGATTTCTTCCATTTCCAGAACTTTTTTTTTGTTTTTAATAAATCGCTTATTCAGGGGATGCTTCCATTTCCACGTGAGGCGGTGACAAACAGGTCGCATTGATGCTTAGTCCTCCAAGACTGTACAAGATTCTTCACATTTCTCTTCGTGGTTTCAATTCGATTGTTTTCATGAAATTTTTAATTTTTCTCTTACCCAGACGATGTAACGACCATAGGAAACATTGTGATCATATAAAGATATGCTATGTCTTTGTCATAAATTTTGAATGGGAAAGAATGTCATCGAGAAACAATAATCTAAAGTACTCTTCTGATACCCTTTGCACTAAGAAAATTGATCTTTTCCTTTTGGTAATGTAATAATTAAAGTTTTCGCAAACTATAGCTTTTCATTTTTATACGATTTTTATTTCCACAATACTTCAACAATTTGTACCGATTTTATTTGCAAATTTATTACATTGGAAATCTCAAAATAATTTCTTATCATTGAATGCTGATTATGTTGCTTATCACTTCCTAGGTGAATGTTATTTTTAGTTTCATGGGAAAATCCTTCTTAACCACAAGTACTACTAATCCACTTTGTGTGGTATAATACGTGAATGACATACATACGCATATGTGAAAAGAGTACCATATGTATACTAGAAAAAATGCTAATATAAAAAACCCAACTTTATTATTCCACACGTATGCAGACGTGTTGCATTAAAGATGCTCGTAAATTGTGTACTTTTTTCATCAGTCCGTGATTTCAACACGATTTGTTATGATTTTCGTTTGGTCGAACACTTCTTCGCCCTGTAATCGGTCCTAAACGCGTATGGTAGGGAGTTTGGCTACATGGGTTGAACTTTTAAAAGAATCTCAAAAAAACATTGAAAATTTGAAAAAATATTTTAAAATGTAAATTGATCGGTGTCGCCATAGCCATATATTTTTTCATGTAGCTTATGCATTAAGGGTTAACATCACACGAGTCATATCTCGGTTCGGTTACCTTCATGAGGATGGTGGCCAATTTTTCAAAATGTATTTTTCATAGGGTACTTTCGCCTTTAAAAATCAATGCCACCATAATTAGCGGAAGAGAAGTGTTTTTTTCGACAATTTTTTGTGAGCTGAAAACGGAGGCAATAAGTGCATACTTACGTGGGAAAAGAAAAATTATTTTGGAGAAATCTTTAAAAATGACAATACATTCCCTGCCATTCCCTGGAGACATCTTTAGCTGAAGAGGCTTTGTGGTACGCAGTACATATCTTGGAAAATCTCTTCCAAACTTGAATTAAAAACAGAAACAAGAAACAGTCATTTGATATAAATGCCTATAGCTAGGGAGGGGTTAGAGAATTCTTTAAAATTATCAATTTTTGGGCGATTGGTGAGTATTTCCATGAAAAAGATCAAGTTTTGACCACAAGAGGGTAATAACTTTTGAATAAAAATTGTGTAAATTTACTAATCGAAAACATTCTACATTCTACATATTTTACTACAGAATGTTATTTTAAAGATATTGAAAACAATTTAAACGAGAAAATTTTTGGAGTTACGCTGCGTGACGAATGTTTCTTATAAAAATTAAACATTTCTTGTTACTTTTTTTCGTTAGTCTGCAATCCCAGCATCCTTGCGCATGTTCAAGTATTCTTCCTCATTTTCGTTTCTCGGCGACTTTATGGCGTGAGTAATTGCGTTTGTCGCTGCAAATCGAAGACAAAAACTCACTTTTTACACTTTAGTTGTCGGGAAATGGCGGAGAAACCCACGGCAAGGTAATGTATAATTTTGTGGTTGGACTCGTAATCAATAGTATAAAAACTACATCCCCCAATTTTTAGCTTCTTGGCAGAGTCGACGAGTTTTCGACTCGTTCCTAGTTTAAGATTGTCTTGAAGAATTTACGGTAACATACGTTTGATTGCAAATGCTTTTAATAAATGAACGCAAACACTTTTCATAGATATTTGTTAATCTATTGGAGAAGTCACAAATCGTCACATAAAACAATAGGCTCATGATAAGTAGGTGGTCTTATGCGGAGAAATCCCAAATTTCATGGAAAAACTTTCCTTTAGTTAATGAATTTCTTTGCAAATTTTCTCGAAGATCCAAAGCATATCTTAAGCCTATAAGAGAAATTATTTTTTCAAAGAATCACAACGATGTTATACCTTAAGCTTTTTATAGCCTTTATATAATATGTAGAGACTTCACATTTCTAGTCTTTGTACTTTAAATTGCCTACTAACAGAAATACATTTATATGCGAAGTACGCCCATTCTTCAAATAGAAATTCCAATATTGCCAATAAGACTATAAAGTCTCTTGCGGCACAGTGACGAACAACAATAATAAATCAATTAACTATGGTATACGGTATTACAACATAATTATACGTAATTATAAATAATTCATGGATTATAGAGGGCTTTAATAGCAACCTTAAGTCCGTTAGGCCTACAATCGTTCTCACGCGTGAGGATTTGCAACGAGTACTATGACGATACTAAATACTTACCGTCAGACAGGACCAGATTCATCGTCCGTTCAGATCTAGCAAACAGAGTGTAGATGAGCTTGTGAGGATAGACTAGATTTCTAACGTTAGGAGACATTTGAAGATCCGAATCTAAAACGTTAAGTGAAAACTGCGATATTCTTTCCTGTTTACATTGATTAAACACATATATAGTACTGTTAATAACAATACCCTGCCACTTATCGTAGATACGCAATCTAAGCTACCATATACGTACGCACCATAAGATATCAGAGGCATGACTAGACATTTAACTAGTCTCAATTTTATGATGGTAGGAACATAAGACGAAGACGCATTACGCATTACGCATTAGTGTAAAATTGCCATGATCCACACAGCACTCAAGCGACATTGGAGACTGAACCCAAGGTTGGTAACGACACTAACAAAGTCAATATCTTCATTAAGCATCTTAACGGAGAGCAAGGAATTAAGGCCACAACTGACAGGCGAAATAACAATGGCTTCAGTCTTCTGGAATTCAACTCTACATTGTTAGCATCAAACCATAGAGTAATACGATCCAAATGTTCAACAGACCACCCACTATTCCGCGTGGACATGAGAGGTAGATCTGTGGGAGATCAGAATTTTTTTTCAGAATTTTAATTCAGAAGACGAGTTACCAACCACAATATACTGATATTAATTTGCTAAATAAGATCTAATCAGATTAATCGCAGCTGGATTGAATTTGAAAATCATATTATACATATTATATAATAATATAATATAATAATATAATATAATGTAATATAATAAAATAATATAATATAATATAATAATATAATATAATATAACATAATGATATAATATAATATAATATAATATAATATATAATATAATATAATATAATATATATATAATATATATAATAATAATATATATATATATGTATTTTATATATATATATATATATGTTATATACATATATATATTATTACATTATTATATTAGGGGGATCCATAAGTAATCAATTATTTTGCATTCATAGACAAAATGTTTTTTTGAATTGACATTTTTATTTTTTAATCGTTTATGTAATCACCGTCGTTTGTTGCCAGCGTTCCTGCAAAAGTTCAACCCCCTCTTGAAAAAGTGGGGTGGGCGTGACTTAAAATAGAACTCAATGTGCGTTTGGACATCGGATAAGAAATTAAAATTTTTGTTTCGTGCTCCAGTGACCTGAACAGATGGTAGTCCGACGTGCTAGGTCTGGAGAGAGGGTGCGGTAGAACTTTCCAGCGTAACTGCTTAAATTTCTCTTGAGTAATCTTCGCTGCATGGCCTTTATTTATTGCCCTCAGACAACAGATGTGGAATCCATTTACCTTGTCTGTGTACCTTGCCCATTTCTCTTAAATGCCTTTGTACGTTGGACTAGGCAGACCCAAGGCTTCTTGATAGTTCCTGTATAGTTAACCTTGGATTGGACTCCACTAGAGATTTTAACGCGTCGTTATAATTAATAAATTGAATAAAATAATTGATTAGTTATAGGTAGCCCTAATATATACCTAATATATACCACAATAAATTGTGGTTAACACTTTAGAAAAATCAATCAAATCACCCTCATCATAACTCAATCGAACGTCCTGCAAAGCTTTCAGCAAGCGCAAGTTTGTACCCCAATAGATTAGCGCACAGAAATTTCCTCATGCGCAAGTGCAGCCTAATCTAATCAGTTATTAACCGCTCCATAATTTTCAATGAAGCGGGAGGAATACTAATAGGATACAAGAATACTGGTTTTTTTCCGATAAAAAATTATTTATTTATTTTCCCGTTTTCTTTCCTGAAAGTATAATAAGCTCTTTCGCTTAAATTATTTTTATGGAAACAAATTATAAGCCGCGTTAACAAAAGCCATTAGCATAACATTCGTTGAAGGGAAGTTTAATTGAATAAAAAATAGGGATAAAATAAGCCGCAACAAAATATGCTGATTATTATTATTATTTATACATAACGAACGCACAGTTTATCCGTTGCAAGGAAAGTTCATTTTCCTTGAATTAGCTAGTGATATGAGCATATAATTAACAAATCTACTCGCCTTATAGTCTAATAGGACGATGTTCAAAGTTTTTACATCAACTTATTACGATGTGTTATGAAACTTAGTTCAACTTGTTTTATAGGGTTTGCTTTGGAGTTTGCTACTCATTGAAGACGTGTTTGTAAGCACCTCATGGTCAGACTTGATCTGTGGCTGATCCAATAACAGATAATAAATATTGGATGAATATCGTATTAATTGCGTTAAGCGTTTTCAAGATAAAAGTATAAGGAGAAAGTAACTATCGGCTAATATCATGTTCATTGAATTAAGACTTTTTCGCAAGCTAGACTAAGAGAAGACACACGAACAGGCTAAATATTCTCAGGATCGTTAATTACTCAAGAATCTATATTCTTGCAGCATTTTTGTGATTATTACAAACGGGAAGATAAGCTATTAGGTGTTTGCAGAAATTTTGATCACTGACTTGTACCAATAAAAATAATAAAGAAATGAAAAATACCAGGGTTCATAACGGTTGAATTCGACGGTTTTGACCTTCTTCTATATAAAATAACAGTGTTCCATTTAATATTATTGATTTATTCAACGTGTGCCGCCGCTAATAACGTAGAGCGCTCAAAACTACATTTTCGACCTTCATTACTTTTGCTGTTTGCTTTGAAGCAATCTGTCGCCGAAGCCCACCAAACACGTCCAATTGTCAATTTTGGCTTCAACAGTTTAAAAATATCGAAACGAATTGACTGCAAATGCCATTTTTTGGACACCTGTTGCAAGAGTTGTCCAGGATACACTATTGCAGCTCGATTGGAAAGTTCTGCCACATCCAGACATGGCGCCTTCTGATTACCACTTGTTCAGATCGGCTCTTCATGTCTTGGCTAGCACGCGGCTCCACAAAGCTGAAGAAGTGCGAATGTCGATGGTGCCAAAAATATTGTACAATGTTGTAGAACGTGATCGAAACTACTTTGATTATTGATATGCATTGTACCAATTGTTCTGAATAAATGCCTTTCTCAAGCGAAAGAACGATCATAATTTTTGCAAACACCTAATAGTGTTCCCGCCACTTGAATTTTTGTCTAGTACTGTAATTAAGTAAACGCATAGCGGCTTACGCGCGTAGTACTGTCACAAGATTAATTTTTAGTTTGTAATGTACTAAGATAGAATTTCTTAAATGAAGTGTCAAAACAAATAATTTAGAGAAAGACTAAAAAAGTAAACTTGGTCCGTATCATGAAAATAACGTCTCCCTTCGATTCGCACATATTTGGCTAGCTGGTGAATATTCACTTATTCACATTAAAAAGGCCAATATAACTTTTCCTCGTCTGATTTGAAGACTAAAGGTCTGATTCGAGGGCTAAAGGAGAATCCGTTTCTCCTCTATAGGCGATTTCAATTCAGCAAATCTAGTAGAGATCCCCAAATAGTCATTCCTTTCATAACGATCTTAGTCGTCGAAATGTCATACGTTATACGCTGCGCTCGTTTTTGGAACGATCTCCCACCAAACCTTGCAACTGTTAGCAATGACATTAGTCTCCTTAAGCGAAAATTAATCATTTTGAATAATTTAAGTGCATACATATGGGCAATGATCTCTTATTTATGATAGTTTTTTCCAATTGGTGTATGAGTTTCATTATTGAATTATAATTGTATTCTGAAAATATTCGTACATTGATAAATACTTCAACTATGTAACTATGAGCGCCTTTGGTTTTTGTAAGCTTTATATAATTAAATTGAAATAAATTTTGCCTACACACTTTTCTTATCTTTTCTTATCTTTCTTCTCTTATACCCCACACCACATGTGATACCAAGTATATTAAGTTCGTACTGACGTATGTAACACGCAGAAGAGCGTAAGATTTTTCATCGAGTTAGAATCATTTTCTAAGCTCTCCGTCTGATGTGTGTCCATGTCAATTTGTCATCAACCTACAGGTCGCAATTTTTGAGATATTTTGACGTGCTTTGATTCAAGAACGAGCGCTGTTGAAAATGGTTTGGACCGGTCCACTTGTTTGATCACTGTCCATTTTAAAAAATCGTTATATAAACAACTGTAGGATGAAAACTCGTAGAAGGGGTCCTGGCCCACTATACTTTTTTTACTTATCTAAAATCTAAATTTACTGCGCTCTTTACGCTATAGTATAAGTTATTACGTATTGACCAGCAACGTGGAAAATTATTAACAATTTTTCATCAATGGGAAATTTCATATCATTTTCTTCTTTTCTTTCAATGCATTGAAAAGAGTTTTCAACGCTTTCACACCAACGGAGGAGTAATTGTTTTCTGCAATAATTTTAGCACTTCTCTCTTAAAATCGGATGAATATTGCTCGTTGTAAAGTTTGAAATGTTTTGTTGCATATGTTCTACATTTGAAGATCTTGTATTCAAATATACATACACGGTTTATATTCTATTTTATTGTGTTAATAGTGTCAATTTTCACAAAACTCGGCATAATTCAGCATCTAGAGCTTTGACGATTAAAGGGATCGAAGTGCGCATCAAACTTCCAATATATTTCCCTTAAAGTTTAAAGAAAAGTATAGTCCAACCCAGGACAGAAGAGAAAAGTAAGTAAATATATTACATATAATTATTAGAAATACGTCTACAACATTAAATGATCAATTACTCACATTATAATCAATTTATTGTAGATAATTGCAAAATACCGTGAAGGGATTTAAAAGTCGCCGCAACACTAATATGAAAAATGGGCTCAAAGCTCTGGAAGCAATTAACTGAAGATTTTAAAGAAATACATAGTTAAGCAAACGCTCTTCTCCAATTCAGAGGACTCAGTATTGTAACTCCTTTTGTCTGTAAATTGTTGAGTAGTTTTCTCTTCTTTTTTTTTTAAGTTGTCATTATTCGACACCAAAGTTAATTTGCGTTCTTTTGTTCTTGCAATATTTTGATGCAGAAAGAAAGAAGCAGACTACGTGAATTAAAAATGTAAAGTACTCAGCAGCATTATTGACATAATCTCTTCCTTTCAATCCCATGTTAAGATTAGCATTAAGAAGGAAAATGTAAACTGAAAAATGGAGTCACTTAAGAGCGCTAGCTACAAATTCAATAGGAAACACAATAGGATAAACTAGAAAGTGTTTTAACATTGTTTTTTCGTAAGTATAAGATTTGAAAATTTAAATCGATTAGCGGGCCCTTTTCTCATCTTAAGCAAATACTACTTATCCATACAAAACTCACAAACAATACTACAAAACAAGTCATTGCAAATCAATTAAACTTAACAACAGCAAATAACAAAAAATATATGCAAAAATGAAAACAGCAAACCAATGCAGTACCATACGGACAAACAAACAAATCGCAAAGGGATTTAGAGAAAGTCCCTGTTCAGTTTTCCGTCTTTTTCTACACTATCTTTTTTTACACGATTTCGGAATGATGCGGTTCGCCAATGAGAACAAATGCACATTTTTACACGAATTTTTTGTTCTAGAACGAATCCGAAAATATAGACTTTTTTAGCTCTAGCTTATGTATACAGCAACAAAAAATGACTGAGGCAATACTGCGATCAAAAATCGAAATTCTTCGTTTAAATCAAAGCCGCCAGTTGCGACAATTTGGATCCAGTTCATAATAAACGTTGACGGTTGTTGTCAAGAAGCGAGGAATAGTTAGGAAATTGATTTTTATTTCTAATTTCAATTTCAATTTTTATATGTTGCATGTCCTTATGGACTGAAATTGCATTGTGCACTAATTTTACTTTGTGTTTTGTAATAAAAATGATTAGTTTTCATTTTATATGTATATATATAATAAGGACTTCAAAACTACTTTTTTGCATTATTTTTCGAAAAAATAAATAGATCTTTTTTATCTTACCCGATTTTTTAAAGTTGCGGTGCATATCACCAAATTTGCCATATGTCGCATGTATTTTTTTACACAAATCTTTTTACACGGATTTCTAAGAAACTTATCTACTGTGTAACAAAGAGTTGGCTGTATTTACTTTTTCTGTACCTACCTACAGGCTGTTTCAATGCTATATTTATTTTATTCTATTTTTTGCACTCTTTTGATTTTGTATGAGGCAGAAGAATAAAATGCATTTCCTTTTCCAGGATTATTTTAACCTTTACATTGTTAAAAAATATTGGTTTCGTTTTAGCTTGAAAGATCGACCCTTGTATTTACCCTTACGGGTAAATATCTTCATTTGCAACCGCCTCTAATTTTGCGGTAGCCTTCTTCAGTACATCAATAATTATTTGTGCTATTTTTCATATCAGTGTCAGTTAACAACCAAATTTTTTTTTTTTCATAGAACTGCTAAACATCTATCTTGGCCATCCACACTCATTTTACAACTAACAGCAAGGATTCAATACTGAAAATATAACCCCCTTGCTTGAAAATACTTTTTCTTTCATAAGACATGTAGTTAAGAATATATAAATCAATTCAGAATCTTAAGACGATCATGAATACTCACTTTTTCTTAGTCCTGTAGTTATTGCTGGATATTGCAAACAGATTGCCAAAGTAAGTACACACCCATCGTTCGCTAGAGAATATATTTCTTAGAAAATTGTCTTATAGCGAATGTGCAAAAGAACTCAGTATTCATTTTTTTTGATCTCTATGAGCTGTTAGAACTATTTCAAATTAATTATTCAAGAATTTATTACTCAGAAACTAGAAGCAAACAAGTGAAAACGCGATAGTTGGACGCGGCCTATCATTAAATGCCTTGCATGCCTTCGTTTAATGTAGTTATTCATATAAGGACCTTTAAAGCTTTATATGGGGAAGGATCCAAAAAGTGGTTCAATCCGAACCGTCTTCAATACCATTCGCCCTTGGGCCAAAACATGGCGCTGTACCAAATTTCACGAAAATATTTAGAAAACTACGACATATACATTGAATACCAGTAAACAAGACACACGGACAGATAGCTTTATAAAAGATGCGTGGCGTATAATAAAGGGCTGCGTATCCCTGTATGTGGTATACATCCGCACAAAATTATTACACCCTTGTACCAGAAGCGGTGTAAGGTATAAAAATTTAACTTACATTTAATATCAAGAGCCTTTCAAAAAGAAGTGTAAAAATCAAACTTACTTTGGACAATTAAAGACGAGCTGCTGAAAAAGTTTGAAATTGTTGAAAAACATGAAGAAGACACGCAATAGCATACACTAACACTAATATTGCATTTCGTTTCATTTTATTTTATTTTCAACTTTTTATATCTTTCACGGCATAAATTCAACAAGACCCAGTAAAAATTAAACTTTACTCATAAAAAATTCACAACATTTTTTTTTTTTATATCCTTACATATTTTCAAACCTATTTGAAAAGAGTGCACGAACGAGCGAGTAAAGTATTAATAAAATCTGTCAATGTGCATAACTTCAGTTTGTTTCATTCTAAATACATATTGGTTTTTATATTCTTATTATTATTATTATTATCGCTGTTGTAACTTTTATTTTTTTCAGTTTAACCTCACAAACAAAAGTATTATCGTGTATATATGGGTTATATAGTCTTGCTTGAAAATTTTAAATTATTTACGACTTTATTTTTATATAGAGACGAAACATCACTCAATTCCTTTTCATGCATGCACGCACATGCAATACATTCCTTAGGCATACGTACGTACCTATATTATAAGTCAGTTTGATAATACAAGCAACAGAAAAATAAGCAAATAACGCGATAACAAGATGATAAATCCCGAAAAAACTTTACGCGTCCTTTTGTCTGGTACGTGATAAACAGATATACACATGCACAAATAACTAAACATTCACGGTTATTAAAATAAAACCAAGTATTACACGCTACGTTTACTACTACTTTTCTATGCAGTAGTGAAAAAATGGCAAGGTAAACGTTACTTAAAAGAATCACTACACACACACTCAACTATTAAAAACAAAACGGACCAAATATATATATTATGTTTAATTTGAAAAAGCGCGACAATGCAATGTAGCTTTTTGATCAAAGGATAAAAACGTTATGCGAAGTATTGTGCTAGTATTTTTCATATTATATGGTAAAAGGCAACTGTTGCTCTTTTACTAAGTTTCTGGTTTATTAGCTCAATATGTCAGGGGAGAAACACTAATACAAGGACACTTATTTATCTGGAGCCATTCGTGTATATACTTCGTGTCCCGAACTTAAATCTATGTAAATCGGTTTGTTCAACAACGTGTTGCCACTATTTCAATATATTCGCATGCGCTACAGTTACAACTACGAGGATAGTTGTTGATAGTTGTAATTGTTGTAAATTTGTAGTAGAATTGTATAGAAAATACGAAAAAGAAAGAGAACGGAAGAGAACGTGTAACTGATTACTCTTAGACGAGCTGTTGCTTACATGAATAACTTACTACTACTGCCGGTGTAGAGTGCTGTCAAATTTTATTTTTGATTCAAAAATTTGACGCTTTTACTATTAATTATAAACTGTTTTCTATTAAAAGAAACGCGATTGATATTGTTGTGTGTAAATATTAAAAGAAATTTTTTTACTTTGGTACATGTTGAGTGGTCAGAAATCCACCTTAACAAACGAATGTTTCTGTGACACATTTTCATAAAACATTGAACAACTGAACGTCTCCGGGAGCTGATTTCAGCCAAACAACTGAGCAAGATCTGTAATTAACAAGATTATCGAATCGAGAAAGAAGTTGAGTACCCTTAATGAACAATCATGTATAAAAATCACGAAATAGGCAATCTGCACAATTTTGGCGTTATATAATTAAAAGCTACTGCTTTTTTTTGAAACCTTCTCTCCCTTCTGCGAGTTTGACAACACTTGCAAACCAAATTAATGCAAGAAATCAAAGAGAGAATCGAGTTCCTCTTTTATATGTCAAAATAGAGAATATTGTGAAAAGGGCTAGTAAAATAGAGAATATTGTGAATCAGTGACTGACTGGATGCTGAAATGGGTGGATGGATGGTTTTCAGTGCAATGACTTATAGTTTTTTTTCTTTTCTTGCAATTCGAACACCTTCAACATGTTCGTGTAATGTAGATATGTCTACATTATTAAATATCTTTTCATTTTAAAGAATAATAAAAGCTCAACATTAGAAAAAATAAAAACAATAAAAAAACACACGTCCAATGATAAATTTTTGCGCCTTTTCTATGAAATTGACAACTCTTGGAAAAAATGGGAGGAATACCGAATTAACCAAAACCAAGAATTTCATTGATAAATAACAATCAATACGTACCGTTATTAAATTCTAAGATGATAATGCTTAAGAAAATATATGTTTTCAGCGAATTATTTTTTTCTTTACTGACGCAACTATAAAAGTGTAAACCTATTAATATGACTTTTGACATATTTTGTATTGCATATCCATATATATTTCGTTTTATTATCATTTTTAACGCACTTCGACAATGTCATTGTCTTTATAGGAAATTAAACTTATTTCAAAAATCCTGGGAATTCATATAACATGTAAATAAATATTTTTCCGCTAAGAGTTGCACTGCATCCAAATATAACAAAAAATACGAACTGAGCTATGCAACAATCACCCGGGCACTGACTTCAAAAAGCAAAACTTCATTTAAATTCCTTTATATCGGTATATATATATATATAAAGCGGTACATATCATACATCTAGTATAGTATATAGTGTCAGCATAATTATTGATATGTACAGATATGATATACGTCATATATACATGTATATGTACATGTATTTTATCATAACGAAGAAGTAGTTCTCAAACAACAGAAATTTTCACAAACATAAACCCAAACAGACTGTTGCTTTTACGAGAGTGTTTTAAAAAATTATTCATATAATAAAAATTAGAATTTAAAAACAGACTCAACCACACTACGAAGCTCTTCTTGATCGAGCCAAATGTTTGCAAGAAAAATGAAAAGAAGTCGCTTAAACATCATGAAGGCACACTAACTCAGGCAACCGATTTTTTGCATCGCAGCATGACATTTATGTATCACTTACTATATAATCAGAAATTGCGCCCGCGATAATCGGTCTATCGCAATCTAATCGAGAAATTGAGAGCAATTCGATAAAGACGCCTCTATTTCTTTCTAAAGGTAAATTTTCCGTACGATAATTTTTTTATTTCCCGGTTTAGTAATCGAGCAGTTTGCTTTTTTCAATTACTAAGCATGCTGGTGGAACAATGAAAGATAATACACTTCAATCTGCAGCGTTAACCTTTTTAACCTTTTATATTGATTATATCCAACAGCTCGAGACGGTTTAACAAATCTTTACAAATATCTCTGTATTTTGTCCTAGTCAATAAGACAGGAAGAGGTGTGATAAAAACCTGACATACAGTAGGACTTATTTTTCGTCCTTCGCATCATAATACAGGTACAACTTTTAAATTCTATCTCTTTTTCTTTTATTTACTTCATTACATAGAATTTAGCCGTCGGGGTGGTTTCATGATTTGAACAATGTAGTCTCCGTACTAATAATTATGGCGAAGGTCCGTGTATATGTTCGTGCATATTTACAGGGATTTCTAACTGTTGCTCCATTTCCTGTGCACACACTTATACAGTACATTTTGTACATATTTCGTTATACGTAAAACTTAACAGCGACTAAAATAATATTCCGATAAAGAGAATATATGTAAACAGAATGAAACAAATAAGGAAATATCTCTTCATTCTCTGTAGTATCTAAAGGAACACGAACAGGTGGAATTTACTATTGAAAGTACTGCATAGCAATGTGATAAGAGGTTCAATGTTTGTTTTCTCTTCTGTCACAGAAAAATTTCTTCTTAATAAAAGCATTTGAAAGTCCCCGGCGACGGTTCCGTACTCTTTTTGACTTAAGTGAGAAAAAAAAGAAAAATTGATTTCCGACCAACCTAGATACTAGGCACTTTATAAGCAAGATTCTAGGTTGGCATGCATTGATGTGCAAAGTCACGTTGGACCAACGCCAACATAACTAAGTATTTTTACTCGAATTGAAAATATAACTCGAGCTGTAATATATCCATTTCAGTTGCGACACTACATTCAGGCTAAAAGAAACCAATGGCAAGGGCCTTCCTATTCTGTTTATACCGCTTCACTAGTAGAGTGCACCATATTGTGTGCATTGCTGAAAGATTCCGAGCTAAATGTTGATCGTGTTACTAAATTTTATTATCGGAGGGTTAACATGGACGAAGACAATTTATTACATGAAATAAACTTTCTTCATTTCGTTGCCAGGGAGAAGAAGAAGATTTAATTAAATAAGCTCCTTCTTGTCACTGGCCGTACTCTATAATTATTTCGAAATAAGTTATTTTCTTTTAGCGTTTGTTCTAATGTCGAAACCGATCTTTTGGACCTTCGCAAATGTTTAAAAGGGCATCGTCACAACAAACCATAAAACGAAAATTGAAATTTAATATAAAAGACTTTACATCAAATATTTCAATTTGCTTTAATCGTTTTTTGGAATTTCATGGAGTTAACAAAAATGTGTGACAAAACTTAAACATTTATTTTTTATTATTTTGAAAGCAAATTGAAAATGTCCTACCTTATTTAAGTTAGGACGCTAACAATAAAGCAACGCCGATCTCTACAAAGTCGATTTAGTAGAAGAAAATCAATTACTTTTCTGCAAACAGGCATAACACTGCACTGAAAGCAAAAATAGATGATATTCCCTTCGCGGAATTTATAGCTAAGGTAAACGGCTAAGAAGTTATTTGTCAAATTACCACTTAAGAAATACCAGGAGCCACCGCCATTTTGCTTTTCATCGAGAAAAACTTAATTAACTATTTAAATAAATTTTAAAATATGCATGTGAGATTATTATATGCTTCTTTTAAATTTTCTATTGATTATGAAGGCGGGAAGTTAAAGTTGAGTTCAAAAACCTCAAAAGCCGAATAAACGCTCGGTTCATTTTCAATGCAATAGTAATTTCAATTTTTTCCAAACTCAACAATGTATTCTGATTTATTTTGCTGACAAACGCATTTTCCCGCGATACCTTTACTGAACGAATGGTTTATTATTCTTATTACATTTATAAGAATTCGCGCTTGCTCAATTATTTATTTCATAATCAGATGTCTGCATGGAAGCGCTTCTTGTAAAAAAACACAGTTGCTCATAGTATCTTGCAAAGTATATCATATACTGATCGTTTTTTTTGTTTTTAGAATACTAGATGTTACTGGATGAACTGAATAGAAGCTATTTGAGTATTTCGAATCAATGAGCAAGTCTTATTTAACAACGGCGCAGCCTATTCAGTACTTGTACTGGCCCAATCTTGCAATTCCCATTGTATTTACTATAAACGTCAGCCGCCCGTTATTTTACTTCAATTTAACACTTTGAACAGCTCACGAGTATTAACAATTTTACAATGTTTATTTATCTTAATTATTTTACTCTTTTTTTTTGCCTTAGTTAGCTAATTATTTTGCCATTTATGCAATGTTTGCGCGGATTTAAAACCATTTCCGCTAGCTTCATTTTTTTTATGACTTTTTCCCAAATATAACATGGCTGCGCTTTAACTACTACTTAGCTATGAGGTTTGTTTGTTTCGAGAAATGTCAAAAAAATACAAAATAATCTGTAAAAAACGGTGTGCTGGAAACTCTGTGCACGACCCACTCGCACTTAAGAATTGTTTACATGTTTATTAGTAAAAGAAGGTTGTTATTATAAGCATTTTTTATTTATTAAAATATATAATAAATAAACGGAAATACATATATGTATACAAACAAGAGACGCATGTCAATTATAGTTGTCTGACTATGAGAGCGATGGATTGTTGTTTTCACTATGGATACATTTAAACATTTGTTATGGTTTTGCAGGAGACAAGGTTATTGGCAAACGTACATACCGAGTACAAAGAGTCTTAAAAATCAATTGAATATAGTTTTTTTAGTTTTGCAATATATTAAAATATTAAAAAAGATAAATACGTCATCAGTTCAAGAGAATCTATTGGCGGTTCGCTTATGATGCTTATTCGTTACCAGGTCTTCTCTACATCTCTTGTGTGCATAAATGATCTGCGGCCTAGCCGATGAGATGTATTGCAATTAACATGTTCAGTGTCAACAAAAGAACAAACAACAAAAATTTCTATAAGTGTTTGTGCCATAATTTATTAACATTTGTTGCTAATTTTTGTTATATATATATATATATATATTGCTTGCTTCTATTAAGTGTTATTTTTAATTATTTTACCTCTAAGTGAAAACATAATTGTAAGCATTTACGTGCTGAAAGTTATTTTAAAGGGCTCTGTTTTAGACTGCATTAGTTTTCCGTCTTTCACCGAGACGAGTGCCATTTTGCGGTTGCGTGTCTTTACATTCTTTAATAAAAGTGGACGATTGTCTTTCGTCTAATCTATCGAAACGTGTCTATAAGGAATTATCCGGGATCGAGAATATTGATGGTTTTAATTAAGGCGATTTCAGTTAATTTAAATTAAAAAATTATGAAAATGTCTTCTGTTTGGTAACATTTTTCTGATAAAGTGCAGCATATTTTGTATTGATTATGTGAAAGCACATTCTTTAAATAAATTGTAATCGTTATACGATTCTCTCAACTTGTCATATCTTCAGTTTCCAGCATCCACCATAGCAGTATGGAAATATCCAAACATTCCCAACCGAATTACCGCAAAAAATAAGTATAAAAAGATTAAAAAATTAAATTTTTCGCGAATTTAAAGTATAAAGAAAATTACAATTCTCTTCACAATAAGCAACAATAATTAGATATATACTAGAAGAAAATAAAACCGTTCAAAAAATCACAGGAAAAGTGCCACAATGATGAAGTGATGTTTTCTAAATAACATCATTGAAAGTACAACAACAAGTGTAATTTGAAAGTATCTAGTCAAACGTAGAGATTTCTTCTTGCCATATGATTAACGATTAATTAAATTTAAACCAACAAAACCTAAAAAAAAGGCACGAGCAAATATTTTAATATCAAGCATAACTCGTGCAGAGCAAATAAAGCAAAAGAAAGCCTGAACGAAATATCTTGTAGGACAACAGCTGTTGCATGTCGCCTTACCTAGACAGACAGTGCGACAACAAGTGGAACATTACGCAAACACAGGCACACGAACGTAAATCCCATACTGCCAATTTGGGTGCCGCCAAAATTTCAAATGACGATTATTTATTGCCTCTCAACGTATTCAGCTAAACTTAACAATAATAAGACTACTACTGCATCTGCCTGTTTTCACAATAGCGACAAGATCACCACACCTCACTATAGGTGCAATTCATATAGAACCAATGCGTTACTATATTTCTTAATTTTGCAACATCATCATCATTATCATCATCTTTACCTCCATCAACATTGGCGGCAACAACAACGTAATAAACAACAATTGATTAATTGTAAATTAGCATTGTCGTCGTCATTATTGTTCTTGTCTTTGTCGTCATCATTATTGCTGCAATCTTTGCCGTTGCTCTCAACGAATAGCTGACAATGAATAAACGAACTGTGATAATTATTGTGGCTCTCGTAAGTCTTGTTTGTATAGCTGTCGGCGCCAATTTCTATTTTATGTATTATTTGAATGCCGAAGAAATACCACTGTCCAGTACACGTGCCTTAGAGAATGTGATCCGTTCGAAAATCAGACATCTTAAGCCTTCTTATCTAAATCGCAATCCACGTTTCTTTATGTATCGCAATAAATTGTTAAAAAATTACAAGCCCGCTGCTTACGAAAATGCTTCCGTTTTATGGGATATAGCCAACTGGGTGAGTGTTCAAAAGGAGGTATGTCAAAACCGAAAGCAAAAAAAAAAAAACGCTGATAATGAGATTAAACATATATAGTGTGGAGAATTTCGATCAAAATAATGAATATTAAGTAATGATATCGTCATTTTTCTACTTATCATGATTTTGATACTCGCCTACGCAATTTTTCCCTTCCCTTTATAGTATTCACAAATTGGAAGATGCAAGAAATGAGTATGCTCTTAACATTCGCACTCAATTTAGTTAAGCCTTCTGTTGGATTGGAAAAGTTGCAATAGAACGCAGACACTACGGGAGATATATTGTTTGTAGATGTACTAGGTCCACTTGCAAATGGCAAAGGGATGTCATTTAAACAAAAAAAAAATTAAACAAAATTTCTTAGTCCCGAAAGGAGTTTAGAGTAGCAAATATAACTTAATATTCCTGTTTTGACTGGTTGTGATATAGTCCACTTAGGCTATCCCTATTTACATTGTTATAAAGTAATTATGCCGACGTAGTCTATAGTCTTATTGGCACAACAACTTTGTTATAATTAATAATTATTATTGGTATAATTTTGTTATTAATAATTATTATTAATATTTGTTATAATTATTATAAACATTTATTATTAATAATATGCACAATAATAAATTAGTAAACCGTTCGAAAAAAAGTACAGGATTTCACTGCATTTCCCAAGTTCAACCATCCAAAGGCAATCAACAACAATCTCAGTTTTTGGAGGTTACGTATTATTATTTTCAAAACGTATAACTTTTTCGAAAATCCCCTTACGAATAGTTGGTAAGGCGACCAGCTAATAGGGATCAAAAATTACCTCACAGTGAAACATGAAAAGTCAAAAACCTAATCAATCAATTGTTTTAAGTACTATATAGAAAACTTCCTTCTAATTTACCGTCTTGCTAAATATACAGCAAGATTTATACGAAACATTTTCTTTCCTCATGTAATCTTTAAAAGAATTTGCAGACATTTTACACATATGTTAGATTTCTAAACCTGCTAGAAAGCGCAAAAAATATTACGGTAAGGCCATAACTGCGACCATCACTTTCCCTATCTTCTCTTTCTGACCATCACCGTGTTGTACGAATTGAAGGTACCCCTGAGTGAGTGATTAGTCATTGCTACCTTTGGTATTATTTTCATAAGTAAATGCGCAATTATGTACAAATATTTTGAATTGAAATTTTATATCTGAAGCGATTTTTAAGGTTATATTCTTTTGCTCGTTTTAAAATTAGAGAATGAAGCAGCGATCAAAGTAGTACAATTGTCGAACAGTGACACGCATTCATAAAAACTACAAAAACATATTAGTATAGTTTAATAAAACACAAAATACACTTATTTAGAACTTTCGAAATATGTATGTCATCAGCACAGGCAAAGTATTCTTAATAAATATTTGCAAAGTCGGGTTTTCATTTATTTTTAACTCGTTTTGAGCTTAAACAAGTAAAAACACTTTGGTAGGGCACGGTCCAGCACTAAATAGCTTACATCCCACTAGAGTTATCCATATATCGGGTTTTTAAAACGAGACGTTGAATGGGAAGAGGTCAAAAACTTGATCCGATTCGAACCATTTTGAATTCGGTTCGTCCTTGAGCCAAAACACGTCAGTTTATCAAATTTTGTCAAAATATCTCAAAAAAAACAAGGCAGACAGAGGGACAGACAGACAGACGGATAAACAATAATAAAAGATGTATTGATCTTTGGTCTTTGTTGGTATTGCATACATCCGCACAAACTTAATAGACCCTTGTATCACAAGTGGTGTAGAGTATAAAAATTACGGAAAGTATGTACGAAGGTACTAATAAGATTAGGCTTTCTTACAAAAGAATAGAAAATCCCAAATGTACTTTTTTGTCATTTTAGAGTTAACAAATAAAGTGACAAGGAGTTTTGAAATAAGTTTTGATAATGTTTGTAAACCTTATGTTAAAATAGTATTACATTACACATGTATCTGATGTCGTTGTCCTGTCAAGATAACCAGACTTACTTCTTTCCGGGCACTTGCTAAAGACAAGAAGCGAACTTTTAAAGGAGAAGGAAGTACTAATTTTTTGTTTTGGGCTCGCAAGGAGGGAATGCGTACTCATCTCTTGCTCACACATTTTGCTCATCCTCTTCATTGTCCATAGCGTCTTTATGTCTAAATCAAAACAATTTACTTTCAAAGCAAAAAAAAAAAAGTTCAAATTTACATTAAAGTAAAAAAAGTGTCTTATGCTTTATTTCGTTTCGTAGTGGCCGCACGAAAATGAAATCTACCCGCAATACGATTCCTCAATGGGGCAATTATTACAAACTTTACGCTTAGAACCTATAACAAAGGTCTACAATTTGGCACGTGGCACGCAACTAAAATTGTTGATGCGTTTAGCAAATCAACAGAAAATCATATTCAAACCTCAATGGTATCCCCGTGATATTGTAATTGACGGACCAGTTTATGGCGGCAAGGACCGACACGTGGCTGAAGTGTACGCATTCTATTTGGGTGCCGTATTGGACTTTCGTTCGACGCCTATAGTTGTGGGGCGCATAGTCAACTTAAAAAGAGATATCTATGAAAAGGGCGATAATGAGCTACAAAATACGATGACGATAACCCCAGAAGAAAATGGTACCGAACAATATTGTTTATTCGGCAAGTGTCACTATTGCAACGAGGAAGAGACTGTGTGCGGTGATGAAAAGAATAATATTGAAGGTGTGCTAATCTACATAATACCGGGACAATTAAGCAAGAAACGTTCACCGTGGCAGCGTACGTATAAAGACGATAAACGTGCACCTTGGGAGGACGATATGAATTATTGCAAGTTAGTTCAAAAAAAGAGATATTTATATATATAAAAGCAATACAGCTTAACAAAATTTATTTTATAGAGCTTTAAAAGGTAAAATGGAAACCATAAGACTTTTGGATTTAATAGACGTAGCCATTTTCGATTATCTAATACAAAACGGTGATCGTCATCACTATGAGACCCGTGAAGAACGTCTTGTTCTAATCGATAATGGTAAAGCATTTGGCAATCCTAATAAAGATCATTTAGACATATTAGCTCCCCTCTACCAGTGCTGTTTGTAAGTATTTATTCGAGGCGCTGTATTTCGTTAATGTATTTTCTTAAACTAAACTTTCGCCAAATAATAGATTACGTGCTACTACCTGGGAACGCTTACAGGTGTTTTCTGGCGGCGTATTGACAGAATTAATAGATCGTCTCTCAAAGCACGACGCTTTGTATCCTCTAATAACCGATAAACATAAAAGAGGTGTCGAAAGACGATTACTAGTTGTGTATGCAGTGGTCGAATACTGTATGGATCGTGAAGGAGAAAAAATGTTAAAGAATTTATAATATTTCCTAAGCAAACATATCATATTACATTATATTTTACTCTAAAAAGACATTGTTGTTGTTCTTATTCACTTCTAAATTATTAATAAAATTTGCATGTAAAGGAATCAATGTAATTTTAAGTAAAAAATCAAAGTGATTCATAGACTCGTTAAGTACATTTTATCTACCCATAGCTTTTTTAATTTGAAAACAATTCTTAATTGAACTCAATTTGTTGAAATTTATTCACGATACTTCTGTTACTGATTATTAAATTAAATTTAGTTAGAAAAAAAAAAGATAGAAAATAATAAATTTTGAACCAGATTACTATTTCTTATTACCTTTTACTTGAGAGAACGTAAACAATTTATTCAATTTCTTGTTTTGCGATTTGTTAGCGTTATTCTGAAAATAGAGCAACGAACAACTTCACTTTTTATATAGTGACCTTTCACAAAAACTTTCCTCCTACTTACCTTCCCATGAAATTGTTGCTTGAACTCCGTAGGTTTTGCCTTTTGCGCGCCGCCTTTAAACTTGTTAAAATCGACTTTATTGTAATCGAAATCTATTTGAATTGGTTTATTTGAACTTTGATAACTTTTAGGCGAGGAACCTGATTTTTTGTTTTTATGTTTATTCTTTAATTTTTTTTTATCAGATTTTTGTTGGTCTTGTGCAAGAGACTGCGACGAACTAGGTCCCTCTTTAGACAAAATATTCAAGTTGTCGTTATTGTTGTCATTACCGTTATCGTGTGCACTTCCGTCACTCTTTAATGGCCTATTTAGTCCCTCCTCGCTACCATTTACTCGCTTTTCTGTAGAGAACTGATTGTTTTGAGGCCCAGTTTTTGGTCGTTTCACATTCGAACGGACGCAGGCGGTATTTTTTGAACTAGAGCTTTCTGCACGTTTTCGTTTGAGCATTTCTTTAACTGACATGCTGTACGCATCTTCTTCGGTCTTAATTACTTTTTCCTCAGTCACAGTATTATCTACGACCGTTGTCGGACATAACTGAAATTCTTTTTCTTCGGCTTCAATGCGAGCAGCCTCGTCCAACTTTTCTTTCTCAACGATAGGCAAGATGGCTAAATAGCGATAGTACGGTTGCAAAATTAAATCCTTTTCCTTTCGTTTGCGTTTTATCATTAACTGTTCCTAAGCCAAAACACAAAAACAAAAATCAATTAGACTTTAAAAAAAATATTAAAATTTATGAAATACGAACCTCTTCCCAGTTGTTTGGCTTATCATAAAAATGCAAAGCAGATTTCTTCAAACAAACTGAAGTCACCCGATCTCCATCATCGGAAACAATCTGCTGCTCAGAATCTGATTTAAAATTAATCAATGTTGGCAAATCTTGAATTTCTTCCAAGTGCGTCAAGTCATGAGGGCAATACAATTTGCTATTGTAATCTTTTACACTTATGGAGACAGTACGATGAGTAACCTCAGTGTCTATTATCGGTTTTACTAAAGGCTGTTCTCTGGCCTTTAAGATGATCTGATGTAATGGAAATAGATGTTGCTTAACCAGCGGTGGGATTGGATTGCAACAAGACAATATTCCTTGCATTTCTCGCGGTAAGTTCTCGGCAATTTGCAGCATCATGTGGTTCGGGAGGACATAGTTATAACTTTCGTCTTCCTGACGAGCTATTGTGTCGCGCCATTGGAAAACCTCCCGTAATGCATATAATTGACGATTATCAAATAGCTGTTTAGATTTCCTGTACATATCAAGGTGTGATGATAGCGTTATGACGGGCTTAACGTAACGTTTCTTACACAATTCCGTACTGCGTTGATAAACCCCGCGCAGCAGGTGAGGCTGTTCATTACCAGCCTTCAATAAATCATTCGTGAGCCGTTCATACACATAAATAAGGAAGTGCGTATCTTGTCGAGCGTAAGCGATTAATTCATCAGGCAAAGGGCGTATGCGCCAATCGGCTAATTGAAATGTTTTGTCTATTTCAATATCGCAATAAATTTTTAATAAAAATGCCAACGATAACCGTGCATAATTCAACGCTTTCGCTGCTTGATGTGTGTCAAACATATTTACAACGTATAAGGATAAATCACGCTGTAACCATTCTATATCCAAATCAGCGCCATGGAAGATTTTCACTATTTTTGGATTAGTTAACACTTCGTTAAGAATATGCATATCGTCTCTTAGTTCTAAGGCATCAAATATATAATCCTTTAATTTAGTAGAGATTTGTACCAAACAAGTGAAACCTAGGAACGAGCGATAATTGTGGTGCTCGACATCGACAGCCAATTCATCCGCATGACTTAATTCTTGCAAGGCAATTTTTAACTTTTCTGCTGTGTCCACATATACTAGCTCAGTCTCTTTCATTTCTTTTGGGACATGAACAGACTCCTTCGCCTTCAGCCGTTCACTGGGAACTTCAAACTTCATTAACTCAAATTCGTAAGGATGTAAGTAGCTGACAATGTCCCCGGATTCATCATACTCGGGTAATATGGCTAATGGTTTTAGTGAGTTCGGTTTATCCTTTAACCTAGGCATGAAAGGTTTGTCTGCTTTATTATCTACAGGAATTTGAAACTTCACCTGTGGCCGAGGAATATTTTTCGCCGTAATTAGACGCGCTGATATCAATGGTCTTATATCATTGATTTTTAGATTCCATGCACCAGCCCCTTTGCATGTTGTCTTTACTGGAGTTATATTATTAATGCGCGATTCCACTACCACAGTTTGGGGGTTCTTTTTTATTCCCGCCAATTCATCTAAATTCGATTGTAGCCTGTCAAAAATAGCGTCATTACATTCTAACAACATATCGAATTGGTCATCCGGTTGACGTCGTTCTATGTTGCCACGAATGTTTTGCCATTTAAAAACATGTGATATTAAACCGAGTATACGATGAGACTGTGTGAATAAAGCGCAAACATAGACATTTTGATAATTTGCTCATTTTGACGGAGCACCACTGACCTGCTCATCTATAATTCTACCAAAAGTGGGATAAGCACAATAAAGATCCCGTGAAGCACCTTGAGGAAACGAGTTAATACATTTTGTAGCTTCCACAATTTCGGAGAAACCTTTCTAATAGAAGAATGAATTAAAAGTAATTATTTATGTTGACTTTTTGCTTTTCTTACCTTTGTGAAATCATTCACCGACACGTTTTCTCCTATAACTGCTTTGCCCATTTCAGATTGCGAATCTTTTGCTGCTATTTTTATTTCTTCTTCTGGAGATGCCATTTTAGCTAAAAACAATGATTTTGGAAGGTTTCCTTGAAAATTTTTTACGATATTTTTTGTATATTTTGTCGACAGTGAGCTTCTATTTATACAAAATAAGCACTTGTGGGCATTCAGATGGTACATAACCTCTGCACGCTAGAGAATAGGGTTACCAAATTCTTATTAATTGGGTTAACAAATTGCTATTATTAGGGTTAAAAAATTCCTATTATTTTTACATTTGCAAGGCCATTATTGTAAAACTTGGCAATTCTGTTAGCTTGTAACTCTGAACATACTCATCACATCATGAAATTTATTTAGCCGCTGCTGACTAACAACAACAAAACTGAAGTGAGATTATTATAAAGAAGTATTAATGAAAATTTCAACATTTTTTATTATATCCTTTAAAAGTAAATATATATTGGCAAATTAATTGGAACACTTACGATAAGTTTAGTATCGATGAGTCTCTATAGAGATATTTTAGCACGTTTCCCTCGGGGCGGCCTAGCATATGTTTTCGCCTATGGATCTGGAGTAAAGCAGCAGTTAGGATACAAAAAAATTGACCAACAGAAAGACAATATTATTGATCTAATATTTTGTGTAAAAGATCCTTTGGGTTGGCATGCTGAGAACATTGAACGTCACGAAAGCCATTATTCGACGTTAAGACATTTGGGACCTACGTTTATTATGAAATATCAAGAATATTTTGCAGCCAAAGTGTATTTTAATACTTTAGTACCATTGCCGGATTTGGGCGTAAATATAAAATATGGTGTAATATCAAGGGAGCATCTATTACAAGATTTATCGGAATGGAGGTATTTATATATTGCTGGACGCTTGCATAAGCCGGTTCGTGATATTGTGCCATTCGAAGGCGATCAATTATTGACGGATGCATTAGCAAATAACCTAAACATTGCGTTTCAAATTGCTTTGCTATTACTACCCGAAAAGTTTACAGCGTTTGATTTATTTTGTGCCATATCAAATCTGAGTTACAAAGGAGACTTTCGTATGATTTTCGGTGAAAATAAAAATAAAGTACGAAATATAGTCAAAGCTCAGATACCAGAGTTTTTCAAATTATATGAACCAGCCATGAAATCCTTAAGTCAATATGTGGCTATGAAATTTAAAACCAAAACTCGGAACCTAGAATATTTCGAACAAGATAAGTCAACAACTGTAAATGAACATCATTTGAGGTATGCTCCGTCAGAGTTACGTAAACGTTTGCTAAAAAATGCTGCTTTCAAAGGCACGTACGCAGAAGTTATTGTCCACTTAGCAATGCAAAAAAATTTACACGATATTGTTCAAGTTTCAGTAAACGATATAGTATGGCGTAGCAGCATAACACAATCTTTAAAAAATATTCCAAGTGCTGGATTCGTCAAATCCTTCGCATATAGTTATCGTAAAGCTTTAAAAACATTTTCTGCGTAAATCGATCAACTTCCTTTTATATCCATTACCAATCTCTACTTGCTTTTATTTGTGGTATAAATGCATTTTCATTGCTTTTTAATTAAGGCTTTAAAGTTGATAATTAGTGTGTAAATAAGTGAAGTCTGTTTAACACATATATGATGAGCTTATGCGTACAAAAGCCTAGTCATTTATTTCTTGATAATTACAGAAATATCAAAGTAGTTTGTTATTCTTTCTTTTTTTTAGTAATTTATTGCTGTATATTTTGTATCCAATTTTTAATAATAAACTATTTATAAATTGCTAACTGGCAACTGATTTAAGTGTTTTCTTCTTCTCCCCGCAGTTTCAAAACGGGCAAATCACATTTTTAAGTTCAACAGAAAAGTGAAATACACGTTACGTTAACGTCATGTCCAGTGATATAGAATCGACAGAAATGGAAAGGGAAAGAAAAAAGAAGAAGAAATCAAAGAAGAAATCTGAAAGGAGAAAACTTAAAAAAGAGAAAAAGAAGAAGACTGTAAAAAAAGAACCCAAAACCACCAAGTCGATCAAAGATGATATTACGAAATCTATACATATTGTCCCAAACGATGAGGCAAGTTTATTTGGCCCTGCTTTACCTCCTCATTTAATAGGGCAGAAAGAGCCAACTCAAATTATAGGACCTAATCGAGATGAATTTTTAGAAAGTCACAGTTTCCCCTTGAAAGAAATATCTCAAAGAGATGATAGTACTGAAAGAAATGTTGAAGAATCTTTGATTGACACGTATGGGCCTTTACCAGCTCCTTACGTTGGAGAATTAAGCTCTACGCAATTAAAGTTGGAAGAGAGAGCTTTGCAGTTGAAAATGGCAGCTATCAAAGGGACGCTTGTTAATACAAATGCAGATCAAAATGTACGCGAGGAGTGGATGTTGGAACTACCGAAGATAGGTTTACAGAAAGGTTTACCATCACTGAATAGTTTGAAACGCGGTTTTTATCATGGAAAGGATAACCCAGATTTCAGTAATAGGTGAGTCTATTCGAAATCTAATTATTAAAAAAAATTTCTAAAGAATTTATTATTTAGAGCTGATTGGACGAAAACACCGAATCAAAATGACGACTTTGAAGGAGAAAAACCTTGCACGTCAAAACGCACCAGCACTAGCGTGTCTTTAAAAGATAAGGCTGAACTCTCATATGATAAGCAACGAGATCGTGAACAAGAACTAATGGCCAAAAGGCACGAAAAGAAATATAAGCGTGATGAATCCCTTGTTGAAATCCATAAAAGAAAATTGCGAAAAGAACAAAAAAAGAAAGAAAAGGAAATGAAGGAAAGCGATGCAAAACCTTTCAGGCGACCATTTAGCCGCGATTTGGATTTAAAATTAAATAAAATTGACAGGAATCAAACTAAACAAATAGTGGATAAGGCGAAAATTCTAGATACAAAATTTTCTAGTGGTCGCACTAAATATCTTTGATATATCGTTCTATTAGGGGTATAGAGTTAACCAGAGTCACGGTGTTGATGTCAACAGTTGTATAGTTTACAATGCCCTTGTCAAGCCAGATAATTTATTTTATTACGCTCGTGTGTGTGTGTACATTTAATTTTACTAAAAAAATAAACAAAGCATTAGTAAATAATGCATTAAAGAAATAAAGTGTGTTGGCAGAAAAGGGAATAATTAAATAAAAAATAAAAAAACATTAAAAACTAAGCTATGCTGAGACAGATACGCATATACTTTTTCTCATTTTGAACGCAAACGCAGACTTTTTCTCAAGACTATGCGATTACTGCGGGCATAGCTTTATTTTAAATTACCAAAATTTTATTTCGGCTTAAGGGTCCGAAAATTGCAGAGAATTTTACAAAGTTTGCGGATAGGCTCGTTCATTAGATACCTCACACCACAGGCTGAAAGTACGTGGTCTGGACAAGAACGAGTGTGTGGGAACGTTGAGAAACCCGAGTAGATCTGTTAAATGACTTGATTGGCTTGTACATTCGTCTTCATTCTTAGAGTTATGTAATATGATAAAATGAGAATAATTTATTTTTTATGTAACTTTATCGCTGAGGTGCAGGTTTTGGTTTTGGTATTTTCGCTAAGAGCATTTGTATTTCGTCTTTTTCCTTCCAATCTTTCCATAACTCGAAAAGATTAACAATAGCGCGTACAATTTCTTGAACTTTGTCCAAATCAACGTTAAGTTCAGCGAACCATTGCTTCATGGAGTCTTTTTGCAATATGACGCAGGCAATTTGCAAGCATGCTATAGCAATCTGTTAAATGATATAGACTTGTTAATTTAACTATGAATACTTGTTGCGAATTTAATTCACTTAACCTGGTATGGTGGATACAACAAACAAACATCAGTACGTAACGAATCGTTAACAATTCGCCAACTAAATGTTAATAACTGATCCTCTTGCCCCATATCTTGAACTAGCTGCAATAATGGACGATACGGTTGATACACAATCAGACAGCAATCCAAATTTTCTAATAAATAAAACTCGCATTCCAAAATATGATTTGTACGATATGGAAAGTCTTGCGTGTAAGCGTAACTAAATTTACTTTTTATCACTGATTGGCAAATGGATATTAAACGGGAATTTGAAATCACACCGAACTCTTCAACTTTAGATGCTAAAAGTATACAAGTAGGGGCCAACAGTAGAGGATCGATATTTTTCAAGGAATTCCTTGCGTAAAATCTTTTAAAATATACTGTTGCAGTGGCAATAACTTGTTGACGTAGTTTCAACTGTTCTCCAAGTACTTGAATGACATTGGCAAAGAATATGAACACTTTTTGATATTCATCTTCGGATAAAATTTGTAAATCATATTGACGTTCTCGTATTAAATCTTGACGATCCAAAATCCACTGTTGGGAATGAGAACTTTGCCAAAAATTTCCAGCCATCGAAATTTCCAGAGCAATTGGAGAAGCACTCGAAATTAAGATTGGATTAAAAATTGGATTATTGCTTTTCCCGGTAATTTCAACAGAAGATCAGCTGTCAGCTGCGTTACGCAGTGATGCCACACTTGCGAAACCGTCCTTAAATATATAATTTTCAGACTATAATATTTTTTCGAAGGGTTGGTAAATAAACGCCAAATTTTTTTCTTAAAGGACGTGCTTATCGTAATTAAATAAAAAAATATCTACAAAATTTCGAAATTGAGATTTAAAGAACTTTATTATAAAGTAGAAAACTTTATTGTTTTCTCCTTCAAAGCAATTATATTGCAAATCTGCAAAAAATTTAAAAGAAAATTACTTGTAAAGTTTTTTCTATTGCTTGCGACATTACGAAACTTCTGATTGTCATTTAAAATAACTAACTTCATTTAGGCAAATTGCTTTTCTGAAATCATTGGTCAGTCTTATCGTGAAGACACATTAACAAATTTTTCAATTGAATGAAAATTCAAATAAAAAAAATGGCTATGCATGTCCTTGGCATTTCGCAAAATTTGCGTCCGCTCTCCAAAGGAGTAGATATATTAAAGGTAATCAATGGCGAATATCGTTTTTTCCTTCTTTTGATGAAATATTACACAATCGGATGACGTACAAGATTTCGGATATTTGGGAAAATTGCAAAAAGTGTTTATCTATTAGAAAATGACCAAGTCTAATAAATCTTCTATTTACAGCGCTTCAAAGCTTCTAAGGCAGAACTAGTGAGAAAATGTCTCCTGAATATTCCAGAGACCCAAGTGACAATAATGGATAATTGTTTGCGCGTTGCTAGCGAAGATTCAGGTGCTTCTACTGCCACAGTAGGTCTATGGATTGATGCTGGTTCTCGTTCTGAGACACCGCAAAACAACGGCGTTGCCCATTTTTTGGAGCATATGGCTTTCAAGGCGAGTTAAACTTCTAGTAATTTGTAGAGAAATTTTGAAAGCTTACATTTCTCTTAAAGGGTACTTCTAAAAGGTCCCAGACTGATTTAGAATTGGAAGTTGAGAATATGGGCGCCTTGCTTGCTGCTTACACTTCGCGGGAGCAAACAGTGTTCTATGCCAAGTGCTTGTCAAAAGATGTACCCAAATCTGTCGAAATTTTGGCTGATATTATACAAAATTCCAAATTAGGCGAATCTGAAATCGAACGTGAGCGCTCTGTGATTTTACGCGAAATGCAAGAAGTTGAAAGCAATTTACAAGAAGCAGTTTTCGATCATCTGCACGCCACTGCCTACCAAGGAACTCCCCTGGGTCAAACTATTTTGGGTCCCACGAAAAATATCAAGTGAGTTTGGTCGCAAGGCTTCTCAATCGAAATGTTTAATTTACCATTATTTTAGGAGTATTGGCAGAAACGATTTGCAAGCTTACATCAGCACTCATTATAAGGCCTCGCGCATCGTTTTATCTGGTGCTGGTGGCGTGAAACATAACGAATTAGTTCAATTGGCCGAACAGCATTTGGGTAAAATGGAAAATACGTTCCATGGCAAACCACCATCAATAGATCCTTGCCGTTTCACTGGCTCCGAAGTTCGTATTCGTGACGATTCGCTTCCGCTGGCTCATGTTGCTATCGCTGTTGAAGGTTGCGGTTGGTCCGATCAAGATAACATTCCTTTGATGGTCGCTAATACATTGATTGGCGCCTGGGATCGCTCTCAAGGAGGCGGAGTTAATAATGCTTCCAATTTAGCCCGTGCAAGTGCTGAAGATAGTAAGTTGTCTCGTTTTCGTTATTTAAAGCTCTTATCCGATTATAATTTTCATGGCTGCAGATCTGTGTCACAGCTTCCAATCGTTCAATACATGCTATAAGGATACAGGCCTATGGGGCATTTATTACGTTTGCGATCCGTTAGAGTGTGAAAATATGGTATTCAATATTCAAACGGAATGGATGCGTCTTTGTACTATGGTTACCGAAGCTGAAGTTGAACGTGCTAAGAATTTGCTAAAAACCAATATGTTATTGCAACTCGATGGGACGACTCCCATTTGCGAAGACATAGGTAGACAAATTCTTTGTTACGGGCGCCGTATACCGTTGCATGAACTCGAACAACGTATTGAAGCCGTTGATGTTAAAAATATTCGTGATGTTGCTATGAAATACATTTATGATAGGTGTCCCGCCGTTGCTGCTGTTGGTCCCGTTGAAAATTTGCCAGACTATAATAGAATTCGTTCATCTATGTACTGGTTGAGGGTATAAAATTGAGTTTCGAGATTTAAGGGGAGTGTGATTTAAATGATTGCGAAATGTGATTAATAATTTAAACCTAAATTATTGAAAGTAAATATAAATTTTTATTCTGCAATGAACAAATTAATCCTGATTAATAGACATTATGTGATTAAAAAATAATCTGAATAAACTGAAATTATCAGTTCTTCGTGAAATGCGTAGAGTTTTTACTAACGAAATCAATTGTTTTATAGATCTCAAAAGTTTACAATTTTTTATTAAAAGTGCTCGTAATGAAAACCGCTGTATGTTTTTCAAGGTGTGTATAGGTATTAAATCGCATTATTCATGCGTATATCGTATTGGAATACCGTTTAAGCCCTTTTGAATTACTGCTGGTTCAGTGCGGCCCAAAGCGGGATCTAAACCAAGCCAAGTGCGATCCTCAAACCTTAGACCAATATTTGAAGACATAATCTCCATACGGGGTGCTTTGGTTACTTCATAGTTTTGTTCATCTAATGCAGATATGACGGTTTCATTATTAGCATTGTCTACATGCCCACATACTCGTAAATGTCCGTCGATTAAGCTTACATCATTGGTTCTATTAAGATCGGCCATATCGAATTCTACAAAGGAACGGCCTTCAGGTAAGAGCTCCTTGAAATCTGTTACATATATTTCAGGGTAACGCGAATGCCATGAGTGATTTAAAGCCATCTCAGCTTCAAAAACTGACACAATTGGTCTGTAGAACTCTTTCGAGCCAAAGTTGTTATTAAAAGGACAGCCGATTAGCACAAAGCAGTCAATTTCTAAGAAATTTGCCAATTTAGCGGGATTAATGTGACCCACCGATATAATTTGAGCTTTCATTCCCCGACTTTTCGCCATAGTCTGTATACGTTTCACCACGTCCAGGTAACCATTTGTGCTAAGTGTGGCCACTATCAAACCCAAAGTTTGGGCATCTTTACACTTTTCTATGTAATAGTAACGTCGACGTATATAGTTAGCTGTCAAAGGATTTTTCTCTTGAAAATTGTTTAAAAATGATTCGTATATGAACCATTTTGCTGCTTTTGTGCTAAGCGATAAATTAAAGAATCTAATATTATCTCTGCCCACGAATACACAAACACGCGATTCATCCAATTCATCGATTTCTGTATGAAAATCTCCACACTTTCTAATAATTTGACCATTGTGTGATAAAGTACCATAATTAGTGCCGCCATATTCAATAATATGTAATCCTTTGCACTCCAATCTTTTCAAGTCACTTAAGAAAATTTTCTTAGTCTCATCATGTTCTAATTTTGTCATTTTTAACAGAGATTCTTCTTTCTCTTCAAGAACAAGCGCAGGTTCAGCTTCAAGAGCATGATGATATCCAATATCTAAGTAAATAACAACTGTTTCACCCTCGAAATTCTGCTTAAAATGTAAAAGATGTTCAGAAAACTTTAGATAGTCGATGGGCAATTGGGGAAAACAATAAAATACGGGTAAAGGAGAGGAAGAATTGCTTCGACAAGCATAACCGAAATGTACAATGCCATCAGCATCCACATGAGCAGCAGCTATCTACAGAAGAGATATTTGATGTTTTTAAAAAGATATTGCAAAGAAAAAAAAAAAACAAAGCTAGAAACCTCATCTACACAACAACTGCCGTAAGAGGTGTCGGCCAATATAAAAATTTTTACTTCATTATCGAGCTCTTCATCGTTAGCTAATTCATCCCTCAAACTTGTAGCGATGGCTTCACTGTGACAAAGGTAGTTGTCAGGGAATTGCAAACAAACCTATCAGAAGTATAATGCCGTCATTACTTTTACATACATATATATATATATATTTTTTCTTGATTTCCCAATTACCCTTCTCAAACTATTAGAACGTATCCACCTTAGGCATTTTTCACGTTGCGCTTCACTCCAAATTTGCTCGTAAGTTGCTGATACTGTTTCATCAATTTCCACTTGTTTCTCCAAACTCTCTGGACTTGAAAATGCTGATGCAGTCGAATTCATTTTTTTTTTTTGTTAATAATTTGACAATGTTAAGAAAATTAGAAAAGCTAGTATCGTCTTTGTTTACAAAAATGTAATTTTTGCGAAACGACACAGTGATGCCCAATTAATATTTTATTACAACGAAATTGGCGTCGTTCAGATGCATTTTGCGTCTCCGCTTATTTCGATAACGTCACAAGCTTGCTTTTGAGATTGTATTAAACCTAAGGGAGCTGACACAGTGGGGTGCCATTTTCGTTTTCGGCTTAAAAACTTCCACAGCCGTGCTACCGTATTATTTTAGAGGAAAATCTAAACAAAAACGTACAGTTTTAGAACCAAAAATAAAGAAATCAAGATAAACGTAATCATAAACAAGAAATTTAAAAAAAAAATAATTTTGTTTTTAAATTTTAAATTTTTTAACACCATCGCGAGCGCTTTTGTGCACGACTTGATCCAATAATTTGGAAATTACTGTTTATGACTCCCCGACAGAACAGTTTCAACTTTAAAATAAATGGTCTTTCATTTCTTACAAAGTTGTGAACGATATAAAACAAAAGTGTAAATCATATAACATAAAAAAAAATTACTGTAAATGTAATACAAACAGTAAAGTATTGCACTTCGGACATATAAGCCACAAATTTATTGGCTTAGTCCAACTTTACTCAACAACCCAAAAAAAAAAAAAAAAAAATGTAATACAAAAATAAATTCGACAAATAACGTTAAAATTTTCAAGAAACGATGATTTCTTCGTGTGCGTTTTTTTATTTTTCTTTTATTTGTATGTATCCATGCAAAACTACATGACTTATCAATTCCCGTAAAGTTTTGAGGAAAATCGACAAAGTTGGTGTCCCGCTACGAAACACCCGTTGTGTCAGCCCCCTACTTGCGTAACTATCTGGAGGTAGACATTTGTAACGTCTATTTTAACTTTCTATCGCTTTTTATTTTCCCAAAGCATTATTTTCATATGCAGAGAAGATTTTTAAGAGGCAAGGTCACTCTTTCTAATACTCTAAATATATGGATTCCTTTGGCAGCGGTTATCACGACCCTTATTAACTCGCTCAGCTTTCTATAGCGCTTCTTAAGTATGCATGGATCTTAACTTTTTCAAGCGATATTTCTTTATGTCTTATTTATGTTACATTCAATATATTGTGACACAATACTAGTTTTCTATCATTTTTATTGTCATTTTTAAATTACACTAAAACAAGAATATTCTTGCAGTAATCTTGGAGTAATAGAAATATTCTTGCAGTAATCTTGGAGTAGTACAAATATTCTTGCAGTAGTCTTGGAGTAATGGAAATATACTTGCAGTAATCTTGGAGAAATATTCCTATATAATAGAAGCAATCGTGCTACCGTCATGTATGCAGTGCAATAAATCGAATTGCAAACAACAATTTCGTGTTACTTGCGCTCAAAGCTTGGGTTTATTATGTGAAGAGGGCGGCAATTATTCAGTAGCAGTTCTTGGGCGTGTCAAGTGGCGACGAGAACGAACGTAATGAGATGATATTTTATACAGGAAATAGTGCACGTTTAGAAAAAAATTTCGGCATTTTCTTCTTTTTTTTTTTTAGTTATCATATTGCTAGTTGGGCTCTCGTTGTGGACTATAGTATTCATGTGTGGGATATTAGAAGACCATTTATTCCTTTTGCTTCGTTTAATGATCATACAAACGTTACGACTGGAATAGCGTGGAAGGGCAATGATTCGCATTGCTTACTGTCGATAAGCAAAGATTCTACCATTTACAAAAATGGATGTAAGGACGCTTACCGTCCGGCAATTAAGGCTAATTCGCAAGGTGCTAGTTCGGGACGTGGCGGTGATATATCGTTCGCTAATAAAAAAAAGAGTTTGTTCAATAATCACTGCAACACAAACGATGAAAATAAGTAAGTTGATGTAAGGAAAAAAATCAGCTAAGAGGGTACCACTTAAGGAACATGAATGCTTCTTTGGCTGCGCCAAAAAGTTGATATTCACAGTTAAAAAACTAGACGACATTTGTGATCATAATACTATGGTATCGCGAAAATATGGTAAACACCAATGTAAGTTTCTAAAATTTCGTATCCAATGACTGAAATTCGAAAGAAAAAACACTTGTAGAATGTATAGAGAGAAAGCGATACGTTCAAATTCGAAAGAAACGACACTTGTAGAATGTATAAAGAAAGAGCGTTCCGTTCGAAAGAAAAAAGGGTTTATTTAAGGCTTTGTCCACTAGTAGCCACTACGTCTTCCCTCTTTTTGGCAGAAGATGAATTCCTCACTGGAAAGACAACTGGCTAGGCGGAAGCCGCGCACCAAGATACCCATCTTCTGGATGTCGTCATACCCATCCGTGAGAAGTATATTATTTCTTAAGCAATTTATTATATGTACTGTCTGTCCGTCTGTTTATGCAAATTGTTTGACTGTAGAAATTGTTTTACTAAAGTGAACTGAAAGTTAGTTAGAAGAAATAATGAAAGAATTGAAGAATAAACATAGTGGACCAGAGCCTACAGCACATTCCTAAGACCCCACATGGAAAGAGGCAGAGAACGTACTCTGATCTGAACCGTTTTTAATGGTGTTTGGGTCGATGTACGAAATTCCATCAACATATCTGAAGACTTGCGAGCTGTAATCTGCACACAACAACACAAGACCGGCAGGCAAGCTTAGTTCGCTTCTGAATAGTGAGTCCGAATCGGTCCGCATAATAAAAGATGCGTCTCTCTCAGTCCTTCTGGGTGTTGCATGCGCTCGCACAAACTTAATACATTTTTAGGGCACAAGTGGTGTAGGGTACACTTAAATATATAACAAGTGTAGGAAAATTTCTATCGCGTATACAAATTTCTCTATAAGGCGAACGAAGCTTTTCATACGACCATTTTGGCTACTATGTATATATACACCCAATTCAATATCTATAGAATCTGACTCGTGACTTCTTCGAGACTTCAAAGTGAAGTTTTTCTATCAGTCATTTACTTTGGAATAAATATTTTATCAAATTTCCCGGCTTTTTTTGACGACCGACGCATGCAATGTGGAAACATAAACAGTCGAAAAAATTTTAGTCTACATTGACTTTTATGTATGTTTAAAAAAATTTATCGGCTATGCATATAAAGAATAAAATATTTGATTAGACAAAAATTTTTCTCTGAATATTAAAAATTTTACGCTTTTCAAAAATATTTGTATATTAATCGAAGTTCGTGGTCCTAATTTAATATGGCGTCTTGTTCGAAAAGTGGTAAAGATCGCCTTACATTTAAACCGGACTATCGCGCGCGACCATTAACTGAAAAATTTTATTCAAAGTACGAGAGAATCCCCGAGGAATCAACGCCCGAGATAAAGAAATACGAGGAAGAAATTGAACGTGTTCGCACTTATGACATCCGCTGTAATATAAAATTACCACGTTATTCCAATCAAACTTATGGCTGGTTACCCGGCTATAAAATACGTTTTCTACAATATTGCGATTCAAATATTGAAGAGACTCAAGCTATTAAAGACACCGTCAAAAATATATTTGTAGATCATATAAGTGATCCTTTGCCATCATATCATGAGTGCTCATGTAAATTTTTGCGCAAGAGGCCCTGTTGGTCATAAATCTTTACGAAAAAACATACGCTTGTAAAATGAAATAAATAAACACGCATTCCCAGAATAACAATTGAGCATTAAAAAAAAATTGCAAATTATTGTGTTGAAAATCATTTATGAAGAAGAACGTTTTCTGGGGGGTCTGCGCATTCGGGACTGTCTCCCAACATGCATTCTAAAGCACATACTCTTATTCATTTTTTAGATTCCCGACAAAGGTAGACAAAAACAGACGGGCGGAACTTAAACGAAAAAGAGCAGCAAGCTTCTTCTAAGAAAATCACATTAAGTAGTTTTCTGTGTGGTGTAAATATATATGGAAACTATGAAAGCTAACAGAGGTTAGAAAGTGAAGATAAATATTCATTTGTTCACACGCATGTATGTATGTATTTTATTATCTCATATTCATAGGAAGACAGATGTCGGTGATGAAAGTTTCGGGCAGATAACTTTTTGAATCGTACACACGTATTGCAAGCTATATATCATAAGCCAATATTTTCTAATTGCGATGATAACCAGATATCGAGTAATATTTTAAGAATCTTCTTAGTTCTATTTTTAAATAGACAATTGTGATCTGTAGATATAAGGTGAAGAAGCCGCTATAAAAAATATGCTTTTCTGTGAAAGCTGCTGTGCCGCCATTTTGTTTTTTATTTAAATAGTTTTTTCAAGTACTTCAAATTATGTACAAACATTTATGAAACACTTTCCCAATAAATCGATTTTCTTTCTGAAAAAGGAGAAAATGGTTCATAATTTCATGCTCATAAGGTAGCATTACCCCCAAGAACTCTTGTATTTCACTCATTTCTTGTATATCACTTCACAACGCTCATGCCCTTTAGTCAAAGAATTCATTCATTAGTTTATAATAAGAAAAAATAACTACAACATAATAGTCGGTCACGGCGCATTATTGAATACTCTACATCACCCAGTACAATCAACTGTTTCAAAAAAGAAGTTATAGTATATGTAGCCGGTATAGTAGTCCAATTCGGACCATTATCAACAGCGTTCGTCTTTGGGCTAAAGCACGCCAGTGTTCCAAATTTCATCAAAATATCTCAAAAATTGCAGCCTGTTCAAATGGACAGACAAGCTTACTTCAATGAAGAAAATGATTCATAATCAATGGGTATAATAAAAAGTGAGTCCACCTTAAGTCCTTCTGGGTGTTACATACGCACCAACTTAATACACCCTGTGTCACAAGTGGCGTAGGGTCTAAATATAAATTTTATAGTACATCTGAATCTTCCTTCTAAGTTTCGCAAAAGTTTCGACAAAATGAATATACCGCCTACTTACAACTTACGTGGCGTAATAGAATTTATTAGCGAAATAAAATAAAACTGTGCCGACTTTTTTCTAATTTATCTTAAATCCCCCCAATAATTATCTCATTAATGCTTCGCTGTCCTTTAGAAAGAGAATCTGTCTGAAAGTTACAAAAGCTTATAGATGCAGGGCAGATGAACGTGTAAAAATCAAACCAGGCAAAGTAAACTAATTCCCTTTTTAGCTTTTCGAATGGCCAGCGAAAGGTGATTTTTTAAAAAAAAAGATTTATTACATCATCGCTTCACCATTCATTCGTTCTGAAACCAACTAAAGCATATGCAAATGTAAATGTGTGCATTTGAGCGTTTGAGTGTGCGCGTGTGAGTAAATAACTTAAATACCAAAATGATTATTAATCCAAACTGTCAGCCATATTTAATTAGTTATTGGCTGTGTCTCCAAAACGCTGCTTACTTATTAAAGAACTAGCTTGGACTAGTGATGGACTAAGCGAATGTAGTGGGAGTGTACGTGTAAGGTAAGTATAAGCATAAAACAAATGTTTTCCTAAGCAGGAAGTTTGTGCATAGGAATTATAGGAAGAAGATTTCAAAGATTTTCCATCATTTCACCAGCAATGAAAGGATAGAAAATAAAAAATGTTTGTCAAAATTTTCGTAGTTCTTGGAATCGAATTAAAAAATTAAGTATTGTTTTTAAAGAAAAAAATTTTCTATTAAATACGCACCGGAAGCCATAGTCCATACACAAGCACACACATATACACGCCCGATTATGGATGTTACCATTAAACTGCTATGCAGTTAACGTTGGTTAACAACCTTTAAGACATATTTACAACAATTGTATTCATATATATTTAAGAAATAAATGATCAGACATGGCATAGAAAACATATTTAGACTCAAACGTCCGAGTTTAAGACACAAAATACAAATGAGAGAGAGCAGCAAGCAGAATGGTAAGAATCAGCGATGAATATCTAATAATTATGCAGATCAGGTACAATTATATACCAGCGGCAGCACGCATTTACAAAACTGTCCCGTCGTTGTACGGGCATGCAATTGTATTAGTATCCTCATAACTATGTATGGGTGACTAAACGCATTCAGTCACACGCCACAAAAACTCTATATTCATATAGATTTGCGTACGTGTGTGTGTGTGCAAATGCTAGCAGTGAGTACACTTTTTAAGTTTTTATAAAAATAAAAAAAACAATTTTTTCTTTTTTCACCGCCATATACTTATACGTATTAAGGTTTTTGGTAAAATTTAAAAAAAAAAGTTTCTACCGAATAGTTTCAATTGTGGTGTGTCTTCAGTCAACACATACGCTTGCATTACTATCTACCAATATATATGAACTATGTTGCGTATATGTGCACAATAAATCGATGTATCTTTTAAATATGGAAAATAAAAATGGAATAAGAAAAAAAAAAAATACAACTGCATGAGGTGTGGTGCTTAGCTCGTCTGAGGTCTTCTGATTTAGTTGCCAATATAGCGTTGTCACCAACGGATTGAATATTTTTTCATTTTCATTAATAAATTCAATAAAAAATTTGTAATAAAATTAAAGATAAGATTGCCTTCATATTTCTCTTTTTCTACTAAATCTGCGCCATAGGAGCTGAAAAACTCATCTATTGATCAGTTGGCAAGATGTCGGCATAGCTGATAATTTTGTGTCGAAATTTTTAAAATACCGCTATGCTGCATCTAGTCAATTATTTCAATGGATAGCACAACGTTGGATTTGATCTTACAACCTGAAATTTTATTCTCTAAAGTGCTGATATCAATCAAACCATTCAATTAAATGGATTTTTTAATAAAATTATTCAAGACCCAGAGGTGGTATTCACCCATGATTTTTTGTGTCATATGAGAGTGAATTAATTTCTTTTTTTTTTTTTGTTTATTTAAGAACATTTCTGCTGGAAAGACGCTTATTTTCACACCGCCATTTTATGTTTATAAGTAGAATAAATAAAAGGACAAGAAGTATAAGAAGAGAATAAAACTTCTCTCTTCTTATTCCCCATAAAATGGATCTCTTCAAAAAAAGAATTTAATTGAAATTCGAAAAGTTAAATTTAATTTTGTTTACGCAATGATAGAAAAGCTTGAAATGATTAAGAAAAGAAAGTTAATAGGAGGGGCAGAAGGTTCTTTAATAGATCAAGTGCAACAGCCAGTAAACAGGTTTGTGTCTTAAGTCTTTTGTTCAAACATATAAGAATGAAAAATGTCAAAAGGAACGATTAGTCTTCTTATGAATTATTCACTCGTTACTTGTGAAGACGCTCGCTGGAGGAGTCGCGGAAGCGCAGAAAATGTTTAGACACAGTAAACCACCTTAACGTTGGTTACTCAACTAATATATCATCGCAAGGATTTAGTCTCCCCGTCTTTCGAATACGTCTTGCTTTCATTATTAATTGCTAGTTAATATCCATATGAAAGAGTCTTTCAATTGTTGTGACCATTTGAAAACAATTTTTCTTTTGCCTTTGGGCATATATTTTAAAAAGCTCTGTTTAGTTTTCGAAGGCTTTCTTTATTATTTACATAGTGCAGTGAGTATTCAAGTTATACATGATTCGTAGCAAATGTAAGTATTTGTTTCAATTACAAATGATGGAGTAAAGACTAATAGATTGATTCAATAATGCCAGTTAAAGAGCGAACTATCCATTTTTTTCTTTAGTTTACATATTTAAATTTTAGATATTCTATATCCGATTAAGCTTCAAATTAAAAGATGAGCATTTAAAAATTGCTTCGGATAAAATTTAAAGCTCTCTGTTAAGAGTTTGCTGGCTTTTACTTTAGTGAGAAAGTGAACTTCATTTAGTATCCTTGCTTTCTCCAAAAAATGATCACACCAACGATGACCGGTTTATGTATTTGCTAATATATATTTTACAAATGTATGACTTTAGAATATAAAAGCAGTAATCGTATAAAAATTGCATAGAACGCGAAGTAATTTATGAAAAAGACTCCAGACCCACCATATCTGTTCAAATTAAAAGTATGTATTCTCCGAGGTATCATACCGCGTTTACTGTACTGTAATAAACCTACGGCAAGGCGTTACAACTTTTATAATAAATTTAAATCATTTCTGAGCGGGAAGAAGGGGTTTCCAGAACTTTATTTATTAAACGGCCATTGTTAGTAGACGTCAATTCTGCTTCTTTTCTAGCTAGAAGCAGATCTCCTTCGCCCTACGTTTGTTTGACATCGATGCAGGTCTTCTCCAGATTCGCTTTAGGTGAGCACACAGGAAGGATTGTGCACGGATTGCATTGACCTAAATATAGTGTATAAATTATCTAATTGACTATATTAAGTCAACGCAGTGTGGAAATTCTCCTAAGCTTCCTCTATGAAGACATAGTAAAGAAGACAACGTAAATTAAATTTAATTTTACAATTTGATCAGTCTACGAGAATCATTGGGTATTGAATCAGTATATAAAGAGCGTAAAGTTTTTCGGAGTCTTACTTTTTCTGCTGCCTGAGTGGCCGAGTAGACAAATGATGTCATTTAACAACTCAGTGATCGTGGGTTCACATTTCAAGCGGAGTAGACTTTTCAGTAAACTCGACAGACTTAGTTGCTAATGTTTTAAGATTTTAGTCTTAGAATGTGTTTCTTTGGCTAAATTAACAGTAATACTAATAATGATAAAAAACAAAACAGTGACTTTTTTATGTATGAATATAGAAATTATAAAGTAGTAGAAATAGCGCTTGTATCGGTTTTTATATTTGGTGCTTGGGATCATCGACCACATATTGCCTGCTGTTCAGAAAATTTTTGCAACTAATATTAGTTATTTCGTAATTTGCATATTCTTCAACCTTTCATGACCAAGCCAAAGATGTTCTTTGATGTGCTCCAACGTTTTCAAGAGTTTAAATAAATAAATAGCAATATTTTTCATTTGCACAATGCATAATGGCAATCAAAACAAAATAACACGATATATCGATATTGCGATAAGTCGTAAGCAATTTATTTGTTGAGAGATTTATTTGTGTCAAAGACTTTATCCAAGTGCTTGATGAAGGATTGAAATCGATTGAAAAATTACCACAAAAATAGAAACATATTAATAATAAAAAAGGGAAATACCAAATAAAATTGTATACTGCATTAAAAATTACCATTGTGTGAATAAATTTAAGATATATAAAGAAAGTGTGTAAAAGAATTAAATTTCTTATTGTATTAAAAATTTTTATTGCGTTAAATAAAGTTAAAATTTATAAATTAGGTGCATAAAACAGAAATTTTTATAGTAAATATAATTCGATTATAACCAAGCATAGATATGTTCAACGGAATCTATAAAGCTTCCCTAACGTAAAGCCTCAGAGAAATGAAAATAAAGTTTTCATAGCTGATGATCATTTCACCTAATTACGTAAATTATTTGTTACAAGAGTGTGTAAAAATATGGTCGTTTGTTAACCAAAAGACGCATGCAGTAATACTGCATATACTATTATTATAATTGAATACTATTATTATAATTAAATTTTAAATTTTATATTGGGTGTACCAACAATTTGTTTCGCCGAATTTGGTTGCTCATAAAATGAAATAATGACTAAAGACCTTTTCTTTTTTCATTTTCTTCGGTAAACTTTATCTTATTAAACAGGCTTAAACAGTCTTAAACACTTCTGAACATTTAAAAATATATTGGCGCTTTATAAATGCAAGAGTGCCAATTAGCTGCAAATATTTGATTTAAAAAAAAAAACAATGCGAATATAACATTAAGATTTCTTAAGATTCATATATACTTATATACTCTATGCATAAAATATTTCTAATTAGATCTGCCAAAAGTAAATCAAACTTCCATTTTTAACTTCAGCACAAATTGAACACATGCGTTTATTCATATTGACGGCATATAACAACAACAAGTATGCGCGCCGCCATATTATTGATGTTATATTTTGCTTTGCTATGAAAGAAACTGGTCGTACTCAGTTTGAATTTAAATTGAGTAAGTTACGTCTTTCTTAAAACCTAATTTTCCGCGCAAAATCTGCACATTTTGTTCATATCTAGTGGTAGTCACAATTTTCCGCGAATAACAAACAATACATAAGAAAAAAGAAAAATTCCATATGCGATAGTAAAATTCACGAACTTTAAATCAATTTCCAAAAAGAGGGAACTCTGTTCACAGATGTTCCAATTTGGTGACCGAGTCATATTTTTCACAAGTTAATTGAAAACATTTTTATTTTCGTGTAATAATACTACGAAAAATTAGTAATCAGGAAAAATAATTGGTTTAATTACAAGGAAAATAAAGAATACATATATACGAAAAGAAAGCCATTACACAAGGAATGGATAGCCAGGTGAAAATGCTGTTTGCAATATATATATTTGTGTATAAATAAATAGAAAGGCAGTTGGAGCAATTGGATAGTGCATAACTGTTAATACATCCTGGTCTCCTAATAAACGGAGACTCGTATCATCAATTCTTTCGCACATAACCATCATTCGCAACGGACCAATAATTAATAAAAGCTACTGAAGTCTTCTGCTCTCTTCGTCAAAAAGTTTCATCTATTCTTTCAAAAAAAGAAGAGAAAAAAACACTTTCAAAGATTATATGTCAGCAATTGGGATCAAAATTTGCCTCCATGAAATATATATATATATTAAAAGCTTTTCATTTTCCAAGCCATCACAATCTCAACTAAAGGTCATTTTCTAGTCTCTTAGCGCTATATGACAGTTTGTTTATTCAACATCGTTTTGCCAGAGAATCACTTTGAACGCCAAGACAGAATAAAAATGTAATGCCTTGAAAATTTCGCAAGGGAGATTCTTTTCGTGAGAGCGCCAAAGAATCATCATTGAATTTAAAAGGCGCACGGAAAAACATGCTTACAAGTTATCACTTAAGCATTGAAGAGTGTTGACAATTTTTCATCACTTTTGTCAAGAACTTTTGACTAAATAAACTGTTTGCATTCAAACTACTTGAGATATTGCATTAAAATTAGTTTGTAGATTAGAAATACTGCCATGGGCAATAAGAGGCCATCCTACGTCTTCGCTTGTTTTAAACAGTTTTTACAGATGGCTTCTATAACATGATAATTTTAGTGCTTGTGATACTACTGGAATATGGAATCATTCTTTATGTGGTCTATTACATTTTTTCTGAGTGTTGTAGTTTGCGACACAATCATCTCTTGAGAAGCTTTATGGAATTTCTGCACACTTTAAAAGCTAAATTCTTTGACAAATCCCTTTTTTCGGTACAAATAAAGAGTTCTTAAATTTAATGCTTTTTTTTATACTACGACGTTCAAAGAGTTCATGTTACGCTTTAATTTGACAAATATTCCAACTTTTCAAATAATCATTGAAGTATTGATGGCAGGGTTATAACAAAAGGCGTAGATGAAATGGTTTAACGACCTAATGTAATACGAGCAATGAATGTGCGTTTGTGTTACATATATACATATATATATATATATGAACCTTGTTGTCACATTGATAAGAAATATAGTTTATAGTTAGTTTTAAGTTTAGAATCAAGTAGTACGTGTTTACATGTTCACGCATTTTAAACTTATTGTCTACAAAAATTAATTAAACTTTCTATTACAGTAAAGTATTGCACTTCGGACATATAAGCCACAAATTTATTGGCTTAGTCCAACTTTATTCAACAACCCAAAAAAAAAAAGAAAAAAAAAAAACTTGCTATTATCATAAATTTTTTTATTTTTAATTCCTTAGTAATAATTTTATTATTTGCATGGATAAATTTATAGGCTCCAGCCGATGGTTACTTATTGGAAATTGTCGATAATAAGTGGCGCGAAGAAGAACTACCTTTCGATCAAATTTTAGTGCCTTCCGATAAGTTGCCCGATCCTGAAGCTGATGGCGGTGATTCCCATTTAACTTTAAGCGAACAAGTAATTCAAGACAATTTTCAAGTTACAAAAGTAAAAGTACAAAAAATAATTTCTTTTTCATTTTAGGAACAAAAATGGATTGATTTAGCTTTGGGATCCTTGGCACCTGAATCATCATTAAGTGACCAATTGACGCTAACAACGTTCTAAAATAAACCTACAAGTTCAAAAATTATCTATTTACTTGCAAAGACAAGGCCAATATGAATCAAAATCTACACTCGCTGACTAAGCTCACAGAGTTTGCTAGAGATTTTGAAGAGCAGCCCGATACCCTGCTTAGTCGTTTTGTTAATAAAATACATCACGCATACAATCAAAGTTATAATACCGTTAACGATATATCAAGTTATAATCAACAACAAATTTCAAGTGGTATCAGCAAATCTGTATTCTACGATGATTCGAAACGGGCTAATAATAATCAATCTACTGCTCAAGATAACCTTACCAGTGGCAGCAATTTACCTGGAAATTTCCCAGAATCTCCCATCATTGCTAACGAGACCAGTTCGGCTGTGAACGAAGATTCTATTTCAGGAGAAAAAGTCGACTCATTGCCTTTGGAGCATAACGAAGGTCGTAGTACGGTTAATGTCTTGATACGTTTGAGAAATTTGGTAGCTTCTAAAAATAATGTGAGCTAACTTTATTTTCAAAATATGGAACAAGTGCTGATTTAATAAATATGTTTCGATAATTATGAAGGATTTGCGTAATTATAAAGACACGGACTTGCATCGTTTCTGGATGCCCGATTCTAAAGCTAAGGAATGTTATGATTGCGCACAAAAGTTTTCAACATTTCGACGTAAGCATCATTGTCGTTTATGCGGACAAATTTTCTGTTCCAAATGTTGTAATCAAGTAGTATCTGGCAAAATTATCAAATGCTCTGGTATGTTTACAAACATTTTAACATAATTGTGAGAATTTTCTTTTGCAATATTTGGTTGTGTAGGTGACCTGAAGGTTTGCAACTATTGCTCTAAAATTGTTCTCAGTTATTTGCGTTCGCCTAATATAACAAAAGATCTGAATTCCGATCTTCAAGCATTACAACAGAATTTAAGCAGCAGACTGGAGACTAAAAATGAAAACGAGTCCTCCCCAAATTTATCATCTCCCCAATCGCCTACGCAGCGCAAAATATCAGTTGGCTATCAAGAAGAACGTTTCGCTATACATCAGTCTCATATAACAATGGACGATCGCAAGAATATCTTGCAACAGTCCAGCTCCTTAATAGCATTATTAGAGGAAATGCGGCAAGTTTTGCCAGCTCAAAATTGTGGACTAGATCTCATTGAATATCTGGACATTAAACAAAAGACGTCAAATAAAATGCAGTCGTTAGCAATATTGAGCGCTATGTTGGAAGCTGGTTTCATTCATCCAATAGTGCACGATTCAGAACAAACCGAATTTGATGAGAATCTCCATTACAGATTTGCCACTGAATTGCCGAGGTATACAACAAAAAAAAAGTTTAATTATTTTGCGAATATTTTATAAGACATATTTTGATAGACAAACGATCGATACCATCAATTTTAATAGCGTTAATCAGCAAACAGGCAGCGTAAGCCCTCAATTCGAACAATTCGGTAATGAGCCTCATCCTCCCAATTTGCTGGATACTGCACTCAAATTTAAAATACCGCGGGATGTGGATATGGATAACGCAATGCATTCAACAGCTTCGAAACTGTTGGAGTCTTACTGTGATCACGAGGAACAATTGTTGACACAAATGTTGCGGACTTTTCAGTTAGATTTGCAGTGGAGCAAAATTTTAAGTCCCTTATGTTGCAGAGCAGCTAATCATTTTAAACCGGAATACTGCACGAACGAACTAATGGACATACGGAATTTTGTAAATTTCAAAAAGATACCAGGAGGCAAACGTGTAGAGAGTTCAATTGTGGGCGGCGTGGTACTTTCCAAAAATGTCGCCCACAAAGATATGACTACAAGTGTAGAACAACCTCGTATACTCCTTCTGCAATGCCCCATTGTTTACGAGCGTATTGAGGGCAAATTTGTTAGCATATCAACGGTTTTGCTGCAGGAGAAAGAGTATTTGCGGCATGTTTGCGCACGCATTATGAGCTTTAAGCCGAATGTGGTATTAGTACATAAAAACGTAGCCGGCGTTGCCCAAGATATGCTAAGATCCCACGGCATTACTTTAGTTTTAGATGTGAAACTGTCCGTTATGGATCGTTTAGCCCGCACCCTACAATGCGATGTACTCACCAACATTGAAGGTAATATCGCACAACCAAAATTAGGTATATGCGATGCGTTTTATATATGCACTTACCATGATGGTAATAATGGCGCAAAAACCCTAATGTTTTTCGAGAAGCTTGCCAATCCACGCGGCTTTACTTGCCTATTGCGTGGGGGCGATAACAACGAATTGGCTAAAGTGAAAAAAGTTGCCTCATTTTTAGTATATGCCCGATATAATTGGCGTTTGGAGATGTCATTTTTGTTAGATGAATATGCAGAAGCTTTAACTCCGAAACCACCAATATTCGATTCCAAAGAAACAAGTCCGGCTGACGAAAATGCTAACATAAACAAAAATTCGGAAGAAGAAAATCAAGCGCAAACATGTTCAACACCCTCTAAACGAGCTGTTATATTAGAACGTAAATCTGAAGAAAAAATTTTTACAACTGTTACCGATGTTTCGCATGATTTTAGTGATCCGTTACGATCGACCAGTAACAAAAAACGCGATGAGCAATCCCCAAACCTGGAATTAGAAGTGGAGCATCGTTACGACAATCGCTTTCGTAGTGCGCTAAGTTCCACTATTCTTTCAGTAAGCCCCTTTTTAAGTTTCCCTTTGCCTTTTCTTGAAACAGAGCAAGGGCGCAAGTGTCTCTTACGTTCACTGTTTCCTGCGGAATTATATTACTCCAAGCTATGGTCCAATTCATGCACAAATTTCAGTACAAATGCCCATAATCTGGAACGATGCGATAGCTCGGAGATTATACCAATAAATAATGAAGAAGTTCAACTGAATCCGCCCCATTCATTTCTGAAATTAAAAATAACGGCTCCAGCTGATAATTGTGAGATACAAACCCTATTAGCCGAATTTCGGGCTTACGGTGGACGTTATCCCAAGAAACCGGACTGTAAGTATTTTTATCAACCACCAAATCATATACACACAACTGTTTCATTGAAATTCGTTATGATAATCACAATTATTATTCCAGTTTTTAAAACGTTAGGAGAACGTCAAACAAATATATATCATAATCCTCAAAAAATCCCCGAAGATGTAATATATAAAGATGTGTTCGATATAGAAAATCATCAGCGTTTGCCGGTACTATTTTGCAGTTTTTTCTATAATCAAAAGGGAGCCTCATCGTTTTGTGCGCCGCCCACTTTACTTGATATGAAGTTCTACGGACAACATGATATAATGTTAAGTCAATTTCTGCATCGCTATTGTTTCCGTACAAGTTGTAACGTATGCAATTTACCTATGAAAGGTCATATAAGACGTTATGTTCATTCAATGGGTTGCGTTAAAGTTTTTCTCAGCGAAGACAATGCAAAATCTGATGCGAACAACATATATTTTACAGCTTGGTGCAGTAAATGTGGAGAATTCACGCCGACTGTACCCCTTACGGAGAGTTCCAAGTGTTTATCGTTGGCCAAGTATTTGGAATTACGATTTTATGGGCATGGCTACAAAAAAAGATCGCTGATGGATGAAAATCCTACTATGAATACTAATTGTTCACATTCCTTGCATCGAGACTACGTTCATCAATTTAGTTATAGAGGTGCAGCAGCTAGATTTCAGTATACCCCAATAGAAACTTGGGAAATAGCTTTACCCGCTCTAACTATTTCTTTGCATCCCCCAACCACATTTAAACGTTTTGAAGTGTTGGAAGAAGTGAAGAATTTCTCTATGAAAGGTCATGAGGTGTACACACGTATTCATGAACGAATCGCAGATCTGGCAACAGAAGATGAAAATTCACTTTTAGCTGCTAATCTAAAGATGACACTGAGCAAAGATCAATTTACATTTAAGCAGCACATGGAGATCATACAAACGCTGTTGACAGAAAACAGAGCAAGTTGTTACGACATCACTGACGCTTTGCTTATGGCAAAAAGGGTTTTAGCGGAGAGTATAGATTGCTGGGAGCCTCGTTTACATGAAATAGCGTTGGCTCAGAAGAATGCTGCAAAACAAAGTCATGATTCAACCCAGCATCATGTGGATGCTGGCACTATATGCACAGAAGAATTGCTTTCTGAACAGTCGGAAAATTCGCCTACAACAACTATGGCACCAGACATTCAGCAGGCAGCACATTCTGAGGAAGCTGCTGACAATAATACAAATACAGAGACAAACGTTGCATCACCTGGTAACTTAGAAAAAAGTGGGGCAGAAAATCATTTCACACTTCCTCAAATAGCGAATTCTTCCGATAAGAAGACTATTAAAAAAATGTTGAACCACCTTTTGCCATCCACCGGTCCCGTTAACTTGTTGCAATCGCCTTTTAACATCCAGGAACATTACACATTACCATTGGGAGCTTTTCCCATGATAGTGCATGATTTGGATTTAAGTTCAGTAATTGCTTACAGCTTAACTTGCACGGAATACAAACGTTCAGTTAGCCTCTTAGGCTCTCAAATGAATAATATTCAGACCCATGGGGACACTGCGTCAATTTCTAGTGCTTGTATAAACCCCAGCCCCCATGTAAAACGCAAATCCCAAGAATGGTAATTATGTAAATGCTTTAAAGATTTCATTGATTTAATCCTTTTCCTTACACTAGCTATGAAAATGATGAATGTAATAAAGAGAATAATCCCGCTCCTAACGCCGAAGATGAGCGCACAAAATCGAAATCGAATTCTCATATTGAAATTTCGTTTCAAGATAATAACGTACTTTTTACTTGTAAGATCTACTTTGCTAAAGAGTTTGATCAAATGCGCGCTAAAACTTTAAAGGCCCCAAAACTGGATAAGTCAGTGTATCGAGAAATAGAACAAAGCAAGAAACGTGAAGAGCTTAAAATATCCCAAAGTAGAAATGGTCCTGAAATAGAACTCGTGCGCAAAGCTAACGAAACTGGTACAAGTAATGACGGGAGTGATACTAAATCTGAAGAATATGATCAAAAAGAAGACTTTGCCAAATCGATCGACATTATTGAAGAAAGTCGCAATTATTTTGCTCGTTCTTTATGCAATAGTGTGCAATGGGAAGCTAAGGGAGGCAAATCCGGTTCTAGATTTTGCAAAACATCAGGTTGACAAGATTCTTACCAATTAGATTGATTGATTTCCATTAAATACAATGCCACTTTCAGATGATCGCTTTGTTTTAAAAGAAATGTCAAAAAACGATGTTAATATTTTCGAAATATTTGCACCGAATTATTTTGATTATATCAACAAATGCCAGCAACAAAATCAACCAACTTTATTGGCGAAAATATTCGGAGTGTTTAAGGTTATTGTTAAAAAGAAAGAGTATGTTTTCTTAAAGGAGATCTGAAAAATGTTCATTCAATGTTCATAAGTTGAATATTTGCAGCTCGAGTGTGGAGAAAGCTTTATTGGTTATGGAAAACCTATTCTACGAATGTGATATTAAAAATAAGTTTGACTTAAAAGGTTCTGAACGTAATCGTTTAGTGGATCCAATGAATCAACAAGAGGGCGATATTGTTTTACTGGATGAAAATTTAGTACAAAGTATGTTATTTATTTAATATTTATTTAATATTGAGCAACGAAATGTTTACGCGTAAATTTTTCTCTTTAGTGTCATGGTCCAAGCCTTTGTATGTACTAACGCATAGTAAAGTGATATTAAAAGATGCTATCAATCGTGATGCATGCTTTTTAGAAAAAAATGAAGTTATGGATTATTCCCTACTGGTGGGCTTAGATGAAAGAAATGGTCTCTTAGTATTAGGTATAATTGGTGAGTGTTCAGATTTTTCGTGTTCTATAGAATAAGGTTAATGTTGCTAAATTTCATTATTTTGTAGATTATATTCGTACTTATACGTTCGAAAAAAGGGTTGAATCGTTCGTTAAAAAGCAAACTGGCATTTTAGGCGGCATGAGTAAATTGCCTACTATTATAGCTCCACAACATTATCGGCAGCGTTTTTATGACGCAATGGATCGTTATTTTCCCACTGTTCCAGATCGTTGGGAGGGACTCTCCAAAATTTGATATTTAAATAATTATTAAATGTTTTTAAATATCCTTTCTTTATCTAAATCGATTTGTGCTCCATTTTTTTTTTTTTGGTTGTGAAGTTCTTTCAAAAAATTCTTTCATTTTGTTATAAAAACACATTCGTTTCTTGTTATTATGAACAGTTATTTGTGCCCTTTAAATTGCGCATTTATGATGACATATGTGGCATACGAGCTACTTTAAATATTAAACTTTCGCCGGCGTAAGAGCAAAACCTTGATGTGGCATTGGTATAATAATTTACCTGTACAATTTTTTTTTTAAGATTGATACGATATATGATGTTCAGGAACGAAAAAAGATAAAAAAAGGCAATTTTTCACTTTGCCTTATTACTTGCGTTAATAGCTTGTGGTTAAGTTTTTGATTACTTTACGATTGCTAAACGGAGTGTCGAAACACTATATTCCCTTAACACGTTTTTCATAAAATAAATGTTTTACATCCAAAACGAATACCTTTGAGATGTTTGTAAATAACAAGGACATGTTGAACTACTGGTAAGAAAAAAGCGGAGGGGCATCATAAATAACCGCTCAGAGTTTTCAAGTTCGCTGCGTGTTGATTTCAATGCTTCGTCCAGTCGAAAAAAGCCTGCATTTCTTCATTCTTCAATTGTGAAGGCAATCTCACATACTAAGTATAAATTAAGGCTTCATTCTTTCGGCGTGTCATTGAGATGGTTTACAAAGTTTTCACCTTGCGGCTTATATAAAACTGCAAGAATCCCTTTGCAAAGTTTACTTTTGATAAGCGTCAGATGTTGAGGTGTATTTAGGCCCAATCTGCTTGTATTAATTTAATGGGAGTCGCGGAAACCTGGCACATATAATCTTATATATTTCTGCTCGTCAAGTCAGAAAACGTTGCTTTTGTCTTAGCCATAATTGCGTGGGTCAAACAAAAATATAGTAAAAATATGACATGTTTTGGGCCAACTCTACAATTTGCAAAAAACATGAAATTTGACACAAATTCTGATAAGAGCACATGGTTTCAATCGACCAAGTAACATGCCCACAACTGACTATGCATGCATTCAGCTCAACTGTTAAAATGAATATTAATTGCGTTTTTTCGTTTTCTTTTCATTTAGATGTAGCGATGTTTACATAGAAATGTTCACAGTAACGATAAGTTTTATGTTATATACATAATATACGTAGCACGGACTTGCTAGTCGATTTTTTCGACTTCAACCTTTTGTTCCGATTCAATTTATTAATTTGCACGTAGGCGTAAAAACATATTTTTGTAACGCTTTATAATCAGCTGATTATTCCGGCTGTTATTGTAAGGTGTATTTTCTTCTTTTTCTTCTTCTACTATCTTAAGTGTCAAATTTCTTGAAAGGGAAGCACGGTATTAGCAATTTTATTTTAATTTGAAAAGAATTGTACATGTTTTTCAATTTATTCACTGTTTTAATAATTGTAATTTAGTAGTTATGTCATTTCACTGGTGTGATAACTTGCATACGACGGTATTTAGTCCCCGCGACTATCAAGTTGAGCTTTTAGCGTCGGCTTTTGAGAGGAACACTATGATATGCCTTGGGCATAGATCGTCCAAGCAGTTCATATCTTTAAAACTGTTGCAAGAATTAGGTCGAGAGGCGCGTTTTAGGAATTTAGGTGTGAGCATTTACTTAAGCAATAATAAAACACCCGCCATGTACGTTATGTTACAGCACATGACAGACCTTCGTGTTTATCAGGAAACTGCAGAATCAATGGATGAGCTTCCTAAGGAATTTGAAGTGTACATATTAAAGCCTAAAACATGTTTGATTTTGTTGAAAAACGGTCGATTGAAAATGGAAAATATTCAGATAATTGTTTTAGAGGATTGTCATCAGGATGAAACCCATAGTGATGTGTTGAGTATATTTGGAGAATTCTATGTGGTTGACAATCAGTCGCAAATGCCTAAAGTATTAGGTCTGGCTGGGCCTTTACATAGTGCCGGTTGCGATTTAGCCGAATTGTCAGCAATGCTGAATAATCTGGAATCTTCAATACATAGTAAGACGGAAACAGCGAGCGACATAGTGACAGTCTTAAGGTAATTATACCTTAAACGAGCTTTATAAATGTATATAATTCGTTATTAAATATTTTCCCAATGGCTCTTTAGATATTGCGCAAAACCCACTGAGTTTATTGTTCAATGTGCTCCATACGCACAAGACGAACTTTCTTTTTTAATAGAAGATATTATACTCACCCGTAAAGCGTTTCTTACAGACCATCGCTACGATCCTTTCGAAATATACAGTACCGACGAATTTCTTGAAGAACTAAAAGATATACCTGATCCTAAAAAGGAACCTCTTGAATTTTTAGACATTTTGTTAAGTGTACTGCACGAAATGGGCCCTTGGTGTGCTGACAGAGTAGCTCTGAATATGTATCATCGCATTGAGAAGCAAAAAATCAAAACACCTCACGAACGTCACTACATATTACTTTGTTTGGTGAATACGGCTCTGTTAGAGATCCGCGCCATTTGTGAGCAACATTTTCGTAAGTTTTCAGATAATCACAAAGTCCTAGTGCATCATTATTCGACTCCGAAAGTTTTAAGGCTATTAGAAGTGTTGCGTTTATTTAAACCAGAAGAGCGGTTTAGTAAAAACGATGGCATTAAGAAAATAAGTATGGAATTGGAACAGATGGATTTTCCAAAGTTGACACGTGTCCTTGAAACGAAATGTCACATTGTGGAACAGGCTATTGAAAAACAAACATTGCAATCTAGATCGATTATTGAAAATTTGGATAGTATTGTAAAACCGGATACAGATCTGAGCACAAAACTTACATCGGATTCCGTTACTAACGCAATAAGTGATTTAGCTCAACAAAAGACTGAACAACCTAATAACCTCAATTCCATTGGCCCTAGTTCAAATCGCCGCAGCATCAACTATCAATTGAATCGCATAAAACGCCGACCTTTTAATCGTCGGTATAATCGCGAGTTTACAGAGACTGCAGACAACTTGTGTGCTATAATTTTCTGTAGTTCAAATTATACAGCTCGTGTGCTGTTCGACCTCTTGGCTGAAATGAGTCGTCACGATTTAGATTTGAAATTTTTAAAATGTCAATACACAACAGATCGGGTTGCTGATCCGTTGACGGAACCGAAGGAAGCGGAAATTGAACATCGGCGTCAAGAGGAAGTCTTGAAACGCTTTCGCATGCATGATTGCAATGTGCTCATCGGTACATCAGTACTGGAAGAAGGTATAGATGTACCAAAATGTAATCTTGTAATAAGATGGGATCCGCCCATTACATATCGCAGTTACGTTCAGTGCAAAGGGCGAGCACGAGCTGTACCAGCTTACCATGTTATACTAGTCGCTGCCGATTCCGAAAATATGTTAGCCATAGAACATAAAAATGAACAATTAAATGCGAGAAGTCATCGTTTGTTATGCAATTTGCCTGCAGAGGAAGATAATATGGTCAGTGATTCGGAAAATTCGGACGATGATGACATCATTGAATACGGAGAGGATATAAATAATACGTCGAATAAGCAAAGGTACACTTACGATTCGGGCAAAGGAACGGTAAAAATTTTAAATCCTGAAGTAATTACCAATAAACCGCCCACCACTAATTTTTCGTCTAGTGGTAGCGACCTAATATTGAAAGAAATCAAAGATGACACGCCAGCTATTGAAGATGTAACAACCGACTCTGAAACAGATGCTCAAAACGATCTAAACGAGACCCTTTCGTCAGATGTTACATTAGTTTTGAAAAGTAATGACTTAAAAATATATGATATAAATATTAGCCTGGAGAAAAGCCCTAAGCACAACGTTCAAAAGGAAAGTCCAGATGAAGAGAGTAAAGAAGAGATAAAAATAGATAAGCCTACAAAGCAAATAAAAGAAAAGAAATATTTTCAATGTTCGATGGAAAATAGAATGGAAAAAGTTGAATCGGAACCGGAAAAGCAGGAAATTGAAAATGAAAATAAACTAAAATCCATGGTAACAAGTACAAAGATAATTGTTAAACAAATGGCTTATTATAGAGAAATAGAAAAGGTACGCATATATACAAATATAAGTATTTTCCTATTTTCACACTGTTGATAACTTATGCTTGTTCTTTTCGAAAAACAGATGCTTTTGGAAAACTGCGTCAATACAGAACCACCAGATAGTGAGCATAAAGAGGCAGACGCTTTTAATAATTGTATAATACCTTATAAGCCATTAGCTCATCTCTTAACTGGTGCTTCAGTGGACTTGGGCAATTCGATAGCATTAATAAACAAATACTGTGCCAAACTTCCAAGCGATACATTTACCAAATTAACCCCTTTGTGGCGTTGTTCAAGAACCGTACGCAATAATGTTACTATGTATCAGTGCACATTAAGATTGCCTATAAACTCCCCGTTAAAGTACGATATAGTCGGCTTGCCGATGCACAGTCAAGTCTTAGCACGGAGAATGGCTGCTTTACAGGCTTGTGTGCAATTGCACAAATACGGTGAATTGGACAATAATCTACAACCTATTGGAAAGGAAAGCTTTAAGGCGATTGAGACCGATTGGGAAAATTTTGAGCTAGAAGAGCAAGATGAAAAAATTGTGCAGGAAAATAGCGAACCTAGGCCAGGGACAACTAAACGTAGGCAATATTATTACAAAAGGGTAAAATATTTTGTATATTATTAAATATTAAAATTGATTTGAACTAGAAATCGTGCTTTAATCTTAATTCAAAAGAAACATCCTCTTACGCAAATGTGTGTTACGAACAGTTTGTTATAGTGTTTTCAATAAACACAATGCAATATGCCCAAAAGTTTCATAAGGTATATCTATTCTTTCGCAGTTTATGTTCGTTTATAGTGTGCGTACGCGTGCGCATGTGGCGCTCAGCTTGCATGTGTTATATTTATTTTTATATTAGCAAATTTGAAAGGAAATAGCATTTCGATAACAAAATTGTGTTTTTATAAATAATAAGATTAAAAAAAACTATTCAAATTCTGTTTCAGATCGCTTCAGAGTTTTGTGATTGTCGTCCCGTAGCAGGAGAACCATGTTATCTTTATCTTCTAGATTTAACTTTGCAGTGTCCCATACCTGAGGAACAGAATACACGTGGTCGTAAAATTTATCCACCCGAAGACGCTTTGCAAGGTTTCGGAATTTTAACGCTCAAAAAGATTCCGAAAGTGAGTTCGTTTCCCATCTTTACACGGTCCGGTGAGGTTAAGGTTTCATTGGAATTATACGCTGAACGTATTACCCTCAATGAACGTCAGATTTCAAGTATAAATACATTTATAAATTACACATTCACCAAAGTGTTACGTTTGAAAAAATTTCTTATGTTATTCGACCCGGAGTCTACGGAAAATTGCGTATTTATTATACCTACCGTCAAAATAGACGATGGCAGTAAAGTAATAGATTGGTCTTTTCTAGAATTAATTGAAGAGAATGCTAACATGATGCCCACAGCTGTACCCGAAGAAATTCGCCATGCCACCGAATTTGACGCTGAAAAATTTAAAGACGCAGTAGTCATGCCTTGGTATCGCAATCAAGACCATCCTCACTATTTTTATGTTGCTGAAATTTGCCATCAATTATCTCCTTTAAGCATATTTCCTAGCAAAAAATACCGCACTTTTATGCATTACTACTATCTAAAATATGGTCTTAAAATACATCCGAAACAACCTCTTTTGGATGTTGATCACACCAGCGCTCGTTTAAACTTTCTTACTCCACGTTACGTAAATCGAAAAGGCGTCGCCTTACCTACTAGTTCCGAAGCTACAAAACGAGCGAAACGAGAAAATTTGGAATTGAAGCAGATATTGGTGCCTGAACTGTGTACAGTACATCCATTTCCGGCCTCTTTATGGCGTACGGCAGTATGTTTGCCATGTATTTTGTACCGTATAAACGGATTATTGCTCGCTGACGATATACGCAAGAAAGTCGTAGCGGACATCGGTTTAGGTCAACCGGAATTACCGGAAGACCATGAATGGCCTATGCTCGATTTCGGTTGGAGCTTAAGTGACGTTTTGAAAAAATCGAAAATTAACGAATCTGCAAAAACCAAGCAGGAAGATAGCCTTGATCAAATTATAAAAGATTGCGGGAAGAAAGTACAGGCCTTTACTTTAAACGGGGAGGAGAGTGAAACCAAAATTGAAAACAAAACCATAAATGAAATTGTAGAAGACGCGGAACTCAAACTGCAAGAGGAATGCGGAGCATTTATTGAAATTGGCACTTGGTCTAATGATATGGCAAATTATGCGATTAAGGATGATGATACTGACAGCGAATATGATGATCTCTTAGACGGCATTATACCGCCATTTATAAAATTTTGTAAGTTTGTTGCTTTTATAATAATTGGATGCATAAAGCAAGTATTCGTTCTCATCTTCTAAAGGTGGAAAGTCAATAAGAGCCACATCACCCACCTTTACTGACATACAACTTGACGAAGAATACGAGGAACAAGAAACTTTAGGCAACGGAGAAGCAATAAAAGAAGATCCCCTATTGTCATATGATTCTGACGATTCTTTTGCAGAATTTAGCTTGCCAAGTGATGAGGATTGGTCAGCTGAGGAATCTTGTACAGACGATTACTTTACGTTCACTTCCAAAAATGAAGCTGAAACTATTGAGACTGAACAAGACATTGAAAAATTTAACAAACAAATATCTATTATTCAAGCGACGAAAGAGAATGAACGCAATTATCAAGAAACGAAAAATCTTCAGGTTGGTTATAATTTTCCGAATATTAAAGAGGAAATTGCTTCCGAATTAAAAGCTTCCATAGAAAGGTTTCAAACGTCTACTTCAAATCTTATAAAGGAAATAGAAGTTTGTGGCATGTTGGTGCCATATGACAAAAGCATACAATTGTTGGAAAAAAAAGAAAGCAAAAGTCTTCAATTTTTAGATTTATGCGAGGATACGTATAAAACTTTACTGCCATATGTGAATGAAGTGGACATAAGGCAATTTCTTCGAAATAGCGGAAAGGCTTTAAGTTTAGATGTAGTTGAAAATTTTAATTCGGAGTGGGTAAAGGAACATCCCGAGGAGCAATATGTGATATACGGATGTGGCGATATTTTTGACAGCTTCAACGACAAACAAAACATAAATATGCACGCAAGGGAAAGAAAAATTATTAAACTAAACTTCGAAAATCATGGTAAACAATATGAACCGGAAAAAAATAAAGTTCCTCGGCAAGAAGTAAGAGCACGTAACTTGGATTCACCAGTTCTGGGAATTGATTTCAGTTTTGATCGTCAACCAGATCTTATGACACATCCAGGACCTAGTCCTAGTATAATATTGCAAGCTCTTACCATGTCGAATGCGAACGATGGGATTAATTTAGAAAGATTGGAAACTATTGGCGACTCCTTTTTGAAGTACGCTATCACAACCTACTTGTACATTACATATGAAAATGTACATGAGGGTAAATTAAGTCACTTGCGGTCCAAGCAAGTTGCAAATTTAAATCTTTACCGGCTGGGCAGGCGTAAACAATTGGGCGAATATATGATAGCGACAAAATTCGAGCCAAGTGATAATTGGTTGCCACCTTGCTATTATGTTCCGAAGGAATTAGAAAAAGCTTTTATAGAAGCCAAAATACCACCGCATTACTGGGGCTTAGTAGATTTAGTGAATATTAAAAGGCTAACTAACGCGGAGATATGTGAGCTTGTCCGTGAAAAAGCTGATGAATGGGGAGTTAATTTTGCGGTAAGTGAAAAATTTCGCAAGTATTCTTACAAATTAAGACAATAGCTTTATTAGGAACAAAATGACTGGGATTTAGTACCAGCGCCAGCACCTCACGAATTCCCGTACTTAATACCCTATAACCTTGTTTCCCAACATAGCATACCGGGTAAATTAACAAATTAATTAAACTGATAAGCAATAATACACTCTTCTTATTTAAGATAAGTCCGTAGCCGATTGTGTTGAAGCTTTAATTGGAGCTTACCTAATTGAATGCGGGTTAAGAGGCGCTTTATTGTTTATGGCTTGGCTAGGGATAAGGGTGCTGCCTTACGAACGCATTCCTTATAATGTCAACAACGCACGTAAAGCTGGTAGCACACTGCCGGACAGTGGGGGCATGAGTATTATATACGGATCTTGGTCTCCGCCTAAATCGCCCCTTTTGCATTTTGCGCCGAAAGCAGACAAAGAACTCGAAGATCTATTGGCCGGTTATGACAAATTTGAGGACATTTTAGGCTACAAATTTCGCGACAAATCCTATCTGCTGCAAGCCATGACTCACGCATCTTATACACCGAACAGGTTAACCGATTGTTATCAGCGTTTAGAATTCCTTGGAGATGCTGTGCTCGACTACTTGATTACTAGACATTTGTATGAAGATCCTCGACAACATTCCCCTGGAGCTTTAACTGATTTGCGGTCAGCTCTAGTAAATAACACCATATTTGCTTCTCTGGCTGTACGTCATGGCTTTCACAAATATTTCAGGCATTTATCGCCAGCACTCAACGAAGTCATCGATAGGTTCGTACGTATACAAACCGAAAATGGTCATAGCATTAGTGAAGAGGTATTGGAATATTTGTTATATTTCTTTTTCATTTAACTTGAATGATTGTTTCTTTAGTATTATTTATTGTCTGAGGAGGAATGCGATGATGCAGAAGATGTTGAAGTCCCAAAGGCTTTAGGGGATGTCTTCGAATCCGTTGCAGGAGCTATATTCTTGGATTCCAATATGTCGTTAGATGAAGTGTGGCGTGTGTACAGTAATATGATGCGTCCAGAAATTGAACAATTTAGTAATTCTGTACCAAAGTCTCCAATAAGAGAGCTATTAGAATTAGAACCTGAAACTGCCAAATTTGGGTAAAACTGGCGATATTAAAGAATTCCCAAACGATTTAATAACTTTTCACCTTCGCTTCACAGAAAACCGGAAAAGTTAGCTGATGGCCGACGAGTGCGTGTTACTGTCGAAGTATTCTGCAAAGGCACATATCGTGGCATAGGACGTAATTATCGAATAGCCAAGTGCACTGCGGCTAAATGCGCTTTGCGTCAATTAAAGAAAAAAGGATTAATTGACAAAAAGAATTAATTTAAACTTACAAATTGTCAATTCACCATGTTCTACTTTATTTTAAAATTGTTTAAGTTTAGTGATTAAACTGCATTATGTATAATACAAAACAATAAAGTGTAATACGACTTTTTATTTATCTTTACTTCGTATACGTTCATTTGAAAAATCACGAAGATTGTTATATTTTGCTTAAGGAGAATTGGTAGAAAAACATACGCACAATCATTTTAAATGCTAACTTTAAAGCGAAGCAGTACAGAGGACTAAGTAGGAAAAATGACAGCCTAACCTTTGGCAGCTTTAGCTTTGCTTTTCACTTTTTTTACGCGTTTTAAACCGTCCAAATTGCTCCTCATAAATTGAGCGTACATTGTCACCATCTTCGGTACGTCTTCACGACGTACAACTGTCGATATCTACCAAGAGGTATAATATTTTTCTTTGTATAGGTAATATATCGTAAAATTTACCTTTTTTGATTTTGAGTGTACTCTCATAAGACACATATACTCCTCAGGTTTTGGCAATGGCGGTTTACCTTCACGCGGAACGGGTCGATCGTGACCATTAACTGCGCATGAAAAAAAGAATATTACCCATGTTTTGTTCAAATTGCTTATGCACAACATATGAAAACTACAACATTTTTGTTACTGTGGTTAGCAAATTATGTTTGCTACATGCTTTGATTGTAGCGCTTTAAGAAACAGTTATTACAAGTGAATTGCTGTCTTCAATGCACTTACATCTCTTCAATGTGACAGTGAATGAGGAATCACTTTTTGCGGCGGACGCTAACTTCTCTAGACGTAATATAAACTGAAACCCATTCATTAATGCTTTTCTAAATCTTAAATAAAGTTACTAATATAAATACCGATGAATTATCTAGCAAAACCATTTTTTTAATACGTTGGCAGCAGGCTCTTTAAAACATTGAATGTTAATGTCAAAATTTACGCCAACAACAAACAATCTGACTGTCATCACTGCAACAATGTTGCCAGAATTTCTTTTTACTGTAGAATTTCAGGCATATTTTTGAAAACGTTGTGTTAAGGTACAACAAATTAATATTCTCTCTGATTAGAGACAGATTAATTTTAAACACTGCCATCCACGCCAACTCTTTCCTTAAATCGTTATTCTCGTTCCTTCTTATCGTTATTTTTTATAAATTTGTTGTTTACATCGATTTTTTTATTTTTGGTTCTAAAACCGTATGTTTCTGTTTAAATCTTCCCGTAAAACCATATAGTAGCGTGGCTGCCCGTTGTATTTACCACTTATGAGTTCGAAAACGAAAATGACGTCTCATTGTGTCAGGTCCCATATATACCAAGACCCTATATGGAAAGATTCAACATACTCCAAAATGTTCCCTTGAATTATCATGTTAAAGATTTTATCAAAAATGAAATCCAGACGACAAAAACAAATTGGTCCCTACTACTAGTGTGAAAATCGATCTTAAGGGCAAATCCCTCCCTAAATACATCAACTTTTCCGGTAAATTAATTTATTCTCACCTTAAAACAATGTTTTAAGTGTGTGAGATTCGGACACATTTCAAAGTTTTGTAAGGCTAAAGAGATCAGATGCCTTAATAGGCAGAACATCTAAGTCCATTGATTAATGCATGGTAGTCAAATATATTGCCTGTGGTTCGAACGATCATAATATCCTGAATATCCTTATTCGAACGGAGAGAGGCAATTAGGTCTTGATAAGACCATGGCTTTAAAGTATTTAACTTACATAGAGTTAAATAGAGAGAAAAAAATACTCCTCCATTTATTTCGGTTGTCTCGATCATAAATCGGATGATAATGAAGACGTGAATAAGACCCTAGCCAAAAAACAAATTCAATGCCGTCGCTAAAAGAAAATCCTGTCTCACAAAACTTTCTCCTATCCTACCTCCAAGACTGTCCGTAACAAAATCTAAAGAGCCAATCATTCCTACAAATGACATGGGTTCTTCTAAATCAGAAAGAATCATCCCTGAGATTAAAAAATTTATTCGTACGATGATCTTTAGATTCCTTTCGCTAATTTCTGTGTTCGTAAAGATTATTAATCTCATGGTTAAGGAGAGGCTAAAGGCTTTCTTGAAAACTGAGAATATTATTCCAGCTCGTTCTTATACCTACCAAAAATGCGCATCTATGAATATATAGGTCAATGAACCATCCGTTCTCATAGCCAGTCTACGAAAAGCTGTTAAAATGGTCTTCATTCTTTTTCTGGATATCAACATTGTTTTAACTTGACGAAGCTTGATATAGTTCTTCTAAACTTCTCAAACCCACTTCAAATCCGTCTGCAGACAGTAAACTTTTTGTCGAAACCGTAACGTAACGTTAATTTAACTAATTTTCGCCATACCCTTCTCTAGAAACGTGGTATGACGACTTATTTTTACTATTTCACTTCCGACGAACAAAACTTACTTAATAAGCAAGGTTTATTATTTCCTATACTACTTGTGGAACAAGTTATTTAAAGTTTGTGCGGATGTATGTAATAACCAAAAGGACTTAAGATAGACTTCTATTTTTGAATGCCATCTTGTATAAGGACTTTTACGAAAATTTTTCTTTTTTAGGGCAGGAAAGTTTGCGTTTTAATATGTTATGGTCTTGACGGTTGATCCATAGTTTGATAGCTGAATTTTGAATACACACCACAGCTTCTGAATTTGTTGGGCGCAGTCGTTCTTACGGAGAGTATGCCTTTACATGCCAAGAGGCCTAATATTATTGTTTAATTGCTGCTTATTTACTTTGTCCATAAGAAATATTCTGCCTGCTCTGTTAAAAAAGAACTGCTCTGTTAAGAAAGATAATATATTCTGGCTGCTCTGTTAAACTGAAAAAACAAGAAGTGTGGCAAAGTGCAAAGCAATAAGAAGAAGAAACTCTAGGAAATCAAATAGGAAATCTGTATGAAAATGTAAATGAATTACATTTATTGCAATTTATTAAACAGTGAAGATATTTAATAAAATTCTCAATATTTTAATGTGTAAATTAATTCATAATTTATTTAGTTTACTTTTATTTAGTGCATATAATCGATTCGTGGATGGTTACGATCAGTTTTTTTTTTTTTTTTTTTGTTTGTAGAAAAGAAATGGATTAGGCCTGTATGTTTCACTTTAGACCCATAATTCAGTAACGTAATTGAAGTTTCTTAGATTTTTTGATTTTTTTTTTTTGATTTCTAGGTTATGTTTGAATGAACAGTGCATTCTTCATTTTACAAATTTCTTTTTGTTCCGCTGGCATATCAGTTAAACGCAGCCAAAGTTGAAGTATGTCGTTGTAGTCCACAAGTCAGTTGCTTGATATCTCGCAGTGGCTCTATGTATCAAATATGCACCCAATGGACCAATACGAGCAATTCAAGACCCAAAATTTCGGCAGCTAAAGAGTTTGTGAGAGCCAAACTTATTGTCATTTCTATAAAATAAATCTTATTTTTAACTTTAAACACCCCCTTTTAATTCCTGGGAGATCAAAACACTCTACAGACTCATGAGAGGGCACATTTACGATGATGAAAAATAATTCATGCTATATCATTTGATATTTGTAAGATTTGTAATACCAGCAAACCTGGTGAATGGTATTAGAAGCTTTTTTGGTATTCTCAATTTACACAGTTGCCTCCTCCATCTCCTGCAGTAAAAAATGAGGGCACCATGTCGGCCGAAGTTTTTTTTTCGTGTTTTATATAGACTTCTTGCAAACATTACTACTGTTCAAGCCACACTGATTATTGCCTTAGTCCACTCTGACTCAACAAAAAGAAAAAATAAAAAAAAATACCATTCTACGGTATATATAAAAATTTATATAATTAACAAACCAATATTGAAATTTCCTCCCGAAAGCAACAAATATAATTTTCAAAGATTATTTAAGTAAGAGAATGGGATACAAAGTGGAAGACTTTTACACTAACAAATAATAACAAAAAGTAAGATATTTCCATGGAGTGTGTTTGTCAGATAAGTTGACATCCTTTGTGACAGTAGATTGTATGCATGAATTGTCCTATAATTTTACACTTTGTGCTTCATCCAATAATGACTTAACTTTCCGGAATGTGTCTAGAAGACACTGAACGTATTTTGGACCACTGGTTTTGTTGCTTTTAGTGTAGCTCGTCACTAATATGTGTATGCTGTAAAAATTGCGTAGAGCCATAAATGTACGATGGTTGCTGAGGATTTTAGACAATTACCATTGCGATGTAATCGTGTAGAAAGCACCATAGCCGTCTAATAACATGGGAGCTACATAACCAACATTGGCTGTATAACCCAACGTACTTGTTGACAATAAGAAGTTGCCATCGCCGCCAGATTTCAAATATAATGGATCTGAGTACAGATCCGGTATTTCCATTTCGTTCTGATAAGCAACGCACCATAATCCAAATAAATGACGATCTACGCCTCTCCCACTCCGGGCCTCATCCATCATCAATTTGTGATGTTGCACCGCCGCGCGAAACGCCTGAACTATCTGCACTTTTGAAGAATTTTGATTAAGGGCAATCTTTATGAAGCTATAAACTTCGTTTGTGCACGAACGCAAAGTCTCTGTGCGGCCGTTATAGAAATGTCGCATTAGTGCCGTTTCATATGTCGGAGCAATTCTATGTAAAAAGACGACAAATTACACTTTTATACGCTCCGCACTAAAAGTGTCAATTCCTAGTCGATGTCTTATGTTTTCTTGAATAGCAAGCACACCGGTCTTTTTTTTGTCGATATTGACACATTTAGTGCAGAGGTTAATAATTCATTTCGTGAAATATCATACTCGTTGTGCATTTCCGCATAGGCTAACTGCAAAATGACCTGAACAAAAGAATCGGGATGCAATTTATATAGCTTAATATAATCTTTCCCATAATCATCAAAAATCTCATGCGTAACTAAAACATCTTTACTCTAAAAAGTGAGAAAATGAGATATTGCTCGAGGTAAAAATTATTTTAAAAAAAATATGGAGTATATATTTACTCGTTTGTTGCAGTCGCAACGAACTCGTTCAATTTCTTTCCTTAAAATGTCATTTAAATCAAACTTTAATTGGTTTAAAGCGATCAGGGGTAATGTTTCCGCTTCGGACCAGTCCGGTTCAGAGGTTTCATGTAGGCTTAACTGTATGAACAGAATGTAGCTGACACTAATTGTACCATCATAACATGAATGCTAAGGAATGGGAGAACAAGTGATGATAAACCTTTTAAACTTTTTTTATATTCAAGCAAAAAATACTTACATCCCCAACCAAACCGAATTTCCCATTTTTATATGCTATAAGGATACTACTGCGATCTCCCCATTTCGAATGAAGGTCGCCGGCAATGACGAGCTGTGCAATTTCCTCATAATCCTGAGGTTCGTTCTCATCTAACACCACCACTATATTTGAACTCTCAACCAACTGTAAGGTATCTCTATTATGAGCGGATATTTCTTGTAGGCGTAGACGATTCTGTAGATAATTTTAAAGGTACTTTAAAATCAATCTAAATTGCCGTATTAATGTATTATATAAAAAACCTCAGCCCAAAGGCTACGATCATCATGAGTTAAAATCGCAACGCCATCTCCTAAAGATTCGTAATCCAAAATACTTCTTAATCTTTGAAGGAGAACAAACAATTCTTGAGGGGTTATCATTTCACCATTCTCACGGAGAGTCTTGAATGTAAATAAACGACCTTTACCAGAAATTAATCCATGGCAGGGTGTCTTACCCTCGTCAACTAGAGCATTTATAAAATTATTATTAATTTTCAGGTTAAATGTTTAAGTGACAACACGTTCTCACGAGAACATTTACCTGCTCTAAAGTATTTTTCTATGCGGTCAATGTTCGTCCCTGGCACTCTTGTGGTAGAGAAAAATCGTTTATACAAATTTGACGAATATTTAATTTTACCATTGTCGGAAGATAATGGTTTGACGGCACCTTTACGTAATAAATCCCAAAACTCTATCGTATGGTACATCACGCGAGCTAAATTCTTTCAAGACAAATAATTATGTTTGACTTAGGCGAACTGGATATTAAGCTCACCTTTAAAGCATATTCGGGTGTTTCTTGTACGTTTACGCATTCTAATTTGGCGGGCATTGCCATAACCGTGTAAGGATATAAGGGAATTCTCGAAGTGTGATAAGCATACTTTTCCCACCATTCTTCGAGCCAGTTTTTCATTTTAGAAGATCTTTCATTTAGTTTGGCGTGCAGTGTTCCGCCTATTCCTTTCTCAAACTTCTCAATGATCTTTTTCGAATTGTTCAATTCTTCCTCAGTTCCGAAAGGTTTGAGAGTTTCATAATACCGTTGCATAGTCTCATGCAATCCCGGTAAGGGAAACGGTGGTAACTCTTCATCAAATTTGTAAGTATTTTGTTCATTTTTACCTAAAAAATATATACTAGCCCGGTCCATGCTAGAATAGAAATATGCGTAATTTGTCGTATGTAAGATTTTGCTATCAAAACTTTTCAATATGAAATCTGCTCTTCTTTTTGTATTATATGTGTACATATATACACTTTATACATATCGGGAGTGAATGATTATCAAAAAAAAAAAAAAAAAAAAAATGTATCTGGAAAATCAAACTAGGAACAAGCAATGACCTCTCCATTTAAACGAATGTGTTCTTCCAAGCACTAGCTTGCTTTAAACCGATCGTTTCTACTTTCACGGAAGTTGCTTTCAATTGTCGTCATGAATCGTGATTATATATTTATTTTTATATGTATTAACTGGAGTTAATATAACACTTCACCTAAAGTCAATTAGAACTTGCACTATAACAATGGTGAATATTTTCTGGTTCTTATTATTTAATGATAAGTAAACCTTTTTGCAATTATTGTCTAAGCCTATGCGTAGGAAAACAGTGCTTTTATTATTTATAGTATTTTATGTTAATTAAAATTCTCATTTTTTCAAACTTTGCTACTAACCCAAAATGCAATGTACACTAAACAAGACCGTGCTAAAGAAAGGCGAGTATCGAATGAACTAAGAGAAATATATTATCTAAAGTACACTTTAAGGCTTTAAAAGCAGAATAATAACGCCCAAGAATCAATAGTGTGACCTGCAATGAATATTGAACATTACGGACAAGCATGTTACAAATTTTACAACAAAATGATTAGTGAAATGATTTGTCACAAAGCGATGATTTTTTAGACGCGACCCAGGTCAAGGTCTTCCCCTATATTCAAGCAAAGAGAATGTTGTGATAACTCTTCATCGGTTGAAAAGTTATCACTGGAGTTACGCAACTATCGTCTTGCGAAGTTCGAGCATCAGTTTAAGGCATCTAACAACTGGAAAAATATTTGCTTGATTGATTTTATCGAGAAATAGTTTCGATATGTATCTCTTAAATACAAACATCTACCGTTCTTGGATATCACAAAATTAAATTTAGATCAGCATGCTGCTGTCCTAATATTTTATAATCCAAGAAAAAAATATTTTAGCTTCATTATGATGTACTTAATAATTAAAATCAATCATATGACTTTATGGTAATTTCAAGATTTTCTAAAATTGGATGAAAGAATATAATATAGGTGGATGCTATTGAAGTCGGCCATTATCGCCATATCTCAATTGTTGAAGCGTTGCCGCCGCTTGTGCTTAGAAAATGTGTTAAAATTACTTTCGCTTTCGTAAACATCAAGTGTAAACTTTAAATTAATGAAGTAATTTACAGAAATTTACATAATGTTTACATTTCTACGGCGACCATTTTTATTGAGTTTTCCATGTAAATAAAATTTGATATATAGTGTGGATCTATTCATTTTGTAATCTGTTGGTTTGCCTTTTTTTTTTTCTTTTTGATAACCTTTAAAAAAACATTCGATGCATTCCTTGATGAACAAGGAAACAAAGTTTTTGTCTCTTAAAAATTCCCTTTTTACAATGAACATTTCTTTTATTGAAAATAAATATTTTATACTTCTGTTGTTTATTTGTAAAGGCATGCTTAAGATTTTTAGAGAAAATTCTTTCTATTAAAAAGAATAGATAATTGAGGTAGATTATATATTTTTGTTCAGAAACGGGTAACTAATAAACAAACAAACAAGACAAGACCGATCTTTGCACATCCATGTATGGATTTGACGAAATCAATTTCATATACATATGTACTTTGAAAAAAAAAAAAAGAAAAATAATATAATAAATGCACAATTAGTCATAAGCAAAAATTTGCTTGAAAATTATATACTCACACATACATATAATCTTTAATTTACTAAAATATTTATACAATCTCGATTTATGAATTAGTATGACTTTAAGTTTGCTGATGATTAGTTACGTTACGTTGATAATTAATCAATTGAAGACAAACGATATGAAGTGATCGTTAACTGATGAGAAAGCTGATTAAATTTGCAAAACTTACTTTGAGCAAATATTAAGGGACTCTATTGACCTAAAATGATCAATGTTGACAACTTATTATTTCTTTAAGACAATTGAGAATATCGCGATGAATCAGCACATAAAAAAAAAGAAAAGAAAAATAGGGATAAATTCTTTTTTCAAATCGTACCGAGTAGCTATAGACATTATTTGCCATAATCTTTAATTTGGAATGATCTCGATGACTTAAGATATTGCCTCAATACAGTTTGAATAGAGAAATTAATGGATGGAGCATTTAGATACGTCTCCGTTCGTTGTACTCGGTTAGACCTGACGATATAACTCCAAGTTAATTAAACATTACTTATATATACTTATATATAAACTTTTGATTGGAATTAAAAACGAGTCTAAATGTTTCGAAATTATGCATAGTTCTGGTTTCCGAGCGGAATAAGCTTATTTCATACTCTGAATGAAAGAATACTTAAATTCACTATCGTCTGAGACACACATGGGTGAGTGAAATTGGAATTGGGGAATTTATTGTAATTTCAGTTAATAGATTGAGTTGTTATTTTCCTTTTCAATTATTTGGCTTCTTCTTCTTCTCTTGCTATTCATTTTTCATCTTCCATTGATAATTACAGAAATTGTTCTAATAAAAGCGTGCATTTCGTCTACAAAATATTGTTTGTGCTTGGATTCAATGAAAGGAATTTTCATAGATTTTTAATCGAACATAAAAGAGGGCAATGTTACCCTCGACAGGATTATTTAAAAGTTATATTTGCCCTTACTACGGTGGAAACACGGATGATAATGATGACGGGAAGAGCACTCAAAGTAACATTGAGACATCGACTAATACATGTCAACGTCCTTATTGCCACTTTAAGCACATCAAAAAAGGTAAAAAGTATTTTCAATAATTTACGGTAAATTGGGATGAATTTATTCTGGGTATTGTTATCTTTGCATTATTACTAAATGCAGATGAAATAGAAAAATCTACTAGCAGTGCAACTGTTGTGCCTGAATATAAACCTACTCCAAAGCTACTAACGTTACAGGAGCTGAATTTACCTATAGATGTGAAAAGGAAAACTAAATTGGAATATCAACCCGAGAAACCTGGATTTAATGCATCACCTTCTAAAAAGCGATGCTCACTTGACAAGGCACCCATTTATATCCCTGCGCCTACTATATCGATAGGTGAGGAGACGCTTAATGACAATAGTCAGGGCAGTGAAGCCTTAGATTTGAAGGATTATGCTGAAGAATTAGATGAACTGAGTAATATATTGGATAACCAGAACGAGACGACTACTAAGGATTTCATAGAAAACAACTCTACGGGTGATAGTTCTAAAGACAGTATTAAGCAAAAGTCTCAAAATGAAAACGAGAAAAATGAAAATCAGGGTTCGCAAGAACGCAGTAACCATAGTGAAAAACGAGAAAAGAGATCCTCATCTAATTCACAAAGTAAACGGCATAAACATCATAAATCCTCATCAAAGTGCCAGCAAACAGTGGTAGCAGAAGAACATAAAGAGCATAAAGAACATAAGCGAGATGTTAAACGAGAAAAGGGGAATTCCAAACGAAGCGATAAAGATAAGTTAAGAAAGGAAAAAAGTGAAAATAAGCCATCTTCTTTAAAGTCATCCTCTTCAAGACATAAATCTTCCAGGAGCAGCAGTGAATGTCCTGAAAAAAATTGTAAAAATTCATCTACAGAACCATCATCTCAGGGAAAAGAACATTTTTCAGATGCTTCTCCAACGACGTCTAAGGAAAGTAAAATTTCCATTTCGTCAAACATAGCTAAAGATAGAAGCGCATCCGTATCCTCTAAGTTAATACAAGATAGACTCGATCCTGAAGCTGATACAACTGCTTTATTTGCTACTTCTGATGAGGAGATTAGGAAAGAGTGTGAAATGATCTTTGACCAATTAGAGCAAGAATTTGCTACCCTGCAGAGCGAAACCAAAAAGGAGCCCGAGGTTGAACGTGACGCTAATGTGGGACCAAAACGTAAAGTTGCTCAAGAGGAAGAACAATATTCGGCTGCGCCACAAAAAAAGCGTGTAGCTTATGAAAATGCTGACAAACAGAAGAGTCATGCAACACCTTCTATAGTCTTAAAACCGGATTATCGTAAAAATGCTATACATGTGAGTTGATATTCATGATGTGTGGTGTGATTCTTTCTTTTTTTTGACAAATTCCATATAAATTGATACATTTATAATTTTTAGTCCGTTTATAATAGACAGAATGCTATAAGACGTGAACAAGAAGAAGAAGCTATCGCCCAAAAAATTGCTTTAAGAGAAGCGGAAGAAAGGGTTAAAGAAGCGAATGAAGCTTTACGCAAGGCACGGGAAAAAACACTAACACCTTTGATACCAACAAGTTATTTAACCCCAGTAACCAAATCCGCTAGTGTGTACTTAAAGAAAATTATTTGCATGCAACATCTCTTAATATAATTTATTTTACTTTTAAAGCACGTTTGATCGCACCGGTAACTAATATTTTAGCCTTACAAAGAGCAAAAAAAAAAGTTGAAGAATTAAAAGCGGAGAAAAAGTTCGCTTTTACTCCTGCTCAGACTAGCAAGGCGGGCAGTAGAGTAGCGCATAAAGCCACTGTTAAAACTACGCGAGTAGAACCAGTAAGATTTTTTAATGCGATCAATTTATGCACAGATACGTATATGTATGTACGTTTGTAAATTTTCTATTCTTGTATTTAAGGAAAAGCAATCAAAACCTCCTGTGTTAGAAGCCAATTCCACAAAAATTTCCTTTAATATTCGAATGCAGTATTATGAGATGATGGTTAAGCACTCTTTAGCCATTTATCCCAATTCGATTGACGCTTGGGAAAGAGTAAGGCTTTTGCATCATATTAAATCAACATTAACAATGAAATATATGCTTTGCAGGCTCAAGCCGAAGAATTAGCTGTTTTCAAAAAATGTAATACTCCTGTTATTTATAAAAGTAGCGCCATGTTAACAATTAACAAATTAAGAAAAGAAGCTGCAGGTAATTATTTATTTAAGTTCATAATATCACAATTATTAAGAATACATGTTCTCATATCGCAGACGTTGGCAATAAATCGTCCCAAGGTTTTAATATAATATCACATGAAGCTGTATTAGCTGGTAAACTGGCCAACAATATGTCATGGAGTGTGCAAAAGAAGATGTAAGTGAATCCTTTTTATTTAATACTTGCTGCATGAAAATAAAATATTGTCGTCCTGGGATCAACCTTTCTTTAGTATCCCAAACAAACGTCAAATTCTCAACTACTTTTTTAGATTTTATATTCCTTTTACTTAGCCTGTGTATAGTAATTAAATATTTGGGAAAACATAGGAAGCACTTTGTTATGTTTCATAAGGGAATAGTTATGAATTCTTATCGTTTGAGTAATAGGGGACATTTTTAAAGGAGCAGCCCTCAAAAAAAATCTAAGAAGCAGTATTGCATTTCTTGTTGTTAAGTATGATAGTGCAAACTTTTTCTGCTTGATTCACTCAGCGGTCTGTAAACAAAATATAAAATAAGAAACTTAATGCAATTTAATATCCGTAAAGACATTATAAATTGCATTCATTTAATATTTATTTTAGAAGTAAACTAAGGGCGGATATGGTGCTTTTTATTTGACTTTGTTTCTGTTTGCTTGTATTTGTTCATATGCACACTATTTTATTTACTTTCCTTTCTTCTTTAGAAATAGTTTATCAATATTAATATATTTTGTAAATTCCTTCCACTATTTCTAATGCAAGTCTCCCGTATTGTTTGTTACAAAATTTTGTTGTTATGTAGCGAGCAAATAAAAGAAAAATCCGAAACAAAACCACTATCAACAACGGAAAAACAATGAAAAGCTTCAAGAGAAAAATATCTTCTTTAAGAGAAAATAAATAATTTCTAGAGTTTATTAAAAATTCTTTTTTTTCTTCTTTTTCGACATTGAATTGAATCCTTCAGCAAAGTCATTTCAATGCTTGTATTTTTTCTATTTGACATTTTTTTCAATTGCTAAAAAATAAGCATAAACGAATCGAAATAATTCGACAACTTGTTACAAGAGAATGTTCTGTCAAAATTCGCTATGAATAAAAAAAATAATATAACTGAGATGGCTTTACACGATCATCTTTTGGATCAAATAATGTTTTGTCTATTTAACCAATACAGGAAAACTGATGCGGCAACGGGTAGCGAACCATTTGATAAATTGTGCAGTGAAAAGGCCTACCAGATGGTATTTGAATTGCGTTTAACAGAAGAACTTTTAGTGTCGAATGGGTTTCCACGACCAGGCAAACGACCAGGTACCGCAATTATACAGAACACGAAGCCAACGAGAAAGCCTAACGATACGGAACGTTATTGCAGTCGTTGTGGCAAGGTATTCAATTTATCAATGTACGATCAAATCTGTGTGGACGAATGTAATTACCATCCCAAGAGTACAGGCTATAAAAGAGGCAAGTCTCTTTTTAAAATTCTTCAAATACGCTTTTAAAAAATTTTCTGCTTCTTCCAGGATTCGCTGACAACCATCATCGATGCTGTCAACAACCAGCCGGCACGCCTGGGTGCACTTATGGCAACTATCACGTTATTACCGACTATGACGAAGTCGAAAATTTAACTGGCTATGTGACCACCATTGATAAGTCTAATAAATCTGACGGATCCGAATATGTTCTTACTAAAAAGGATATATTCGCTTTAGATTGCGAAATGTGCTATACCACAAAAGGTATAGAGTTAACCAGAGTCACGGTGGTTGATGTCAACAGTCGTATAGTTTACAATGCCCTTGTCAAGCCAGATAATAAAATTGTGGACTACAACACAATGTAAATGCCGATCACTTCTTTGAACTCTATCTCCAAGCAAGTTTGCTCTTTAATTTCAGTTATTCCGGTATTACTGAGCAGATGCTGGCTAAAGTTACTCGCAATTTGCGCGATGTTCAAGCTATATTGATGTCAATGTTTCATTCAAATACCATTTTAATAGGTCATAGCTTGGAGAGCGATTTAAAGGCTTTAAAATTAATTCACAATGTTGTGGTTGATACATCCGTATTATTTCCTCATAAAATGGGACCACCGAAAAAACGAGCCTTAAAAACACTTTGCATAGAAAATTTAAAGCGTATTATCCAAGAAAATGGTATATTTCTATTTTTAATCGAGATTCGATGTTACCCTACGTAAGATTGATTAACGGCTGTGTTTTTTTCTTTGTTTACCTTTTACAGAATCTGGTCACGATTCAGCCGAGGATGCTGAAGTCTGCATACAACTAGTGAAGTTTTATTTACGCAATAAAATAAGTTAAGGCGAAATTCTTATTTTTAGTCTTCATATATAAAATATCAATGCAATGCATTGACTAGATAATAGAAAAGAATAATCAAAGAAAAAAGCACTAATAAAATAAGATCAAAGAATAGAAAAACTTTGTTCGAAAAGTCTATAGTGCAAGCAATTTTTGCTTCTCATATCATTCAAGTTCAAAATATCCTAAAGTCCGCATATTTTATGTAAATAGAACGTCTAAAACGAGCACCTTTGTGTTTTTTCACGTTTTCTTATCTGTCGTATTTAAGAGCGGTATGAGCGAAATGATTATGGAGAGGATTGAAATTTTATTGGAAGACAGGCTTCTATTTTGCTTTTAAAATATGTACAAATATTATTTTTTTAACTAAAAAACAAAAAAATGTTAAAAAATTCTTTAAGTGAATAATATGCAATGCAGATAAACATCACTGGTAGATTCTTTTTAACATCAGTGTACGAACATGTATATAGTACTCTGGCTTCTCTAAAACACTTCTTTAGACGGAGGCAACCATAAAATCAGTTTTTTAGGCCGGTTTCCTTCGACTAAATTATTATAGAAATATGCTTTATAAACCGATCTGGTTTGACTTAAGGGATAAAATTGACTTCAATTACTTTCTCTAGTGATTAAGTGAAACTCAGTGATAAGAAAATTAATTAAAATGAAGATAAATCCGAAATTCGTAAGAAAACATTTCTTTCCAAAAATCTTCAAACTAAATTCAGAAGCAGTTGAAATGACTCAAATCAACAGATCTTGAGTAGAACGGACGAAGAATTTTTACATGATTGTACGGAGAATTAGAAATTCGCGAGTAACTTTAGGATATCGAGAATATATAAGAGTAAATAATTAACAATTAATTACTTTTCTTTACTTTTTTTTAATTTACGCTCAAGTACTTTTTTTCTTACACATAAACCGCCTTCAAAGTGCTGTCAGTTCTTGAAACTTGAATGAATAAGAATACTGTTACTCTGTTACTATGGATTGGGCTTGAAAACAACTTATATATATATATATATACATGCATATTTAAATTTATAAAATATGCACAAGTACACAAAAGAAAGTACAAAGCTTTAGTAATTTTATTACGTTCGTGTGTGTGTGTACATTTAATTTTACTAAAAAAATAAATAAAGCATTAATAAATAATGCATTAAAGAAATAAAATGTGTTGGCAGAAAAGGGAATAATTAAATAAAAAATAAAAAAACATTAAAAGCAAAGCTATGCTGAGACAGATACGAATATACTTTTTCTCATTTTGAACGCAAACGCACACTTTTTCTCATTTTGAACGCAAACGCACAAAAAATTATCCATTATTTTTATGTAAATGCATAATTTTCATGAGAGCCTTCTTATTGGAGGATACTCAAATGCCAAAGTGGTCTAAATTTCGCAAACTTAATTTACTTATCAAAGATTTTATTTTTTCCAGTATAGGTACAGGTAGAGAAATGGAGTAGAAAGAAGATAGCATTTGTTTTGGAATTGTGGGCACGACCACAGGCTATTCTAAAGGAAAGTATGTGGTGTGGACAAGAACGAGTGTGTGGGAACGTTGAAAAACCCGAGTAGATCTGTTAAATGACTTGATTGGAGCATAAATTTCTTTTAGCCCTGTAGAATAAACGCCTTGGATATACGTATACATAACATAAGAGTCCATAGAGTCGGCATAGGCCGATGCTCATGTGTACCACGAATTTTTGACGAACTCTAGTCGCCCATGACATTAGAACAACTTCGTGCTTCTATTTCTTCTGCTCAGCACCGCACTAGAGTTGATGAGAGAGTGCAGTGACGCAGACTTCTGCTGTTGAAGTGAATAAATAAAGTTTAGTGTTTCAAAAAGAGAGGAGGTGTGGTACTATTAACCGTCTATAATTATTATCGAGCAATTGCTTACGAAACACAATCTAAATCGAACGCAACGACTGTCGACACCTAGTGAAATTAGCTTAGACGCAAGAGCATCATACTACAGAGAGAGTGGTATTAACACTAGAACTACCGACGATTTGCATGTGCCTATTTCTACTAAGAGGGGTCATTTTGATCCTCTATTTTTGTTGAGTTACTGCAGTCTTCAAAATGAAGGTAGGAAGGTGAAATTTGGCACAAACCTTGCTTGAGGAATTAAGAATCCAATGTTAGAAAAATTAAATTAGGTTGGCCTACATATATGTTCACCATACAAGAGAAACTAAAACAACCTTGACAAAAAACAATAATTTTTTAATATTTCCGTCTACAGCTTTCGATCCTGTAAAGATAATTTAGAAAGTTGTTTAAATGTTCGTCAAGTTCACCTTTATCTTTTTTCCAGAAATGGTCCCGATCGGCGTTCTAACACGCCCACAATTAATAATAAAAAAATTAATAAAATTTTAATTCCATTTTAGTTTCAATTTAATTCTAATTTATTTGCAGTTGAATGAAAGAAATGCTAATATGTGTTAAAATAAATTGGAAAATAAATTAAAAAATCGCAATTGTGACCGTTGTAGTAAGCCAATTAAGAGTATTTTCGGGCGGAACGTGGACATGATCATGACGAACATATCTTTCACAAGTTTTCACAAATAACTTCACAAGATCGAAGGTTATAGATGAAAGTGTGAAAAAGATGCAAACCTCTTTCCAACGTTCTTTCGGTTGCCCCCGTATTGCGGACATGTACATAAATAGATTACGTCCACTTTTTAAACTCACATTCTTGATCGATCAAGAAATGTTTATGCCGAATTTCAGTTTCCTACCTTTTTTTTGGCGACTGGGCTGAGTCGATTATAGTTGCGTATCAAATGGATCCCTTTCGATAGAAATGGGTATATGTCATCGGCATGTCGAAAACTAGACCACATACGAAAAAATTGATTAAGAGTGTGTATTATATTTAACGGTATTTTCATATAAATAAATGTGAATAAAATATTTTGGAATATTACACGTTTTTTAACCGGTTTCTTGGAATACAAAAATTGGAAAGGATCAAAATGCGGAATTTGGTAATTCTAGTGTTAACTAACAAAACTATACACATTTTGGGATGAAGGCTGCACGTGTGATTTTCAATGTTACTTTGTTTCTACTACAAGTATATTTCTTAGACATAATCTTCTTGAGAATTTTTTTTTTTGTTATTTATACTTTTACTTTTGTCTCTTATGGACCAAAGTGAATTTATATGACATAAAAGTTGAATAATAAAGTTCGTGAATATTTATAGTGAATGTATTATTATGTTTGGGCTACTCATGTATCGGAAAATGTCCTAATCGGCACTTTCTGTGGGTTATCAATGGCATTTTTACTTTGTTAGAATTCAAGTTTATGCCTGAAGTTTGGCGGTTTAAGTTGAAGATAAATTTTCCGTTTTTTAATGCCTTTTCGTGGAAAACTAAAGTAGTAGTAGTGATACTTCCGTGTAATGTGTGATAGAGTGTAAATGAAATTTTTATAATGTGTTTATTTTACCAAAATGAGGTAAGTACGAGAAAAAAGATTTCAACACAATGTATATGGAAATGTATATAAGCTGACCAACATGCTGCTCCGTCCTTTTGTTTTGCATTGCAAGTATAAAACATATGTTGTATATAAGAGAAATAGAGCCCGCAATTAAAAAGGAAGGAAAATTATTAAAATTAATAATTAAAACAAAGTGTATGATGATCTTCATTGCATTGCGAAGACGAAACTTAGTGTCAATATTTACTCATATTCCTTTGAAAAGAAAATTATGGTCACCTTAACGTAGTCATACGTACGTACGTACGTATATGGCTGATTACCTCCTTTCTCTTTTTCTAACGTAAATGTATTACGCACGCATATAACGTGCGAAGGCAAAACCGCTCGCGTTTCCTCTTTAGAAGAAAGAATGGGAATCTAAGAAGACTTTGCGTTATGCTGAGTTCATTCTCTTTATTGCAAATTTTCATTTAACAACGTTTTTAATGGAAGTAGCTGTGGCTAAATTTACGTGCTGCCATCAACGCCGTTATTACATTGCAGCAATGTTATAGCATTGTTATACATAGTTGTTGTTATTATGTTGCAGTTTGTTTTGGTTGTGTCTCTTGTTGTTTTGTGGTTCCTGTGGGATTGTATTTTATTTCATGTTCTTCCGGTTCCCTGTGTTGCGCGTTTTCACTTCTCTTTTCCATTAAATTTTTAGGAAGCGAAAGACAGGGCGTCTTAAGAATATTGTCTTCGCTTCATTTATGCAAAACGTTTTCTTTAAGTGTACGTGTGTGTAAAGGGTTGTTTTTCAAAAAAAAAAAAGGAAAGGCTTTTGGACGCAGAGAACTAAAATAATAAATGTTCGGTAAAGTGCGAAGCAATGATGCCAGATAAAGTTAGCAGGAGACCATACCATACAACATAAACTAAATTATAAAATATAAAGTAGCAAGAAGGCTCATTATAGATTCACATTGCGCCCCCCTTCCCGCTTCCATTATAAATGCGTTATATATTTTACGTGCAGATATTTCGTTTTTTTTTTTTTTTTGCAAATTTTTGCAAAACTCTTGAAACTTAAAAATTGCCAATTGTTGCTCAACTATTTCCGTGTGAAGAGGCAATATCGTGCACCTACAAAGATGTCGAAAATTCCTTCAAACTTACAAAGTTGTCTAAAATTCCTTTCAAATTTTTATAACAGGGCGGAATAAACTTCATTTCTCCCATTCTTCCTCAAAAGTACATTTGACCAAGACTTGCAAGGCAATTACTTTCAAATTATTCACTTACGTTATGATTGATTTTTGATACAGTCAATATTTGGTGCGTTTTACATTTAATCGTTTATTTATTTAATCGAAAATGAATCAAAAACAAAAGTTAGATTCGGCAAGAGCCGCATCTCGCATACCAACCACCCATAACGATTATAATGATCAAAAATTTGGTTTTTTCTAAATGCCTCAAGATTTGATGTAATAAGCGTCCACGCTTGCTGACCAGATTATTAAGAAAAAATTAGTCTACGACGTTGCGACGTCCGCGTTTAGATCTAAAACGTTCTGCTTATCGCATTCTATTCTTCAAGTGCTTTTATTTGATACCCATATCGATGGTATTGCGATAAAAAACTAGTCAACCACGTTGTGGTATCTACCATAATTAATTCAGAATTAACGTATTGGTAGATAGATAACATATCCTCATTTGAGGAATGTACAAAATAATTGTAAACATTCTGCCTTCGTTATTTTATGATTAACAAGCATAAAATTTCTAAAAAGTAAAAGAAAAACACTTAATAACTTGTAAGTTTTTGTAGGCGTGGTCGATTTTTTCAATTTTGGCACGTAAATAGTAAAGTAAAAGTAGAAAATTTCAGCCTATCTTTCTATCTTTCATAATAATGAGCAAAAGCTGTTTACTTTGAAGAACAGAGAAGTGTTCCGTTTACCCATTACTGTGGGCGTATACTCCGACCAATTTGGCCCATTGTCAGTGGCTATCTGTGTGCAGAAATTTCCAATGTTTTTACTAAATTGGAGGTCGATATCTTCATTTTTGCGACAAGTAGAGTGTTAACAACACACCGCACCCAGACGGGCAAATATAATTTAATCGACGCAGAACTTTAGGCTGATCAAGGGTCTCTGAAGCTTCCTTTTGGCTATTGCAAACATTATGGCAAAATGAGTGTAGCCATCGTACTTCGGAGAAAATTTATAGAAAAGAAAAAAAACAGCACAATGGAAAGGAAATTTGTTATTATTGGGATATGATAGTGCGAAACCGTTTTTTTTGCATGTCTTAAACAAAGCCAAACTATTAATTTTTGTAAGTGCAAAGATATTTTAAGAATAGCTTACGGGTTTTTCAGACATGATATGGATAGTCCTTACTTATGAAGCTATTTGGAATACATTTTAGCAATTTCTATACGCTGCTCAGTTCTACTAATTTCTACGTTATCGAACGTGACTGCCAAAATCGAAAAAAAGACACGTTTACGCAGCACGTGATAATATAATCCACGTTCGTTTCCGTTTTCGCTTGCAGAGAATGTCGTTATGCCTACACCAGACATGCCCATTAGCATGTAAAGAAAATAGTGGAATTTTCCAACCTTTTTCCACTTTTTCAATTATGTAAAAGATAAAATAAAGGCAAACAAAAGGGGAAAAAGCCATTACCAAGCCATTGAATAAGTTACATAGGTTAAAGGAGATTTACCTGCTGGCGTCAATTATGTCATATGTGGATGTTATTTATAATATAAATTTTACCTATTAAAGGGGCAAACCTCTGTTAATTTGGGAACATTTTTCGCTTAAAGGACTCTGCGGCGCACAACCTAACTACCCTGTATTGGTATTTGAAAGAAAAAAAAAAATAGAAAAAGTGAAGGGCGAGTGCTTGAGTGAAAAATGTAGTTTTTGATCAAAAAAAGACATCCTTTTATTAATAAAATATGTTTAAACTAACTTATCGAAAATCCCATGTATCCGTCTTCAGAATGTAGTTTTAGAGACATTGTAAAAAATCCGATTTGCAAAAAATGAAAATTGTTTGGATTATGTTGCACGCCGTTTCGAAAAATCAAGTTTCGAGAATAACGCGTTCAAACTTTTAGAAAGTGTGAGAGCCATGCTTTCTTATTGTAATAAATTTTTCGTTATTTTTTTCTATTCTAGTCGGCAATTCCAGGACTGCACAAACTGCACTTCTCGTCTAAATGTGGAGAAACTTGTCTTTGCAGTTGATGCTTGCATTTAATGACGTCTATAAAAATTTCATCATATTACGATAATTATGTATTAATGAAGTAAGTAAGTAAGTTGAAAAGAAAAAATAGGAAAACTGAGCTAAAAGTGAAGCCCGATTGACATAACATAAATTATGATATGAAAAGTGAAGCGAGAGAAGAAACCAATTCTGTTCATATTATTCTCTTAAATTCTTTCATTCCTTCACATGTTTTTTCTTTTGTATTTTAGTTTTTCTGAGTGAATAGCTTTTCATAAATGCATTTGCTTAATTGGTCTTTCACTTATTAAACAATTTTCTCTTTATACTACTACCACAATAGGTCGGTTTATTAGATTTATCAAATATTTGCAATGCTTTGAAATATGCATCGAAAACTTCATAACATATACGCAATCTTGATAAGTGCAAGTCGACCGATTTAGTTAAATCCATGAATCTGGCCATAATTAATCAAAAACTGGTATTTTAACGTCTTTCCGATTTTGTGATACTCTATACTTTAATCTTGCTATTAACGTTAATTAATAATATTAGTGCTAGAGTGCTAGCGCTGTTAGATACTTCGGTGGAAACGGTATGTGAGGCCGGACCGCTGAATGCGGCCTTTCGGGGGGTACCCGCCATGGCTAGGCTTATCCCCAATTGCGGATAATTAAAGGAGCCTGATAGGCTCGCCTTGCTCTTTGGGAAAGGTGTCAACCTTTTCCAAGCTTTTGTATCTGATATTCCAGTCGTGGAAAGCTGTCTTGCTAACTGGGGTGGTACCGAAAATCGCTCGTAAATTACCCGAGAACTGACTAAGCTTCCAAGGCAGGTGCAGACGTTAAACATGGAAACTGCACTTGCACTAGTTATGTACCGGCTGCTTCGATTTGAATCTTCCTTCGTTGTAATTCAGTACAATTTTAAGGTAAATTTGCTTATTTACGGGAACAGCGGTTTACTGTGTATAAGTAAAAGCAAGTTTGGAAAAAATAAAAAATTGTAATTCTTTTTTCACGAAATGTTAATCATATTTTCGGACAGGATTCATGATAAATTGTTTCTTTTTTTAAATGACGATCCCAGAATCCTGTCGGTAGCTAATGCAACGGTATGTACTCCATTAAATAATTTTTTCATTTTATCTTAGAGGACGAAAGAAAAAAAGAGAAGAAAATATTTCATTGTTTATGCGATATTATTGTAGCATAACATATACATAATGGGCATAGACACAAATTTGTGCATTTGTGCATTTTAAATTGATATGATTTTAGGGATGATATCGTCCTTGTTGTCTTTGTTATTTTTGTTTTATCAAACTACGATAGTGTTTCAATTGCATACTCACTAGTTTGAGAAGTATTGAGTCGTTCATATGCACATTTCTTTCCCTATTATTCCCTATTTAATACTTTTTAGTCTTTGTATAATATATATATTAGTACATCTAGTCAATTGAGTCACAAAGATTGAAAGAAATGTCTTGATTAAATTAAATAATAGTCAATACTATATAGACTTATAATTGAGATTTGAATTTCATAGAAATATTAGAGAAGTCTTTGTCTTTAAATTACTGTGGTGGCTTTACTTTCAGAGTTCTCTATCTATAATGTTTTAACTTATAGAGAGTTTTATTACTACTATTACTGTTACGTGCGAACAGCAGCGCATTTTCCAGAATAAGTTTTCGTAAATTTTCCTAATCGAATTAACACAGCAAATCATATTTTCAACTTCATTTCATTGCAATAATCATATTTTTCGCCCAAGTTCACCCAACTTTGTCTGCTTCTTACTCTTCATAAATCCTATTAAATAAATTGAATTTAGCATTTTTAGTTGCGAACAAACTCATAAGACCAGCCACATTCACAATCATTTTACTCAAATTATTATAACATTTTGAATTATTATATGTAATAGTGTATGTATATTATTGTACAAACTTCCCACGGATGCCTTCCCTTCAATAGAGTCATTGGCAATTTTATTCAAATATTTATTTTCCTCTTTTTCTTTCCTTTTTCATTCTTTTCTTTGCAAATTATTTATGTATATTTCTTCGCTCATATCGAATTGTCTGAACTGTTGGTGCAAATTATTTTTCTTCTAGCCCAGAAGTCTGTCACTACAAGTAATTGTATTGAAATCAAATGCTGCTGATGCCCATGAATAAGTTAACTCATGATTTCTCCTAATCTTTTCGTTAAACATTTTTTTATTTATATCTTCTTGACAGTAAAGTGAAGATGTCAACTTTGAAGGCAGCTGACACGAAGCTTTCGAAATGCAGGTATATCGTCAATGACTAAAAATGTCCTAGGCCTGGACGAGTAAGAAATAGAAGTAGAAGTATTTAAAAAAATCGGTCAAGATCGTGATCACAGGAAAACATCTTATGTTGCTCACATAATGCGAAGCCAAACAAAATATCATTTGCTGCAGCTTATACTGCAAGCAAAAATCAAAGGAAGTGCTAGCTCCGCAATACACATGTCAGTGGAGAGGCATAAACAGTGTAGACGACATTTGCTAACACTTGCAAGAGATAGATGGGGCGTGTCTTCTAAAGTTATGGCAAACTTATTACAGAATAGAAAAATTTAATATATTTATACCTACTCCTGTACAGGACTACGAATGTTCATATATGTGTCATGCAGATCATTTTAAACTTTTAAATAAAATAACAAATTATATTGTCGCTATCTGATATCCGATAGTCGGATCAATAAGACCGCTTCCCAAAATACTTTAATAGAAATGAAATAGTAGTCATTCCATGTGCGTGCTGCTCGAAAAAACTGGTTTCTTTAAAGGACTTAATCGACTTTGGGATCTAAGCGAGTAATACTCCATAAAATTCCGTTTTTGTGATTTTTTTTGTAACATAACCGTAAGTTCAATAACTTTGCATGTAAAAATTTCTAACGTTCAATAGTATTCAATAGAAGATTGTTTACCGCATTAGAGTGTACAAATTGTTTTTGGAGGTGAATTTGTTTCGGCGGCGTCATTATAAGTTTCCGTTTTCAATAATCCTTCAAAAAAGGAGCGTATTCTTGCGTATTCTTCTTTAACAACCCAAAAGAAAAAACTTATTATGTTTATAGCGTTGCTTTTGCCATTCACATTGCGCAGATCAAATTAAGAAAATTTTTCGCTTGGAAAAACCAATTATATATGTATATATATTTATATATATATATATATGTGCGCACTTTAATATTTAAAATTTGTAAGTTGTAAGCAGTTGGGTTGATGGAATGTACTTCAGATAAAGCTTTCAGATCATCAAATCAATACAGTTCGAATTACTTCGTAGACAAATAGGTAAAGAGCAGTAGCATAAAATATTTACATTTATATAAATGGAGAGCCGGCAGTTTGGTTCTTTCGGTTTTTTATGATATAATATAGTTCTTTTTTTTATATAAGGAATAAACTTTTATTGTTTTTCTGCAACGTCACGATTCGTTATGTGTCGGCCAGCTTCACTCCTAATCTTTAGTTGGTCGAGAAGAATGGTATTTGGCCCACCGGAATGCAGTAAAGCTTGACAGTTTTTTACATTTCTTGAAATAGAAAAATAGTATAAGTCTTGTATGCTCACTCCGATCTTCCACGTCTTGTTTATATGTCACTACTAATATAGCACAACTGATCGTTGTGAACGTTTTTTACAAAATAAACATAAGCCTGGTCTACGTAACTATACTGTAAAACTGAAGAACTGAAAAATTTCCTAATCGATTTTCTAATAGGTTTATCATCGAGATATTGCTACACGGTATAAGAGGTCTCCGTATCTACTTTCGATGCCATAGTAGGTGTTAAGAAATAACCGATAGATGTGAATAAGAGATGAATCCGATTTTAAACTTGCAAAAATTGAGGAGAAAAATTTTTCAAGATCCGTACATTATTGAATAACTGCGTGCAATCGATGGGATTCGGAAATAATTGCAATTAGGCTTAAAAACGTGTTCAAAACAGTTTACAAATTTTAAGATTGCGGAACACGTGAAATTTTCATCAGACGGTATGAGTAATTTCTACCTGCGTCGGCTATAGCTCGAAAATTAACTCGGAATGTCAGCATGTTTTATACAGTTTTCAACTTTTTATACTCTACGCCACTTGTGGCATAGAGTATATAAAGTTTGTACGGATCTCTGCAGCAACAGGACGGACTTGGGATAGAGCCACTTTTTATTGTACCCATCGATTCAGAATGCCTTTTTGCATTGATTTAAGCTAGTCCATCCGTCCGTCCATCTTTCTTTCTTGTTCTAAACCTATAGACCGTAATTCTTGACATTTTTTGATGAAATTTGGTATACCAATACAGGGCCGTATTCTATTGAAAATTGTTCGGAGCGGATCACCTTTTCAATCATTTTTCGTGAAAGATCTCAAAAACTGCTTATAAGAATAACAGTGGGGAAGTTTGGAGGTATTTAATGGCAGGCCGTGGCGGCTTTTTACGTGTTTTATAAAAGATTTTTTTGATTAAATATTTTGTACGTGAATTGGAATGGCTTCACGGCAAAAGTTAAGTTGGTTTTTTCTTCACTTCATGCAAATCGGTGGAGGAAAACAGGAATAATGATTTCTGACGGCGAGAGGGGATCTATTTTTTAAATATCATTAAATTAATGCTTTCCACATGTATTCAAGTCAACTTTTCGACGTGCATTCTTGAGATATACGTATTCGCATTTATATTAAAATATTTGGACGGTTGTGGTTGATTGATGTTACATGTGCTTCACATGCAGGACGATTAACAAGAGAATTTGCGTTTCTTCAATAAGAGTTAAGCGCGGATGTGTTTGGTAAATGTGACCAAAATGCTTCACTTCAAGTTATTCACTGCTTTCGGTACAAACACGCCAAGCAAACGCAGACGTTTCAAGAAAGCCCGCATATTGTATGAGAGTTTAGATGCCGTGGTATCCAAAAAATAGATTTACATGTTTCAAATTCGGTAAGGTTGATTTCTATGTCAATTTGCTATTATGAACCAATTTTCGCCATGCAGTATCAAAGATTATACCTTATTACCTTATATCAATTTTCGTAGGAACGTTTCTATGAGAGGCGGTTCAAAAAATTGCCACAGCCGAACCAAATTTTTCATACCAATTTAGAATGTCCAAATACTACATAAGAGCGAGTTTCGTGGAAAAATTTCGAATATTGGAATTTTTTTTTTCATTTCATTTAAGACGCTTTCTTTTGAGGGCGACATTTCTAAATAAGGCGTTATATGAGCAGTGGTCGAAAAAGTGGAGTGATCCAAATTATTTTCTGTTCGTCTTAAGGTCAAAGCGCGTAAGTGTACCAAATTTCATCAAAATATCTCAAAAATTACGGCTTTTAGCTTGCACATAAGGTTACATGGATAGATATCAGACGGACAGGCAGACATGCTTAGATCGGTTTAGGAAAAGTTTCTGTATAGTAGTAGAAGCAGTAGTAGCAGTGGCAGTAGTAGTAGTAGTAGTAGTAGTAATTTTAGACTTATGGTCCGTTGATATATAGAGTTTTACTCCTTTTGTTTTTGAAGAACCTTTAAAGGGAAAAAAGATTCAAAAAATATAACGTTAATAGGGAGTGGCGGATATGGGTTTTTACCGTGTTTAAGTAGTCGAGTTAAGTTGTTGCTAGAAAAAGCGGAAATTTTATTTAAACTTTTTTTGTAATAGAGAAAAGATTCCAATCCGCTTCCGGTCACATTTGAAAGGTGCCGCCTATTGTATTGGTTCCGTTATGTGTCGAAAGTTATATGTATTATTAGACAACATGGAGAATATAGATCCCTTAACAAAAATTATTTTTTATTTTATGTATACTATGCGACATAAGATTTAAATGAACGGAATATAAACCTATAAGATTTTAGTTATGAGATAAATGATTTCTTTTTGGATACAAATATTGATTATTTACAGGACGTAAATACTAAGAATTATTGCTATTATTTGCTACCGACTATTCAATATCTTTGAAAGAGTCAAATATTCAATCAACTTTTGAGAGTCATAAAAAGAACAAACAGAACTTTGATCGCGATGCTGAAGTAATTGTACCGTAAGCCTTCAAATTTCTTTGTAAATATACACTTGCACAAGTAAATTTATGTGTAATTCGCATAGTTTGGAAATGAAATTTCTTCAAAAACACCATATAACAACTTCTAGTGTTATTGACGGTGTGATTTCGCTTCTTTCACTATGGCAGTGACATTTTTTAGTTGCGCGTTGCACACACACACACACACACACAAACACACGCACACATGTAGCCGCTTAAACGAATAACAATGTTAGTTGTTCTCAATTTTTTGTTCCGTTCAGAATTTATATATGAGGCTGATGATGATGGTATGGATAGATGCCTTATAAAAAGTCCTTATTTTCCCAAGGAGGAATTTATTGCCTCGCATAAATAACAGATTCGATAAGTTATTCATATATATATATATATATATCTATACAACGAACACACACTCACGTACAAAGTCATACAATAAGTATATATATATGTGTTTAGTCTAGCTGTTTCTGTTGTCACATTGATTGAGATGTTGAATCATATTCAGTTATTTATACACAAATCGACGATATGTGAGCGAATAACAATAAAAATGAAAAGAGGAGTGTGAATAGGATGGATAGAATGGCGGATGGGCGGGGGGAAGAATGGAAAATGGCTTTTAGATGGAGTTCGCTTGTCATAACTATTCATTTATTTAATACATAATCGCTGAGTCACTTTCTTGATGTTCTTATCATTTTTATTTTTCTACTATTCTTGTCTCTCCTCTCTAATGAATTCGAAATATCAGAAATGACATTTATTTATTTATCGTTTTGCACTCACTTTCGAGGAATGCAAGTACATGAAACTTGTCAGTTCGCTTGTAACAAAGCAGAACGATAGGCAACAAATACTGAAATCCTTTTATTCAATGTATCGTTCACTTGGCTGACATTTCATCCTCTCCATCTACTTTTCCCATTAGTCTTCAATTATACGCTCGTTTGTCTGTAGATAGATCTCCCGGGGTCCTTTTTTTTCATTGTCCGTGCGTTCATCACTCTGGACGTTTAAATTTGTGGTTCATCTGATATACGTTAATATTCATCGAATGTAATAAAATTAAAAAACCCCTAAACAAAGTTTAACTCCTTAGATTAAGCTTCCAAACTAAGAAATTGAAAAGTTGAAACAGTCTCGAGAAAGTGCAAAAAAAATGATGAATCAAATGTGGAGATTTACGAAAAAAATTTGAAAGTTTAAAGAGAATATCGATGTGTCAATGGTTTGCTTGATTCGATTCCACGTAGCTAACTCACTGTACAATGTATTACTTTCCAATAGGAATATTCAATCAATAATGAAATAAAGGAAATGTTTCGTTTGATTAATTTAATTATTGGAATAAATAAATTTTTTTATAAATATTAGAGAGTAACAAGATGAAGAAGAAAGCAACTTTAATGCTAATAAATAAATAAATCTTACTTATACTCAATTGCATGCATAAACATATATAAATAAATAAATATATAAATAAATAAATAAATAAATGTGTAAAACGCTTATATAGTAAAATAAATTACATATGTCGATAAATTATAAAAAAATAAATAAATTATATATGAAATAAATGTTTTCGGCACAAAGCAATGATTTCACTTAGAAAATTAATAATTTCGTTGTTTCTTAAATGTCTAAACATTCATAAATACAAAGACGTTGGTTAATATGCGTGTTTTTGGCTAAGGGTAATAAATAAATAAATAAATAAATAAATAAATAAATAAATAAATTACTAAATATATAAGTAACTGAATAAATAAATAAATAAATAATATATAAATAATAATAATATAATATAGTATAATATATAATAATAAAGTATATATATATATATAAGTAAATAACTAAACCCAATCTCAATAAATAACCGACACCTATATTCAAAACATTCTAACTCTATCGTGTGCTCTAAATTTAATAATGATCGTTACGCAAAAGAGTTCTTCTCGTTTTTGTCTTACTCTACATCAACTGTATTAAGAGGATATGAAGTTTATGCGTATGCTTCCAGCACACGGGAAGGGTTGACGTAGACCCACCCTACCGAATCATTTTCTAAACAGACTTAAGTTTGTCTGGCCGTCTGTTCACCTGATGCCTGTTCAGGAAAGCTGATGTTCCATTTAAAGATCCCGCTTTTTGTTGTGAAATAAAAACGAATTCTATTGGAAATGAATTGTATTGGATCATTGTTGCCACCCACTCCATACACAAAGCCTTAGTTTAAAAAGTCGTTATATAAAAAATTCGCAAATTGTCAAATTTGGTTAAACAAAATTCGCTGGCATTCTAACTCGAAGCGAAGCGTTTGCTTTTTATGTAAGAGTTCCAAAAAAAAAATTATATGCTGTTACGTGGGGCGAAGGTAAAATTTTTGGTATTTGGGAAAAAAGGTGAAAAATTGCGTTAGGTGGAGTGTAGTGTGTAGGGTAAATATCATTAAATAGGCACTAAATTGTTTTTGTTGTTATATTGTTGCAATTTATGATATTACAAAATTTAAAAAGCAATAAATTTATAAATGATTTCAAGCGAGAATAGCCTGCTTTTACAATAAGCTAAGGAATCGAAATAATCTCGACAAGAAGTTATTGATTTCAATAATTTTCATGCCGTAACAATTATCGATATAAATATTTACCAAACATTTGTATTTGGTTTGCCGGGTGGTCGTAATTTCCGTTCCTGCCTTCTAAGAGTTGGGTCTGTCTTTTAAGTTATGCTCAGGTGAATGGAACTTTCTTATTTAGTTAGTCGTTTTTGCATTTAAAAGCATAAGAATCTTAATTCAGAGTAATGCGGACATCAGTAACATCCACATGTTCTATCTTTTACTTGGTACGCCTAAGTAAGCTTAAGCTTAATGGTTTAATAATTCTTAGATATCCCCAGGTATCTTGAACGATTTAACAATTTTTGGCAATCCTTACCTTAAGGTTTTGCTTATAAAAAGATGATTACAGTGAAGTTTGTAATAAAAAAGTTTTTCAAGTCTCTTTACAGGGAAACGTGTAACAGATAAGTACACTTAAAGGCTTATATCTTTTCATGCTGTTGATGTGATAATGCATTTGAACGATTTTGAACGATTACAACAGGATTGATTATTATCTGACACAAAGCCTTTGATTACTACGCGACAAAATGTAGTATATATATATACACCTTTTTCCTATTGGTGGAAAGACACATTTGGTGAAAAAAACGAAAAAAAGAAAAACGAATGAAAGCTGATTGTTTGGCTTTGGAAATACAGAAGAAATTCCCACATTTCGTTAATTCTTTTCAGACCTCTTTCTATACAGAAAAATCTTCCGTAGTCGAATGTAAAATAATAACAACAATGAAAGGATATATGGATTGGACAAAATAATTACAAATAACACAAGACGTTTGGACATTTTCAACGTCTTCTCTCAACGACGTTGATGCCGTGTTCAACTGTAATTAAATTTAAGCCTAAGTGACCGATGATGTTTAATAAGGAACCATCGCGTTTCAAGTTTTCCCTTGTTTCTCCAAAATTTTGCTAAGAGAACATTCCGAGTAAATGGTTTAGTTTGTCGTTTCCGAAAGCGATGAATGGTTCTCATGTTTCCTAGTTTTATGATCTTAGCTTGTCACTGCATCGGCTAATCTAACAAGCGTATCCAGCTGATTTACTAGAGGTCAACACTAGCAATGTGACGACATTGCATAATAGCAATGAGGAAGTGAACCTTGATCTTCTGTGGTCAATGTCCCCTTCTCCATGGCCATTATCATACTTAACAAGTGGATTAGAAGCATAGAAACTTTTCCATTGATCTTAAATATCGTGGCAGCGTTGTAGCAGACATTCATTCTTCTTTTCTTTGTTATGATAAGTAAAAGCTTGTGTTAATATCGGCAAATGTATTAAGATTTTAATATGGCATTTTCTGCATTTGCTTTTTCGCATCTTTGGTTTCTCGAGTAATCCTCTGGCTAATTAATTCTGTGCTGTAAGAGTTTTACGATTTTCTTTTGTATTCAATAAAATGAAGATATTGTTTCTTTCATTGTTTGACTCAATCAATTACTTTCACTTCGTCTTTCATCTTTTTCCGAAAGTAATGGTTTTTGTTTGGTTTTTTGACTAATTTCTTAACTAAATTTTCAGCGTTTTATCTTTTTAATTAAGAAAATAGTCATATTTTTCGTGTAATTTCGAGTCTGAAAGATTGTAAAGCTTCCCTAAATAAAAGTGTCAGGAGCCCGTTATGATTGATGTGCCCCTTAATAATCGGAAGCGATAGCTTCTTCTTTTACTCTTAGATCTCTGTCGATTGCTACACAATAGCTGGATTCAAGAGGATTAAGTTGCGCGCCAGAGCAATTATTCAAATTAAAATTGTTTAAAGCTTTTCCATATTATTTCTATGTGTATTATCGTAACGATTGCCTTATCTCGACGGGTAATTAGCTTTTCTGGCTTTATTAGCTGTTAATATTTGTTCAGCTTGAATATTTCAAGTATCGAAAATACTGTTGTTCATTAGTTCAGCTTTTATACCATCCGTTGAATATATCTGTCTGGTGCTTATCGCTTATATAATTGCGTGAATAATACTCGGAGATATAAATCTAAAATTGCATCAACTTCGGTGATGTTCTTTATCAAAGTGGGATTGCGAGTCACAGCATAAAAATTTTAAAGTTAAGCAAATATATTCTTCTATTGGAGCCAGAAAAAATTTCAGCCTTTCTTGGTTTTTTCTTTTTTTCTTAATCAATCAAATGGTAATCAATAAATAAATTGCATAGGAGAGAAGTATTAGATGCTGAAATATAAGTTTGAATTTTGTGTATGATATTTCAGCTGAATAAACACAGTAATTATAACAAGTAAGAACATTATAGTCGGGTAAGGCCGATTATTAGATACCCTACACGACTCCGCCTATGCACTCGTTTTGGTAACAATACACTAAAAATTACACATTATTTGCATGTGAGGGCATACTTTTCATCAAAATCCGCATAATGGAGGATTTCCCAAACGTCATAACAGGACGCGATCCAAATTTAGCAAACTATAATGCACTCTCTTAAAATTTTGCTATTTTTCACCTTCCATCATAGAAAACTATAAAAAGCTTGCTTTTGCACTGTATATGTTAGGCTCAAAAAAATAGACCTATGGGATCAAAGTTCCCTATCGTTCATTTTTATGTTAAATTGCTACTAACAACCAATTTTCATCATAAAATATTAAAAATTAAACCCATCTCTGAAGGACTTATTATTTATGAGAAATCTTAAATGAAGTGAAGCCCGAGAAATGGACCCGTGTGGTTCAAATTTCGTCCACTTCATTTTTATGTTAAATTACTATCATGAAGAAATTTTCATCATAAAATATTAGCAATTAGCCCTTTTTGGCGTCGAAAAGTACGCCTACAAATTGATAAGGTTGACTTCGATGTCAATTTGGTATTGTGAACGAATTGTTAGCACGAAATATTCAAAATTATACCTTTCTGCCATATAAAGATTTAGTTAACGTAGGAACGGTTATATGAGAGCGGGTTCAAAAAATTGCCCGAGCCGAACCAAGTTTTTCATAAGAAATTTAGAACGTCCAAATACTATGGAAGAGCGAGTTTAATGAAAAAATTTTGAAATTTTGCAAGTTTTTTCTTTCACTTAATTTAAGGCGTTTTTCTTTGAACGCGACATTTCAAAATAGGGCGTTATATGGTGAGTGGTGGTAAAGGTGGACCGATTTGAACCATTTTCAATAGCTTCTTAGGTCGGATAGGTACAAAAAAAGGTGGGTCTATCCTAAGATCTTCCGGATCTTACGTCCGTCCACACCAGTACCACAAGTGGTGTAGGGTATAAAACTTATATATATGGGATAAATTATGATTATATTACTAAGAGTCAAGGGAAATGAAGAAAAAATAAATAAATTGAGGGCAATAAATATAAAAAGTCTAATAAATAATTAACAAATGAATAAATAATTATATTATAAATAAATAAATAAATAAATAAATAAATAAATAAATAAGTACACTCATATGTACAAAATTAAAGCTAATAAAAATATTTGAAAATTAACATTTTTTTAGGTTTCCATTATCATTGTGGTTACATATGATACGGTTGACAAAACTGATATACTAAACGTTGGGATCGTTCTGTCTTTTTCATAATGCCCTTTTTGTAATACTGGCGTATCGATCGCGACAGTTTATCATAATTCATAGCAGGACGATTTTTACGTTTACCCCATAGCTTTGCAACCCGGACCGAATCCTCAATTTTAAAAATACCTTTGCTGCGATCGATCCAACGTATGGCTGTGCCGTTTATATGTGGAGCTGCTAATAGTTCCTTTAGAAACTGCCATAAATGTATATGAGATCCACCGGAGCGTGCATTGGAGCGTTTCAAAACATTACCACCAGCGCAAAGAGCCTCGCCCTTTGTTTCCTCAATGCTACCGTCGTATATATTGTTCACATCACTGATGCTGCGACTATTTTCCTTAGGTAAGGTAGAATTTCTATTATCTTCTGCAATTTGTTGTCGAAGGAAGCATAAATTATTTATTTTCTATTTTGTTTTTTTGTATTAAATTGATTGCAATTACCTTTAATATCTTCATCCGTATCCATTTGATATGAAGGTGTAGAAACCCATAACTGTTGTTGTTGCTGTTGCGTTTGTGACATACTTGTTGCTGTTGGTGTCGTTGTAGTAGACAACATTGTAGAGTTTGTACATCGTTCATTATTGTATTCACCGGAATAAGCCAATTTCCATATTTCCAATTGTGCGTGCAAGGTGCTACCACACTGCAATAGCAAAGGCACAGCAAAAAAAAGGCAAAGGAAGAGAAGAAAGTAAAAAAAAAAACAATATAAATCTGGATCGAATTCTAGATACCCAACACTTCAGTGGTTGTGTGATGATCAGTTATGTGGGATAATTATGATTTTTTAGATGATACCGCCTTCCAACGATTAAAGCTTTTATGTTATTGATAAGAATATGTATAATTGAAAGTTTTGATTGTTCCTTCTTCGATCGTTCTTAATTAATAACGTTCTTGCTCCTTGAGCAATTCCATAAATAAAATTTGAAATGTATATCCGTATGTATATGGGCTTGACATTGATAACGAACACACTACACACCACTGAGGGAAACTCCTTCAAACGTATTCATAAAACTGATGTATTATTACCATGCTGACAATATTTTTCAAACTATACCCGGAACTTGATTTGCCTTGTCAATTAGCACCGGGGACCGAAGACGCTAATCCATGCGGTTCCTTTTACATGCAAGTTTAAGGATTTTTCCATTTGCTCTTTTTTTTTTTTTGTTACTATCTTTAAAGTTAAGCAAACCGATAACTTGCAGTGAGAACTGGCTGCATTTTTAATGCCAATGTTTACGAACTGTAATAATATGCATGCACTCGAACAAATTGCGCAAAGAAAATAAAGAGTAAGTAGAGCAAAGTAGAGTAAAATGAACAAGGCAGGAGAACGATCTTTTGCGAATAAATGTCCTGTGTCTATGTATATGATTATTGTAATTCTATGGCGATAAACGAAAGTTAAGTAGAAAAAGTAAAAGTAAGGAAAACTTGTAATTTCATTATAACGCACGCTGTTATAATTTATTGCAGAATAAAAGTAATTAAAGTTTTTCTATGGAGTTAACGGTCGATATATCAGAGACAAGTCTTCGTTAGAAAGAAAAGAATTTTTATTTAATTCAAATAACCCCTGGGTTGTTAATTATTCAAATTGTTTTATTAGGACTACACGCACACATAAGCAGCGGCATAGACGTCCAGCAAATAAATTACTAGAGAAGGTTTCCTTCAACTCAATCATAGTATTTTTATAATGTTAACTAAAGTAAGAAAAAAAAAATTAAATATAAATAACGTTACGATGTTATTTGCAATGGTCCTGCTGCTGCTGCTGGTGATGATAATGATGTCGCCGACTCACTTTCACCTTGCAGTGTTGCTGATGATAGTTGTCGACTTAATTTAGCAACATCAGCACAGCTTACATGTTTGAATAACAGACGAAACACTAAGAGGAACATTCAGATTTCTTTTTGAACAAAACTAAACGACAAGCTATGCAAAAAATGTTACTTTGTATATATGTTGCATTATACATTCACATTGTCAAAGAAGAACATCAAAGAAAATTCTGCTTTATTATGTTCACCATCTGTTATTTACTTGCTACACTACAGCATTACATTACTACACGTGTTTGTATGCATGTATGCGAGACGGTTTGGTTTCACCAAACAACCTTCACACATTCTTTCTTTCACCTTCAAGCCATGACCACGGTTACTAAAAATAATTTTCTGTTTTGCATTAGCGACTGCGTTTTTTGGTTTTTTGGCTTTTATTTTTCTTTTTTTTTTATACCTTTTACGACTACTGGTTACGTTGTTAAAGCTTAAATATTTACTACCAGTTTGCTTTTGATGGCTAAATCAACGAAGGGAGAGCGTAAAACAATGAGAGAGAGAGGGAGAAAGAGAGAGAAAGAGAGAGAAAGAGAGAGAGAGGGAGAGAAAGATCTGAACAATACGCTTGTTACTTAAGTCTTTTGTTTACCTATAACTGTTTTACAATCAATTAAAAAAAAAAGTGTGCGCTCAACTATAACTCTCTACTCTAAAAAAGCTTTGATTATTTTTCTCCATTTTACTCTCTTTCTTTCATATTTTTCCAACATTTCTCTTGGGATCTCTTGTCTTTGCTGTTTGATGGTATATTGAGTTCTAAACAAAGCTATGATATTGTTGTACCCTTTAGAGATTTTGTTCACCTGCGAAATGTAGTTCAATTTTGCTACGAATAGAATATTAGTTTAGGATAAGGTTAGGATAAGTAAGTGGTTTCAGATCTAATTTTCAAAATGCAATAAATTTCAGAAAGCAGTGATTATTGACCTCTGAATTTCCACCTAAAAATCAATTGATTTTTACAGATCACTCCTACTTAGACGTCCAATTAGACGCATAACCGCGATATAAAAATCGATGCCGAGTGTTATTTTCATATTTGCCTACTCTTACAGAAATGTGTTCAAAACGAATTAGAAATTAGATGGAGAATGTCTAACAAAGGACACTTGGAATGAATTCATATTCATATCATTTTTATCTCATTTGTGCCGTGTCGTGCGTTAGAATTTTCCAAAAAATGAATCCATACTAGTACGGATTAGTTTCTTAATTGAAAATTTCAAAGTACAAAGAATAATTTCATTATGAATTACGTAAGGTTTTCGACTCAGTCCTTCGTACAATTGAAATGAGAATAATCGATAAGCCAGGAGCAGAGCGTGTTGAAATGCGCAGATGATTAAAAAGATTTAAGGCTTTGATTCGGACAAACAAATTTCAAATTATTCTTCTTTTCACTTTTGCTAGACTGAGTTGAAAAATCCCTCGATTCGGCGTCATATCAAAATAAAATTCTCAAAGTTTGAACTTCTGAGTGCTAATATTTTTGCACGATAACCGTTTCATTGTGTTATTGCCATTCCGCAATAATCATTTCATTGTATCAGTGCGTATGTTCGCAAGGTCAAAACTAGATGTTTTTTATGTTACCTCCACTCTGTGTTATTAATTTGAAGTTTGTGGTTGACATACGATTGCACATTTCCCTGCGAGCATGTTTATTCTATGTACATATGTTAGCTCATATTTATCTGCAGAGAGTAGGACGCGTAAACCATTGATTTCCTTTCATTTAGTTTAGTTATCAATAGCCTAAGCAAGCATTTAATAGGTATCACTAAAGTCGTTATAAGCTGAATATAATTTTTTTTTTTAGCTTTTTTCTTACTTGGATTTTTTTATTGTTGCTATGCTTTTTTTATAAATTACATTTTTTAAGTTTTTCGTTTGTTTTTTTTTTTTTTTGGTTGATACTCGATGAACTATTTGTAAAGAAATAAAAGCACTAAACTCTCATAATATTTCAATGACGTCAACTTGATTTCATAACTTGTTCAGTTTTTTTCTTTGAGTTTGATTATTTACAGTCTTTTTATGCTTTTCATTTTTTTCTTTCGCAAAATCAAAAGTTCACATTGTAATAGCAATAAAGAATTTTTTTTAAGTTGGCATATAGATGGAATATATAGATTGAATGAGATTATAAGTTTTTCGCATTACTCTACGCGTAATTAATTTTTAATCGTTTGAATTTCACTAACTAGTGACGAAATTAGTTTGTTTTTAAGAAAAGTTTTGCAAAAAGTCCTTACCTCGGGCACTCGTTTTATGAATTCTTCTTCGCTGAGCATTAACAATGCCGTGCCATCTTCATTAAATTTAGATTCCAAATTATTTATGGACGGCAAACGAAATTGTTGAATAGTGGCTTGTAACCAAGCGTGCACTTGGGAAGGTGACCAAGCGCAAGGATCTGTAAAAAAAAGAAAACGGACACATTATAGAAAGCAAAATAAGTGCGTTCAACTCTACTTTTCGTACTACAACTGTTACAATAGCTGAGCTAGCAGTGCGAGATTACGTTGGACACATTAGGTAAGACATTTTAGGGTACTGCTTAGATAGCATTGGGTTTTGTAACGTCAATAACTATTATTTTACATACCATCTAGGGTGCAATCTGAAGCCAGCCCGCGGGGAGAAACGTTCAATATTTTCTGCTCCTAAATATTTCTTTCTACAAGCTATCTGCTTACTATCTTTTGAAGATGAAGAACTTGAGATAGATCCACCTTTTACTATACCGATCGATTCAGAATCACTTTCTGCGTCGATCTAAGCTTTCAGTCCGTTTGTCTTTGTATTCAACCTACAGGTCGAGAGTTTTGAGATATTTTGATTTTGTTATTACACCTGAATGGTTTGGCCCAAGGAGATGCTACTGAAAGGCCATTTTTTCGATTACTTGTCCTCATGTTAGGCCTCAATTTGAAAAACAGTTACGTGGATAACTGTATTAAGCAAAGTGGTGTAGTGTACTCAATGGATATCGTGGCGTGCCATAGCTTCTTTTCTTCCTCTTGTTCTTTTCTTGCTTTGCATTTAAAATAACGTTTAATTATGCATTAAATAGTTGCTAATAAATTGTATTTACAATCAAACACAACTTTTTTGTAGATTATTGTAGAAAAAAGAAAAATATAAAAATTTTATTATACCTCTCGTAGTAATCAATACTAGTTTATAATCGCTTCAATGCAAGCTCGTATGCGTCAGCATTATTAAACTATTAACTAATACTCCACTACTACTATAATGAATCGTTTGAGAGTTGGGGTCAATAAGATTTCTATAAGAATGAATCATTCATTCAAATCTCGAACTAAAATATTTATTTAGATTTAATATCTTATCTAACTTGTTATGATAATCGTTGAACATATATCAGTTTGAGTATAGGGGTCTTTTTTCTAAAATTTTTTTCTAAATTTTCCTACTAATTGCATACCTTGAGATATTTGTAGACGGGCGCATGTAGCTTCGGCTTCGCATTTAACATGTTCTAGTGCTAAAGAGATAACACCCTCAATATCACCTCGAACTTCTTCCAGGCAAGTTGCAAAAGAATCCAGAGCAAGTGGTTTTAAATTGTGCTTCTTCTGAAATGTCGTATCTTCTAGATATTCACGTAATAACTGATAATCTTGTTGTTGCGGGTGCTGAATAGATGACACGCAGCTGTTATTATTATTAATATTGTTATTGTTATTATTTTCGTCGTTGTTGGTCGGATTGGTTTGTTCTTGCAGCATAGAATTCAAATCGATAAACGTTTCAACGTCCGAGTCGAAAGGTTCCGATTTGATTACATTATTATGTGCATACGATTGGGGTGACGGTGTTCCACAGCAATTTGACTCTGGAGGCGACGGTGGCAGTATATGTAATTGATCTTGTTTAACAGTTGAAGGATCAACTAAGCGATACGGAGAATTGGTGACAGTAAGATTCGGTAAATTTGCAGGGTCGTAATGGCCTGTGACGTTAGAGGTATAATGAGGAGAATTATATTCAGTTTGCGCGGGACTTGATTGAGGCGATGGATAGGCTGCTCCTGACAGTGGTGGTAGGGGTGATGATTGTAATTTTAGTTTCGGCAATGCGATTTGTTTTTGTTCAATATTCGTTGGAAAATAGTTTCTGTAATTTTTTTCGTGATTTATTCCATCTAAGACGGTGGAAGGAGACCAAACTTGTTCCAATTTGATATCAGCTTGAGTCACTGGTATGCAGCTCTCCTTAAAGTCGTACACTGTAGTGGGTATGTCTACGAATTGTGAATTACTCGAATCTTTGTTATTTTCCTGAGGTAGTAAAGATAGATCAAAGGTGTCCGTAAAGGTCGAATAAGAATCGTTACTTGTTGTATTGATTAGACCACCAAAGTTGTTTGGTTCGAATTTAAAGGGAACTTTTGGTATCGATGCAACAGGTAAGGTTAAGCAGCTTGTCTGAGACATCTGTAAATAAAAAGAAAAAAACAGATGTTGTAGGAAAGTGTTCTTTTGCCGGGGTCAGTATTAGTTTTATTTTATAAGGAAAGTTGGAAAAAAGATAAAGCGTTGACAAGTCGTCGACATAAATTAAGCTTTCACCTTCTATACCCCCCATCTGCAACGAAAATAATTCTCCCTCTTAATCTATTCACCATGTCGATCTCTTTAACGATATACTCGTATACTCGTCAAACACACAGTATATGTAGTACCAAATTAGATTGTAAAGAACTTACTTGACAAAATGACAAAAATATTTTTCAAAATACGTTATTATTGTAAATATACTTTCATAATGATAAACCTTTACGAAGAAATTTGACAAGCACGTGCACCTTGAATACCTATTCGTTGTCTTGGTTAAAATTTCAATATCTCTTTACTAGGATAGAGTTCGTCATACGAGATAAGCATTAAAATTTTCCCTTATGATGCTTAAACTCGAATACCGAGCCGCTTTTTTAGTCCATGGGAAAACAGTCTCTTTGGCTTTTAGATAGAACAACATTTATTTGTAATAGGATCTCATCAAGAGAGCAATGTATCATTTATATCGATATCTTTCCGTTAGTCCCTTTCCGTTGCTCGAGTTATATGAGCCTCGTCGAAACGGCGTCTATAACGGCGTTAATCAATAAAATACTGATAAATTTTCGATTAGCGTATCGAATAAGAGAAGATTATCAGTGTCGCTTAGCGTTTAGTTGAAAAACTATTCAAGTTCCTATTATGGTATCCTCCTCCCTGACCATTGTCCATATTTCCAGGAGCAGTTATTGTCAATATATGACTATGTGTGCTCCTGGGGCAGCCCGGATATGTTGCTTTTGATGCTAACAGACAAACCAAGTGTTTTAATAAAACCACGAGAAACCTGAAAATCTGCTTTCGACACAATTTCATATTTTTGTAGTCGATGGGTTTGATATTATGTCTCGGCTCAAAAATCTTTTCAAACATATTTGTTTCAAAGCCAAAAAAGTACATACGGTTTGCTTATCACCAACACGAAAGTCTTCATCTAATCGTGATGGTACAAAATAGTAATGGACTTAATGTTGATTGAACTTAAATTTTGCGATCATGGCATTTAAAAGACATACCAATGAAATAAATAATTTAAAAAAATATTTTTGTAGAATTACTTTGATATTAAAACAAAAAAACTGTTTAAGGTTATCACTTAGTGCTGCCGCCAATTTATTTTGTTTTTTTTTTAAATTAATTTTACTTAACACATTTTTTTTTTTTTTTTTTTTTGGTTTAAAAAAACTTAAACTAGAAGCGTAATTAAATGCACGTTAAGCCGGTGAAATGTAAACTAAACTCAAAATAAATAATGGCTAAGGCTTTATCAAATTTTTTATTACGGCTAACGATTTGTGTTTAAAAAAAAAAAGTATACAATAAACGAAAGGAAAACAAAAAACTACAAAATTTCTCTTGCACAATTATAATATCGACGATTCAAATTAATGACGACAAAATATTAAATAGAATAAAAATACTGAAATGTGAAGAGAAAAAAAGAGAGAAAAAAGCAAAAAAATCTCCAGAACACTTAATAGAAGTTAGATAGTCATTTACTAAGCTTATCATACTTTGGGATTCTGTCGCGTTGCTATGACGTCACGATTCATTACAACAGATTTGAGAAGTTGAATAGATGTTTGTACGAATCAAAAATCCCAAAAGCGAAGCAGTGTTTTACTCACAGTTATAATAACTTACACGATCGTGTATTGAACGTTTTTTCTCTTCGATTTTTGTTTTTGTTTATTCTTTTTTTCTAAAGCATTTGAAATGAATAAGCGCGGGAAAATAGTATGAGAAATATTTGCTATCCACTGGAATGAAGTAACATGGTGAACTTTTAAATTGGGGGAAATTTGTAAATGACTAGTGGGAGTGAGTGATATTCTTAATTATCTATTTTTATATTTCACGATCATTAAAATTCAGCGCAGGTACTTTTTATTACTGCAGATGTTATATACCGCTTTTTAGAATGCAAGGAGACAAACAAATCTTTCAGAATATAAATAATCTTTTAATTATAAGGCGGGTAAAGCAGTAAACCGATCAGAATTATGGTGTCTATGAATTTCGATCGACACGTTTATGTTACTTTCAAAATTCTACATCTTTTTTTTTTCTTTCTTTAGTTTAGTGTAATTGTGTGCGGATTACTCACGCTAAGACGTAGTAGAAGTTATGAAAACGAGTTAAGTTTATTTAAATGCGTATGTAGCAAATTTATGTAGAGTTTGCCTAAAAAGTATTAACCCTTTTGTGAAAGATCAGCTGGCTCTTCTACGCAATCATATGATTTTTTTCATATGACTTGAAAGATTCTGTTTATTTCACTTTTGGTTATTAGGCATTTAATGAGTTTTCGTGGATTTTATTCCAAAAACTATCAATTTTTCTTGGCATTTTTTGACCACTGTCGAGAGCAACTTGAAAATCGAAAATTCAATTAATAGGCTAATATGTCAGGTACGGCTTTTTAGAAACTGTACTATTTAGGCAAGATTTAGGTGAAAAGTTGAGTATAAGCATTCTAGCATTTTATTCGTAGGTTATTATTTTAAAGCGGTTTCACATTTTTCATAACATTATCCCGCGAGCAAAAAAAACGGTGTAACAAGAGATTTCTGCTTAACTTTTGCTTCATAGAGTCGCGAACAAACGCTCTTTAAGTACAATGACAAACCAGGAATCTCGAAGCTTCATATACATTTCTCCAAATTTCACTATCGATTAGATTTGCGAGTGCATTGCACAATGAAATATTTTTAGATATTGCATATAGAATAATTGGGTGAATATGTCACACAACTTTGCGTATATCATGAAATTGCAAAATTAATACATATTTCTAAAGCAGCGTCCTTAATACTATAATACACTTGGACTTTAAACAAAATCCAAATCGTCTTTCTATTTATTGTTTACTTGTAAGCAGACTTACAATTTGCTTAGTCACAGGTTTTCCCACAAGTCGTTATCTGATTTTTTTAATTTATCTAAAAAGTTAATTTATGTTTTATTAATTTTTATATCTATCAGCTAAGGATGAGTACGTGTTTTAGGTTAATGATTCCATTTGTAACAACTGAAACACGCATCGGAAACTGGTTAAAGTATACATCTAGCTGGCCACCTGAATGAATTTAGGAAGCGTGTATATGTCCGTTTGACCATCAGTCCGTCCGTCCAAAACAACTGAAAAATTTGGTTTTCTCTTCCAATCACAATCCAAATTTATTCTCTTATACGCTTGGTAGTCTACGCTCCTGGCTGTTAGAAACAGCTGCATAAAAAAACAACAGAAAATGAAAGTTATCGTAACTAAGTGTAAGAAGCACATCTCATGCAGATTATGAGTTTGTCATACATAAAGCGAAAAAAAAACATATTTTAAATTAAAAACAAATTTCCTCTTTTTCTCAGATAATAACACCTATCAAAGAAGTTGGTATTCGATATCGAGTAGTCGTATGAGTAGTCGTCAACGGCGTCGAGAGAATTCAGAATTGTCCACACTTTCAAAAGCATTGCTTAGTCTTTGGTAAAAGCAAAAGTGCGGTCGTTTGAGCTAATATGAAGGCTGCTAATCTGTTGCGTATGAGTTACATATAAATTAAAGGAAGAGCAATAATGAGTGAGCGACTTTCTTCAGTTATTTTGGAATTTTTAGCTTTCCACGTTTTCTTTTCGTATATATATGTGCGGAGGTAATTAAACGCGGAGGGGCTTTAGATAGAGCTACATTTTATTATACCGATCGATTCAAAAAATGATTCTGTCCGCCCGTCCGGCTGATGTCGGTCCATGCAAATTTGTATTTAAGTTATAGGTCGCAGTTTTTAAGATATTTTGATGGAATTTCAAAATGCAATTTTTAAAATTTCTCTTAAAAAATCTCTAATTAAAATCTCTTTTTAAAAATCTCTAAGGTTCTACTAAGCCACTTTTTTTCTCTCATTTAACCTTTCCTACGAAAACTAAAGCTTTATATAGTATAGTAAAAAGATACAATTTTTAATATTTCAGAAGTGGTTGATGGTGTGCTTAATTCGTCATTCGTTTGCATATCTCGGGCATCTCGCGTAGACATCTAACCTTACCTACATTTGCGCTACTGACATAGCTCCATCCAAAAGTTGACATGACCTCCGTAATCTAAACCCGTGTACAACATAAACATAGAGACATTTAGCTTTTTATGTCCTTGCAATGTTTATTCACCAAGACAAAAGAGATTACAAAATTTTGGAAAAACAAAAATGAAACTTATATTGCACTTAGTTTCATTATTGGGTTAATTGCGTTATTTAATAAATGCATAACTAACACAATTGTAAATGATCGCCTTGTGAATATTTCTAATTATAGTTTTGAATTACACTTTAGCTTCAATAGGTGGTGATGGTGATGGAGGTGGCGATGGTGGTGGTGGCGGTGGTGATAGAGCGGAGTGCAGCAGGTGTTGACAATAAAACCCATTTAAGGATTGTTAAATCGCTTTCATCCGAGATAAGTAATTCACAAACATGACCTGTCACCGTACATGATTTACCGTGATTCAGTTGGTTTTTTCTCTTTTTTTTTTTAATTTTCATTTTGTATTGTTTTAGCTTACATATGCATTGAATGCTCAGTATGTTCTGCATATAAGCAGGAAGTTTTGGAATTTCCTAAGTGATCTAATTTTTCATGTATTTATTTATATAGATAGACAGATGGCGATGTATGTAAATATTATTTTAAAAAATGTATACGAGTTTTTTCCATCGAGATTTTTTCTATTTTTATTACCATTTATAAATTATTTATTAAAATGTCACAAACCATTCATGGGTTTTATAAAAACTAATAGCTTTTTTTTTTCTTAAACTTTTATTTATATCATTTATGCAAGGAAATCCACATCTTTTTATTTATTTATTATTATCCATTAATTGTGCTTAAGAGTTTATAGCTACAAATTCAGAATATCAGTTGAACTCAATCAAATAATAATTAAACATAAACTTTCAAAACAGTGAGAAGTAAAAAGCAAGCGTAAAAGTGTATAAATTAAGATAAAATTAGAAAACAAAAAAAAAAAAAAGAAGAAATTTAAATAAAACAAAAACCCAGAAGAAAATGAATTAATTTAATTAATTTTCGCTCAAGAAGGGTATCTAACGCAGGATTTACGCAAAATTAAATACTCATTCTAACCGATATTGAAGCCAATAGTGGAATGATTAAATTAAATTGAAAATCCCTGTCTTCTGGTTGAGGAAATAAACGTAAAAACAATTTAAAGCTGTAATGTGTGGATACTTAAACTATTTAAAAAACAATTAAGGGGAGATTCAATTTTTATTCTTCCTCTTTTTCGTCTTTTTAACATATATTTACATTACGCCATGTAATGTTGATACAATGACGTTTTCAAATAGAACCTTAAGAGAGCATATACTACCCTAAGTAGTAGTCATTTATGTGCATATCAGACTTTACACAAATCTTTTTTTCTTTTATGCATATGTGCAAGTATGCTTAGATAGATATTTTAGCGATCATATCCTCATAAGTTGCAAATTCCAATGAAAAAGTGCATTTACGGTATAAAAGACTAACAGACTATTAAAGAATCCACTTTTATTTTTTTGCAATTTCTTCATGTATCACACATACATGGCAGACACGCATAGTGGCAAGCCTACTGAAAGCGCATATTCGGTCCGTTTGCTTATTGATATAATCACATATTTTCAATTTATTGTCACTTTGAGAATAACTCAGGTTTAGTTATTAATTCCGTCACATGGGAAGAGGCATGCGTCCCAAAATTATCAAAGGGAGCTTAAAAAGTGACAATTAGATAGATTCTCTTGCTTGATCGAGTAACATTTCTTATGATCCTTCAGCAATATTCTGATTAGGGTAAGGGTTGTATGTATAAATAGCACAAGCTTAGTTTAGCTTTGGTTGTGCATTTGTAATTCGACTTCAACTCAACGCATTGAAATATCTCAGTCATTTACATTTTATAAGCGTAAATGTTTTTGTAGCATGTTGTGCGTTGTATGCCAGTGAACGAAACAAAGGTACGCAATAGTAGTAACCGTATAAAATAATCCACGCAATAAACATGTGGAAAGAACGAAACAGTTTCTTTTAAATTCCACTCACACGTTTCATTTTAGGCATGACTGCCTTGTCCCAGCCTTACGACAGCACGATGTGATTGTTTATCTAAAATATCAATGAACTTTAGTTCTTACATATTTTTTTTATACATTTATATAACTTATTATTCGTCATGCTTACATATTCATTCAGCATTGCTTATATCTTGATAATCGACCTAGACTTATATATAACGAATTATATTTTAAAAAAGTTTTAAAACTCGTTTGGTTTTTCACCATTAATATATCTTCCAGAGGGTTTTTTTCCTCGCATTAAGCTTCGGAATAGAAAGTCAACTTCAAGCCGCATTAAATTAACTGAAATGCAAACAGAGCTGGAAAACGGACGGGTTGTTCGCCTATATTTAATATCCTTTTCATTCAAATTTATTAGGTGCAGAACATTTTATCTAACACTTTGAATGAAAACGAGCTCATTGACAGCCGTTCGCTTCTCATTTCTAAAGCAGAGAATGAAACGACAATGTTAAGCTAAATGCCCCCAAGTATTCAGATCCTTTGCAGCCGAGAGTTTAAGTCTTCTTCATTGTTCAATCTTCAATGGACGTATGGACAGATAGAAGACTTTCCTAATGCATAAGATTTGAGTAAACCAGTAGATCTCCCTTTTAAAAGTGCACAAAGTTAAAATATAAAAATATTTTTGCATTCGTTACTTAAGTGCGACGTTGTATTAAATTTGTTATTCCACTTGTAATTGTCACCATTAGTATACCAATCTAATCGTGCTTTATATGCTGTTAAGAGTTTTTAGAGTGGCGATAGAATTCAAATTGAAGACGGCCATCTGTAGAAAATGCAGGTTATTTTGAAAACAATTTCTCATTCATGGGGTCATGGGGACTTTAGTATGTCTATAATATATAAGTGGTTCAAGAGTCTTAAAAATATTGATGTCTTAGTTGAGGTTAGCCAAATGAAAGGCATCCCATCTATAGGAGTTGCAGGAATATGTTGAATAGCATTTCTAATTCATAGGATTATGCGGACTTAAGCAGATCTATAATGGCAATGTGGTCTAAGAAACTTAAAAATAGTAATATCCTAGCTGAAGTTATGAGAAAATGATTGCAATGAGAGTCTGCTTATCATTGATCTATAATGTTTAGTGAGACATTTATTTGATCGTAACAAAGCAAATAAAGCACTTGCGCAAGCGTAGTACATAAGGTCTGAGCTAGAAGTTAACTGCAGTGCGACTTGATTCAAATGTAATTATATCTAATAACTTTAGCAAATAACTTGAATTTTAATTTTATTGTTCTTTTCTTTTCGAGCTATTAAACACAGGGTGCGGCTTAACAGGTATATATGATAAATAAATGAATGTATTTTATAAAAATTATTTTTAAGCATTAATTACAAGAACTGGAAAAACATAATAATAATAAAGAAAGAAAAACAAAAAAAAAAAAGAAAAATAATGAGGAGAAGAAGCAGAAATAACAAGTTGTCAAAACAATGAATGGCGGTGAGACCATTGGTATGTCTTGCGGTTCTGGGATAATAGAGGGCGCGTGTATAGCATAATGATTAGCGAAAAGGTGGAAAGGTAGTTAAGAAAGTCATATACACTACGGAGCGTGCGCGAATCTTGAACACCCATCGGTTGGGTTTAAAGTACCCGTTTTCTGGGAATATGTGCCAAGAGTATGCATCGAAATCTTTTGTTTCTGTGTTTCATATTTGTATCTGGCCTTTATAATAGAGGAATAGAATTGTTTTTAGATGAATTTCGCAAGAAAGATACTCTTTTCCGGCTGTGAACTGCGAATTGTTGATTAGGCAAAAGGAAACCTCGGTGTTTTCTCCACTCAAAGAGGGTATGCAGCTTTTTTTTCCTCTCACTTTATCATACGGCTTTTAAGAGTTTCGGTAGAGTGCGCATTTATGCGCTTACAAAGCAATTTACTATATGCATAAACACTCACATGTCAAATATTTTTTATTTTCTTTCCTCTACATTCAAAGGGATAATATTTAATAATTGCTCTCTTTGCGGTTTATTTAAAGCATAGGATATTTTCATTTTATTAAAAAACACATAAATGACAAACGTAAACAAAAACTAATTGAATTTGAACTCACTAGTTGGCTGTCCATAAATTTCAAAGAACATGTCAAGATCATATGCATAGTGTGTACAGTAGATAAACGCAATAATTTTGCATGAACTCGCATGCATTTCATATGCGCTTGTATTAATGCATAGCATTTAAAGTATAGAATTTGTGTGCATAATAAAACTCGTTTGCAACAAATTATTAAACATAACTTGCTGACTAGTTGCCATTCTAACTTGGTCGACCAGTAATGATGAAGTTTTTACAGTACAGAAGTGCAACCCACGCATTTTCAAAAGACAAAGAAACATAACAATAATAATAATAATAATTGCATGGAATTACCAGCACTCATCAATTAGCCGGTCACATTTGCATGCATTGTGTTACATTAAACATTTACACACCTGAACACATTCAGACATAAATTATTGTCACATCATACAGTTTTTTGTTTTTTTTTTTTGCGTCATATTGGGCCTCGATAATCAATGTGTCTGAAAATCTATATTGACCGCGTGCGCTTAAGAGGATCTGAAATGTTGAGAAAGTCTGGTCAGATATCACGAAACGAGCAGTAGTGCGTGCATCATTTTATATAATTCCCGTGCAATGGCGACAAGTGTTCAATTTTTGTCCTAAAAATATGTTGATATTTTTATTAATTTTGAATTACAAAAATTTTGACTGGCCCACTGATACTTTTATAATTAATGAAGAATTAAGCAATTTTTGTTTTTTACTTAAGGTTAGAAAAATATCCAACATTTGGATTTAAGATTATTTCAGGTTTCTTTCAAGTTTTCTTTTTCAACTTCTTCGCACATACATACATATTTTGCTTATGCGAAACTCATGCGCAGTTATGGGGATAGGGTGGTGCGCTATTTATTTAAGAACCCCATTGTAGTGTAGTTTTAACTACAAATTTAATGAATTTAATGGGTAATGGGTGAGTGGTGGGTGTATTCGCAAGATTCGCCCTTAGGTGAATAAAGTAATCTGGTTTGTTTTTATAAGCGGCGGCGAAATGAAAATATATGATAAGAAAAAAAAAAAAAAAACAATTTATTCTAGTGATGCAGAATGCAGAATAGCAACATGTCTGCTCATGTTGTCGTGGTTGTTATCTAACAATTATACCAGCACACCTGCAGGGTTAATCAGGTGTGTGTGTTGAATGCCTTCACGTAACCCCAAGCTCGTTGCTTTTATGGCCTTTACATATATCCCAACCAAAGTTTGTATTTGTCTCGCATAACCTGAGAACATAAATTTTATATTCATACACAAGTATATGTTTATGTTAATTAATTTATATTTCTTTTATATATGCTATCAAAAGTATATTTTTTTTTTCTTCTGCAGACTTAGAAAAACTTAATATGAGTTTACTTAAACATGTACGTGTACGGTATGTAAGCTAGTGCTTTTGCATGTATCTTGAGCAAGATTTCTAAATTTAAATTAAAAGTGCGCACATTACATTGGGGCTTATTGTGTTTGCTGGTGTGCATATTTATCTATGTATGTATGTATGTATGTATGTATGTGTGTATGTATGTGTCTTTCAATATTTTTTTTTCATTTTCTACACAACTACGTATAGTTGTTTTAATAGTTAGTGCTATGTAAGTGTATGCTAATGCATCTGGCTGGCTACTTTATGCAACGATTGTCTGATTCAAGGTTGACCAGGTAAGAGTGCAAATTTCTGTTCTGTCTCGTTGTTAATTGTTGTTTTTATTTTATTTCATTTTATTTTATTTCTATATCTATTATTTTTTTTTTTTTCAAATTGGATTTTGTTTTGTTTCATTCAATTCTCAAAATGTCTAAAACATATCCCTTTAGAACAAATGGTAAATTAAAAAGCTATACAAAACACTATCTCTTGGGATAAACAATTTGCTCCCGATCTAAACCTTGGTTTAGAGTTTAATCGAATTAGGCAGCAAGAAAGAGAAGTTCCACAAATATCTTCCTTTGTTCATTTCTGACACTGCGATCCAAACTTGTCTTTCAGTTATCGTAAGTTTGAAAATAATCTTAAATATGGCAAGCGTGATTCGATAATTGCTTTCCGAAAAGAAGATAAGCAATCACCTCGCGACGATCTCAACACACAAAAAGGCAGCCGAAGAAGGGAATAAAAGCAAGAAAGAGTCAAGGAATAAAATTTCCCGTTCTGTCGAATAACATTCAAAAAACTCGAAATTTGAGGTGACTTGAGAAAGTTATAAAATCAACGTAAGCAAAGCTAAGTGCAGTTTGGTGTAGTTTCACAACATAAGCTGATTGGTTTGATAAGAACAAATAATTTTGCGAAAGATAAATAAAAGCAGTGCGCTAGAATATACCGAAATTGAGATTCCAAACAGGAACATAGGCTCTTCGACCTGCTGCGATAGTTGGATAATGGTTAACCTCATAAAATCGACGACATATTCTTGCAAGTGGACACCAATATTCTCAGCGCGTGCTCAAGGAAGCTCTTACAACGTACTAACCTAAAAACTATTGATGTTAACAAATTCTCCCACTTAAGCTCCTTTCTAGACACGAACACAAGATAGGCTTGAACGCCTAGAGAAGGGAAGAGTTTCGTGTAAATAGGTCCGGTGTATTGATATCTGAAAAGTATTAATGTTCGTATAATTGCGTAGTGTGGTCGTTACCGTACGTTACAGAAGGCACCTAATGGGACTTTTGCTTTTTAACAGACATATCTTTTATATGAAGAAGTCATTAAGAAATAGCTAAGCCTGTGGAATTTTATTATGAATGGCATCAATCAAAAATTGTAAAATCGCGCAAGTTTTATAAATTAAAGGAATTGTACAGTTGCCGATTTGTCATCGATTTGTAAGATGTTTTTGATACAACTCCGAAGTATTTTCTTAAATGTGCTAATTGGGCGGAAAAGTTTCAATAGATTGACTGAAACTTCAATGTAATGTGCTATTTAATCAGATTAGAGCCGAACATTCTAATTGGATTTCATGTACGAATGTATGAATTAGGAAATTGTCACGCAGAGGGTCTTCTCCATTTACAAATAATTATTTGCTGAAGCCTTAGTCTTTTTTCTCTGTATTTGGTATGAAAAAATATCGTGTTTCTAAACTAAATACTAGTTGAAACAATCACGGTTGCTTAACAATTAAATCGTTTACAAACCTATCTGCTCATGCTGCTCGAAGACAAATCGTCATAAGTAGTATTAATCCATGCATATGTGTTTTGAAAAGACTGATTTTCTTGCAATTCGGGAACTAATGTCCTTCTTACGTGTGCTCAGAGCAAAGATTTTGATTTACGCTTCACACAAAACTTCTCATTGTCTACTTGGAGTAGTAGGATAATCATTACATGTATATTGTTGCCAATTATATACATTCCAGTTCCATTCACTTTAAAATTTATGTATGTAGACAGTTGGAACGTAAGGGTTAAGAGGCAATATGAATTTAAGGGTTAAGACTTAAACAAGCGTAAAACGCCGCGTTGAGAATATAACTGTAAATGACTAATAATACTACTTCTTTTCGACTTCAGAGCTTCCGCCTGATGTCCAGCGTTATACGAGGTGTCACGGTTAGTAATTTTTGTTACCTTTTTTCTGAAATTTTAAGACTTTAGTGTGCGTTCAAAGTCGATTCAGATTAGTCGTAGGAATCAAATCATATCCCATCACATTAAAAGTGATTTATTGATTTTTATTTTTTCTACGACTAATAGGAAGAGCTTCTGTGGTTTTTTATGTTAACTTCGCAACCACCGATTACGCCATCAGAGCCGCATGCGTAGGTTTTTCGAGAAGTGTCTTCATAAAGCCTTTATAAGACGACGTAGGCTTTCTGTTATTGACTATCGAAGTATGTTATCAGATATGATGTTCCGGTGCTTTGATTTTAGAAGACAACCTCTTTTGAGAATAAATTTTTTCTTGGTAATTAGCAAAGTGCGTTCTTTTAAGATTACTACATGCGTCCAACCAGCAGCCCTACCATAAATGCATTTTTTTTCATTTAGCCTTTTGCGGAAAACATTACAGCTTATGTTCATCTTTCCAGCGTGTACCCTCAATAGCTTAAATAGCTATTTATTTTGCGACCTTGATAATGTCCGTTTATATGTGCCTATGTACGTATAAATATAAACAAATGACCAATAAATACTAACAATAAAATTAAAAACAATCACATCAGAACTTTCTTCATTCCCGACCATATTTAGAAATTTTTCTTCATATATTTTCTTCATATTTGTTTGCATGTATTCATGCGTATATATGTTATACGTGCTGCCATCATTTTGCTATCAACTATCAACAATAAATGCAGTAACGACATTATCACATCAATAGATTTTTTAACCATTAAGGCAGTTCACGTAAAACAATGTTGCCCGAATGCTGCGTTTAGTGCTATACAAGTTGTAGTAAAAACTATTTATGTCATTGAAGCTCATTTCCCCCAATCATTAAAAACCAAAGAGACATTGCTTGGTAGTATTTATTTTATTATGTCCATATTATATGCTACGCATCTCGTATCTGTTCGCTGCCTTTTCTTTTTCCAGCACTTTTTTCAAACGCATAAATCGATCGACGATCGAATCATCGTAAAAGACAAGTAGTAATCGTTTTCTTATGTTATTGTGTAGTTGTAGTGGTGGGTACTTCAGGTGACAGTAATAGGAAAACAAAAATGTTAAGAGTGACAATGAAAATTAGAAATATTTGAAAGGCATATATCTAGCTATGAAGAAGACCTTCCTTTTCAACTATGGCTTATTGTGATCGATCTTGTGTGTACGTCTTAGGGAAAGGGAGGTACAAAAAGAAAAATCAACCTACAAAATTTTCAGCCCGCAGCTACTAAGCTTTTATGCAAAGAAATAGAAAATAAACAACAAAAGCCTTCTAATACAAACCCTCAGGTACTTGGGAGTTCTCAACATCGTTCTAAGTAATCTAAAACCTAAAATAATCTTTGTTAAGCAAGAGAGAGAAATAAAGATCTTGTAAAGTCTAAAAACATAACGGGACTGGTTGCCTTTAGAGTTATATTTGTTTGTTTCCTTTCATCTCCGGATCTGACCTTATACGAATTATCAAAAGTTTATCACCTTGGCAGGGGAATCGCTGTTTCCCTTCTGCATTGAGTCGAGTTTTCCCCAAAGCATTCACACAGTGTAAGATATTACGGAATTCACGTATAGCGCGTAGAAATTCGTATCAACGTTTTGGCAGAAGTGACTCGCCAGCTAGTTGAAGTCAAATAAATTTTCTGCAAACGATTGGCAAAATTTCGCAAAGGGATAAAGAGGATATGTTCTATAACGTGACACTTTCTGTTTTTGGGGTTATTTGAGGTTAACTTTATTTTCTGTTTAGAGCATTTTAAGTTTTTTCTTTGTTTCATTGTCAGTTTAACAAGTAGGCAAGTGAGTGTGCTTAAAGGCATGTCACTATGCACACTCTTTAGTAATTTTGATAATATAAGGAGAGTGAATATTTCTAAGGATTATAGACTTAGCATAAAAATTCGTTTGCGTATAAAAGGGAGGAAAATAATTTCTTTTTTTGCAAAAAGGAAAAAAGGTAAACTTTCCGACAAGCAATGAAGTATGCTTTCAAGATAGAATAGATTAACGAGCATGGGAACGATGAAACAGCTAAACAGATCAGTTTTGTTAAGTGAATTCTTCTTTGTCGCTTAAATGAAATCATAATCATATTTCAAATCGATCTCAATCTGATTGATTATACAAACATGTGTGTGTGTATATCTGTTCGAGTTGAAATTTTATTGCAAGTGTATGTTAACATATGATATGTAACCTTTCCTTTCCATTGCCTTTAGACGGATGAATAAACACTTTTAAGTTGACTTTTTCTTTTCTAACTTACGTTACATACATAACACATGTTCCAAGCATTTTTTTTTTTTTTTACATATGCTTGTTATCGTTGTGCACAGAGAGATGTACCATAGCTATAGACGATGAACATTGGCATCATGTGTCCAATGACGTCTGCAAATGCTACCAATTTAAGTACATATTGTACAAATAGAGAAAGATTTGTTTTATTTGTTTTTTTATTAAACAGTAGAAAAAACTTGATGCTCAGTAAGTAGGTCTGTTGTTAAGCGACGCCTTATGGCATTGCATCTAAATACCAATTCAGACATTTACGCATTTGAGTAATAGAATTAAAAGAATGTCTGATGGTCGTCATCTTTGTCATCATCAACATTGTTAATATTGTTGTAGATGTTGTTATTGTTGTTGTTCTTATTATTATTATTTTTATTGTTGCTACCAACCACATTATACACAATGAGCTTGTGAAGCGTATGTGGATGTACAGTATGGCCACTGGCAGAACGTCAAAACGAAAACCATGTGGACAAGTGAAAATGCAATTTCTTAGAATTTCTTAATTGTTCAGAATCTATTTCTACGCTCTTTTTATGTTGTCGCTTATTTTCTTTTTACGAATAGCATAAGAAAAAATCAATACAATCTATTAACTGGCATTTAACCGATTGAAAGCAGCCTTAATTAAAAATAGCTTTCTCATGTCATTGCTACACTAATGCGGAGAGAAAGTCGTCGTCGATAGCGAGAAGCACTTCGATATGTGCCCAGTAAAAACTCTCTAAAAAGTTTCATAACCCATATCTCTTTACTTTCATGCTTCAATATTCGATTCGAGATAAATCTCGCTGGGGTTGTTTGGAAGGAAATCTTTCGAAGAAAGTTGCTTTTCAAGATGGTCAAATCGGATCATTCGGCACGGAAAAATTCGTTATTTTGTGAAAATAGCAGCAGAAGTAAATAGAAGTAAAGATCTAAAGATTAAATGTAATTTGTAGTTATTTGGAAAAACAAAGAAGAGGTTTAGTTCTTATTTCCCATTTCCCAAACACGACTATTTGCAATGGAAAGTGTATTACTTTCGCCATTCTTCTCTTAGGAAGATTCTTTCTTTAGCTCATGGTCAGTACAAAGCTGTGCATTGCCTTTGTGTTCCATTTGCAATTGGAGTTCTTAGATACAAAATGCTGCAGAGAGAGTACATTCTTAACTCCATCGGCCTGCGTCCATAATAATTGAAAAACTTTAATGATTTCAAGAAAAAACAAAACCCAAAATTAAATAAACTTTCGCTGGTAAGCGCCTTTTTCTAAGTATTCCTGTACAATATTTCTTTTGGAGTTTTTTGAAAACTATCTCACCATTTTATCGGGTTCACTTAGACGCTTTCAATTAAAAAAAAAAAAAAAAAAATGCCGGTGGCGTGTAAGGACTTTTCTCCAAAAGCAAGTACAGTTTTATTACTTGTTTTAAAAGACGGCGGCAGGAAATGAAAAGATTCCCCTTAAATCAATTAATTTTTATTTTTTATTATTTTTTTTTTTTTATAACGATCTTTTATTCATTTGGCTGGATAGTGTAGATTTTTTAATAGACTTGAGATTTCTTCTGTAGACATAAATATGTGTATATATGTTTATATAATATAAACATAGGAATGAATATCTCTCTATGTGTTTGCACGGAGTGTCTAGCTTTCGTGCTTGTGTATGTACACAATATCGATATGTAAGTACGCGTATGTTTGAATGTAGTTCACTAATGAGAATGTATTTCTTTTTTTTCCATTTAAGAAATAAAAATCTGGGTTTAAGTAGAACATAGAAATATTTGTTCAGATTCAAAGGAAAATGGAAAAGAAATTCTGAGAGCGGCGACAAAAACAGAAACTAAATTAAAATGCGATAAAATGTGATAAGACAGAGTTTCAATTGCCTGACTCTATTAGCAGTCATAAAAGTCATAAGTTTCCATAAACGCAGAAAAGAAAGTTAATTAAAATCTATTCTAATGAAACGTTTTCATATTTCGTTTATACTCAGATGACAACATATACATACATATATTTAACTTACTTTAATATATACGTTTATCATGACATGACATACGAGTTTATGGTTTCCTTTGGATTAATGACGTGGTTACATAACAAAGTCTTATTTGTTAATTAAATTTCCGGCCAACATTACAATCCGTACCGGGGATGACGAAATTTTAAATATATTTTCTCTCTATATCAGAAGAGAATAATTTGGTTTTCAATTTGCCGACGGGGCTCATCTTGATAGAGTCTTTATGTAAAGTTAAACTACGTTTATTTAAAACTCTAAACTCAAGTGCATGTTGTTTTCGATACTTGTAATCGCCATAAAATGCTATTGAAAAAAATCAACCAAATCAATCAAATCGATTAATCAATCGTTCTGGTCCGAAATGTCAAAAGTATCTCAGAATATAACAGATATAAATTTGCATGGCTGGAGAATTACAATAAGTAAGGTTGGGATACTAAGCGTACATTTAGGTGCCTACAAGAGACCATTACCAACAAAGGAACTTTATTTGCATCATTTTGCGAAAAAATTAATTGTTGCTGACATAACGTTCATTCAGTTTGTAGCATTGAGAATAGGAAGTTTTGCGTTTTTAACCAATTGACGGATGTTTTTCATCATTGCAGACGCATTGCAAAGCCAAATGGAAATTTTTGTCTTTTAGATTAGTCTTTTTGTTTTGTAGAAAACTTGAATTTCAATACCTAGTTTTTAGCTTGTGGTTATCAAACGGGCTTTGCTAATACGAGCTCTCCCTTCTTTTTTTTCTTGCACGTTTCATTTCACGTTTTCGCGGTAGAGTTCGACTTCAAAAAATCATATCAGATGATCTTTATGCTCTTCAATGAAAGGCTAAAATTTAATACAAGTGTTCGCAATTTTGTTAGTTTTCATATCCGAGGCCACTTATGGTACAAGTGGTACAAATTTTTTAATATTTTGATCAAATTTGGTACAATGACGACCTTTGGTCCAAAATTATATAGTTCGGATCGGACCATTTTTCCGACCACTTTCTATGTAAAATTTTACTTTGAAAAGTCGTTATCTGAACAAATGTATTAAATGAAGTGGTATAAGGTATTTAGTGGCGGATCGTGCCTCACCATAGGGTTTTCACTTATCTCTTTACAAAAACGTGGTGAAGATTTTGCAAAAACAAAGGAATTTGGGTTTGTAAATCGTCCAAACACTTTATATAACATTTTCTTATTTCCGATTGACTTTTGACCATAACTGCATTTAACTTAGTCTATGCCCCTGCTCTCTCGCAATCTCTGTCCCTAATGATCGGTTCAAGTAAGTAAGTTCAAGTTAAGAAATCGACGGCGAAAATATTGGTTTCAATTTTTTCTAAATGTAGTTGAGATTCATTGTTTAAATGCACCAATAGAAGAAATATATTGAGGTGCACTAGCCTTAAGCTTATTTAACTAAGGTCACTGCTCCTACTTCTAAAAGAGAATCATAAATGCATTTAATCATTTCGCTAAATTCCTGCACGTCTCGACAGCGGGGCAGTATTAATGCCTAAGCGACTAAGCTGTAAGATATGAGAAAGCGCGTCGCTAAAGTACTTACACCATTCCTCTTAAACAAGCAAAACGTATTTTATTTAATCAGCTATCGCAAGGTACCTCTTATATTAAAAATGGAAGTTGCAAAGTGTGATATATTTTTACTGTTCGTATAGAGGGCTACGTGTATTTTGAATATGTACAAAATACTAATTTTTATGGATCATCTGAAATGTTTCACAAAGGGTAAAGTCTCACTAAGGACTTATTTAAATAAAGTTTTATTTATCTAAACTATCAGATTTATTTCACAGACGCGTAGTCCATTTGATATAGATATTGATAGATACATCTACAATGCTAAAGATGATGGATTTGGAAAAAATGCACTGAAGACTTTCTCATTCTATTAATAGTAACTTATTTATTCAAAAAAGATTGATTGCAATTTTGTGAAGAAACTTTTCTTAACTTATCCATGAAGAACGAAGCGTGAAGATATTTGTGACCATCTTTAAGAAAAACATGTGCGTCATACAACCTAATGACGAGACTACCTCATCGTTCCTGGCAATTAATCACTGCATCTGCAAAATAGTTATCGCTACGCAAGTTAAAAATTTGTAAGTTATACTTTTTGAATTGTTTCTGCCTTGTTTTGTTTTTCCCCTAAATGAGAAAAATATATAAACAACGTGTCATGTACCAGAATGTGAAAAATTGGATTAAATACCTATATAAGTATCTTCAAGTGTGCACATCAACTATCTTGGTGCTCCTCTCTCTCTATGCGATGCTACATTAATTATTTCTACAAATTAAACGCACGCCTCTATATTTAGTTGCAAACGCTATTAATCTGCTCATGTACTAAGGTGCATATACAGCGTATTGGATTAGAATTATATTAACAAAAATAAGATTAGGTTTAAAACGAATATTTTGATACCCTGCGCTTACCTGGCATGACTTGGAAAAATTTCTGCATCTAATCTATACGGAAAGCACTAAAGTGTTGTCTGAATTGAAACATATTTTCAAAATGTGCCTTTTAAATATCTCCTAAGAAGTCATTTGCGATATTTTTAAATAATGGAAATAATCGATTTATGCAAGATATTAAGAAATCGAAAGAAAATGTTCTGTTTCAAATCCCCCATTAAAAAATGATAGGTCCACATAGTCGGGGATCTAAAAAATATCGAACGTAATTATCCCATAGCTGTGACCTGAAAAAGTCGACTATTTATGTCGTAAAAACGTCATAGTTCGCATAAGCTTTTCTCTTGATCTAAAAAGTCGGTTTTTGTGCATTTGCTTCTCAGGTTCCTAGCAAATATTTCGATGACTGTATTTCCAGATCGACTTTAGCTTGATACCGATCATATTATCTTGGCATTCGTAACAAATATTGGGTCTTAATAAATGAGGTTTAAGTGGTTTTCGAACTTTGCATTGGGATCTTGGTAAGGAAGAACTTAAGACATCTCAGCATCAAGCTCATAGGCTTTCAATAAGCTCGTGGACCGATTTTACTTATTTCTTAACTTATTGCGAAAAATGTGGCGACCTGTTCCCTCAGGCTTAGCTTTTAGGCTAAGATTGTGTATTTGAAATGAATGGACAGACAGGCAGGCGAGAAAACAGATCAATTCTATAGATTCTGATGCTTACGCTCATCAGGAACACATCCATCTTATAGTTTCCGTAAGTTTTATAACCATGCGATAAATTAAAGATATCTCCGTTGGTGTGGGAGTAACGACATATATTACTATGCAGCATGACAATAGAAAAGGTTTTGAGAGGAATTATGAAATAAGAGATACCTCATAACAACAATGAGAAAAAATGTTAAGTTAATAGCAAACTTACCTTTGAAACTGGCGTAGTGAAGGAGAACATTTTCTCATTGTTTTCCATTGAGAACTTTTCTTCAGAGACAAAGGCAAATATCATGTGTATTTTTGTATCGAGTGGCATAGAAATTATCTGAAAAATTGCACTAGATGTTCTATTTGTTGTTGTTGCTGTTGTTGTTGGGAAATGCTGTTCATTTATTTTGCTCAAAAGAGCGAGACTTGTTGCCTCGTGTTTTCGTAATGGTGGGAATATGTGTTAGAAAGACGTTTGAAAACTAGATTTTTTGCGCATCTTTTGTGTAGCAGACTTTATTGAGTAAACTATGTGTTTATTCACCGTCTATGCTGTTTTTGTTTGAAGCATTTGCGTATGAGATCAGACACTAGAGAAATTCTTCAGATAACTTATTTTGGTTGATGAAGTATCAGTTGTTATTGCTTTAATTGTTGTTACAGACATTCAAGCCGGGGAACCTGTTATCTACATTTCAATATATTGTAAGTGTGGCCATCATTACGATCATCATTATCATCATATTTGTCGTCATCACTGCCGCTACCATAAATGTTATCATCATTAGCATGGTTAACATTAAATTAACATGACTAGACTAGACGTATATTCTGTTTAGCAGCAAACCATTTCCATCACACTAAAATGATGTGTGTGGTGCGGGCTTTGTTTTATTTTTCACTTTGCCAAATACAGATATACGGTGTTTTAACAATCCGAGCTCTAGTCTGTCATGCAACGAATGAAAGAAAAATCCATTCTGACCGGTTTGTTGCAGCCAAAAATTCTCCAATAAACGAGCTTTTTTTTTAAAGACTCTCCTTTTCGCCTTCTTTCCGGTCTGGGATGAATAAAATTTTTTTTTTATTATTTTTTGAGCTCTTACCCCTTTGTTTACGTTTTCTTTTGCAAAACTATTTCTTTGTTTTTGTTACTTTATTATCATTTGTACGGTTACCTCGGACACTTGTTGTTGTTAAAAGTGAACAATTTCTTCAACTAGAGTGTATGCGTCGCAGTATTGAGCATCACCATCTGAACCTTCTGAAGTATTCTAATTTATTGTTTTGCCTTTCGTTGTCAAAATTACTTTTTCAAAAGTTATTAAAGTATTTTGTTAAAAATTTACTAATATTTGGTTTTCAGTCTTAATTCTGCGCATAATTATATTTTATAATTATTTTTTTTTTATAATTTATGATTTTTTCTTTTTTATACCCGCTATCATGTGGGACATCTGTAAATATTCTCGGTTAAAATGAAATCCCACGTCCGTCCGTCTTAATATTGCTTGCTTTTACAACACTGATGAGATGAAATGAAAAATTGAGGCAAAAGCTGTTGAAAGCGAAATAAATTTTTTTTAACAAATATCTTTACAGATGTAGAGATACCTCCCCAGATATTATGCATTTGCGAAAGGTTATCTATCAAAAAGTTATGTAAACACTGACTGACTGACCGATATGACCGTAATTCGTAAAAAGCTAAGTGATTTGTATATATTTACCATAGATAGATAGCGGGTATCCGAAATTCGCCCAAAGGCGAATATGATTCTCTTACTTTTAAATATTTTGTTTTTTATTTATTTATTCAATTCATTTTTTTTTGTTTTCTTGGAATTTTTAAAATGCATGTTTATGTCTCTTTTTCGTCTTATTTTTGGTATCGAACTGTTTCTGTGACTTAATTTAATTACCATTTAAGAAGAAAATAAAAACAGAACAAGTCCGCTTAATATACGACATTTAACCGTTCGCTTAGTGTTTTCGCTCAATTCTGTTTGCTGAGATTTCTCAGATCGTATTTCCTACCTTTGAAATCGATCTTGTGTTAAATACGTTTGTACCTACGAAAGCTCTGTTTACTCTTTCTGTCATCTCTCTAGATTGGATTACTTTTGGTAGCAGTTTGTGGTGAGCATGCATGCATGCATGGTATATCTTGGAGCGTGGGTATCTTTCTATTTTTAAAGTTATTTATTAAACTGGTTTCCTTTGTCTCGTATCAACATTTATTTAAGCTTTAACTAACATTAACATTTATTTCATATTTAGTCACTTGCAACTCGCGTGTCTTTTAATGTCATGATGTTTGCGTAATGTTTATTTACGAAAAGCTCTATTTTCTATATCTTTGCGCGAAATGGCTTTTCGAAAACTAAGCCTTTTTATCTTCAGATATACTTAGTCAATCTTACTGAAAGTTTTAGTATAAAAGCTGTAGACATAAGAATTCCATCGGAAATGTTGAGGAATCCTTATTATAGTGGAATTATATTTGATATATATTATTTGCCTCATGTGAGATGTAATTGGTTTCACACACACAATGATACAGGCCGGGTACGTTAACATGAATTTACATTTGAAATATTTCAAACGCGCGTGTCTGGCCAGCTTAGGTTAAGAAGGTACACTTTCGTGACATGTTTCTTATGAAACATAATTCCTAAGTAAAATAAAAGCGTGATTTCTATTCGTTTGAAAATGTGCTTTCCATTTCATAGATGATTTGCGATCAACGTTATGCTTTCCTTTGTCATTTGAAGTAAATACAAAAGGTCATCAGACTGATAAGGCAATGTAAGCTCTTCGCGTAAGACAAAAAAGTCTTTGCTGACATAAGGAGATCGAATTTTTTCGATAAAAAAAAGTTTGATAAAATTGTGTAATGAAACGGGAGAACGTATAATTGCAGCTTCGTAGAATGTAATCAAGGCTAGGTATGTGACAAAACTATCAGTTGCTTTATTTTGCTAAGGAATGCGAAATTTGATACAAAGTGATAGAAACGATGACGAGCAAACATACCAATTAATTTACCGGTCAAAGTGCGGACCCTCTCGAAAAATTGTTCAAATGTAAACCTATAAAAATATTGCTACATTCTCGCCGATTTGGGGATAAATGCCTCATAAGTTAACCACGTTTTCATGAATTTTTATGAAGTCGAAGTCATTTGTGTATAATAAAATTGGAGACGCATATCAAAATTTCCGGACAATACTTTTTAGTTTACAGCGAATAACAAAACGGAACTAAATCGCAAAAAAAAAGAAATATGATCACATTTTGGAATCCCTTATAAGATTTAACTTAGAAACAGGATACGGAAAATATCGAACCGTTTAAAATTCATGCCAATGATTCATATACAAACATAAATATTAGTACAATTTATTAAGGCACATGTTTTAAAAAAGAAAAAGGACAGGTAAACGGAAAAAAGGGAAAAACAAAAAGAAGTACATAGCGTAAGAAACGTTAGTTGTCTCTGCAATAAACTTGAATTTGTACACAGGCAGAAGGGCTTACTTACCTTGTATATCATAAATGCATAATTGAATAAATAATGTGATGGTTGAATTTTTTTACGTGTAATTTACTTTTCATAGTAGCACCGAAACCATAAAATTTGCAATTTCATTACCAAACTGCGCAGTGCTGTCTATTTGTCCATAAGTCTGATAGAAGCAAAGATATACGCGAACGTAAGCGAATGCACATAACGTTTGCTTTCGTTTCAATGCCACGTCCCTACACCCTTGAGCGTACGTGTAAAAAAGCGTGAAATGAAAACTTGAATATATCCCGCGCAAAAACTTTTCAAAGCATCTTCGCTTATGTGGCAGGTATTGGGTATAAAAAGCAATCTGAAAAACAAAACGGAAATCAAAGCGCCTTGAGTAAGTATCTGAACATTTTTTATGGCTCCTGTCTGCACGGTATTCATGGTGTGTATAGAGCGTATTGTTCGTGGGTTTTGTCTTTGTTTTCTATTTGTGATCTTTTTCGATGCTTGTTGATTTTCGATAGTTTTTGTCAATTTGGAAAATTGCTACTGCATAGTGATGTTATGGTTAGTAGCTCGTTACAAATTCCAAGCATTCAAAACATTAAAACAAAAATGTAGGCAAACAACGGTAAATTCGAAGGCATTGTGTAGTGTTTTTCCTTTTCTTCTTTTTTTCTTTTTTTTTTTGCTTTTTTGAATGCTTGGTATCTCTACGTACATTAACTCACATTTACAATTTTATAAGCAAATGGCAAATAACCTCGTGATGGTTTTTCGATCCTTTATTTATTTACTTTTTTGTTGTTATTAGTGTTGTCTTCTTCCAGTTGTTTTTGTTTCGATTACTTTGCGGTCTTTCCGACATCACTGAAATTGAATTTTCATTTTTTTTGTCGCTCAATTTGCAAACGTAACCATTTTTTTGCTTTCGGTTTTCGTTTCTCATTGTTGTTGTTGTTTTTCGAATTTTAAGTGTAATGCTTTTAAGGTGTTCTCTTTCTCTTTCTATCTCGGTTTCCGTTAAAGTAAATGTTTTATTCGATATAGCCGTTCAACCTTCACTTTAAATATTAATATTTTATAGATTATAGTTCAGTTCACTGATAGAGAAGAATTTCTGAACTTGACAGGTAATAAGCCTGCAGGTGTTTTTTTTGTTTAAAGAAAGGGATATTCTTTACACGGTCTAGTTTCTTGGCATTCGCGTTTACGCTTGCATTTTGAATTGTGGTGAAAAACTATTATCTAATATTATTAAGTGACCCAGAGTATGATGAGATTTCAAGAACAGAACATTCATATTTTTAGCCCTTACGCGTACTAACAAGTTTATAGCGAAAGATTTTTGGCAATAGAAAAACGTGTTACCAACTATTACTACGAAAAACTTTTTTCATTCGTGTTCAATGTGTAATTACGTCAAAGAAATGCTTTAAATTTCTCTTTACAATCATCAAATCAAATGTGATCGTTTTAAAACCATGGCGAGCTTGAAAATCGTTCGTTTCCCTAATTTCCTTAATATTTTGATAGTTTGCATATATAAAGTATCTTTAAGTCTTTAGATAAGTAGTGTGTGCGGAAATAGTTACAAGTTTTTTTTTTGTTTTGATATAAGCAAAAGCTAAAAAAAGATTCGTGGAATTTGCTTGCGAAATTTTTTATGCTGTGTTCTGATTCCATGGGCGACCTGTGTCGCGGTCGATTCTAGTGTCATTCCATTTAAGGCTGTGTTTAGATTAAAATTAATGATGAGTTTAAGGTCATTATATTGCAGTTTGTCCGAAGCGCTTTATATCCAACAGTTCGCAACAAAACAAAGAATTCTGCGTTACCTGCAAAGTTAATGTTAATGTTATAGAGCAAAATCAATAGTATTCCCATTGAAGTGAATAAAATAAAATGAATTGCACGTGGAAATATTACTGAAATCTTTTTCTTTTAGTTTATTTTAAGGGTAACGCTTGTATCTGGAACAATCACAAGCTACTAAAGATCTTAAGGCCGATATTTCTCCGTGACCAGGCATAGAATGCCTAAATATTATTACTAAATTATTTTACTCGCGAAATTCTGGAAATTACATTAATTATTATTTATGGGGACAAAGTGGTCCGATTCCAATCATTTTCGAAAGCATTTTTCCTTGGGACAAAACAAGTCGGGGCACAAAATTTCACCGAAATACATCAAGAATTGCAACACAACTCATGCGTGATCACAAGGAGACATCAGACGGATGGCCACGCAAACGGACGGCCAAGCTTGGAAAATGAATCTGAATAATCTGTATAATAAATCTGTATAATAAAAGTTAGGTCCTTCCCAGCACTACGTGCGCACAAACTTAACATACCACAAGTTGTGTAGGGTATAATGAAATCAAAAAGGTTGGCAACACTGCACCAAAACTCTCTCGCTCTAAGCGAACATCAACCAACTGGTATATGTTTACGGCTCTGCTGTAAGCACAATTATTACGTTTGTCTAAGTTTTCCTTTATTGGTCATTAAATTATAATAATACTGATTATTATCCTTTAATAAATTTACCCACAACCGTGTATAGTTATTATTAAATTTTCATTCATCAGTAACGATCCATAACAAATTTTCATTCAATTATCAGCACTATTGCGACGCTTACGTATAAATACACCCATATCTTATTAAGTACGTATGTGTCGAAAAGTGCAACAACTCTCTTCTATCGTTACGGATGACCACGACCTTAACGCTTATGCTGAAAATCACTTAATTGGTAATTTACCACAATGACTGCCGCAGTGTTTATATGTGTTAAGCTCCTTGTTAAACTGAGCGATATAAAGCAAATAAACTATAATAAGTTTTCGATGAATTCATTATCTATTTATCTGTGTATCTATGAATATGGGTACGCATAATATCGAGTTTTTGTGCATGTACTGCATATTTTTCCCATTTACTAAGGTCCATCGCTATAGTTAAAACACATTTTGGCGTATGTTTTGCGATTAATTTCTAAAGTGGATTTTTTGCACATCCTATGCTTCAAATACCGAAACGCAAAAATAATGATTAGTTTTTCAAAATTACCACACCACTAATAAGCTGCGATCTTGTTATAGTCATTTAGAAATACTTCAATGTAAATATTAAAAAATCTCTAATAAACCAAATCAATGTAAAAAAAAAAAAGAATTAACTTTTTGTACCCTCAAGAAGACGTTAAAATTCACACAACAATCCATACAGCTTACAAGGTTTAATATTTCTTACTTTCTATATACATTCTAATATAAGCGAGAAGACGGACAAACGACACGTCATATTACATTATTCTCTTCTTAAATGAATTTGATATTAGCGATTTTGTGTCCATCACAAAAATTAATTAATCTCCATCGTACACTTTTTGTTAGCTCCTAGATTCCGTAGGCCAAATAAAAGCCAAATTTTTCAGAGTCATATAATCGACATATCTGCCTTTTTCAAAGTCCATTCTAAGGGCTTTAACAGTTTGAGAAATTAGGGCACAAGGTGTGACATATTTTTTAGTTTGCAGCGACGAACTATGTTCGAAAAAAATGGACGAGTTTTTCTTATAAACGTTTTTACGCTTGTTCAAAAACCGAATTCCTTTAAATCACATAAAAGAAATTTCAAGAGTTGTTGCCAAAAGTCTAACCAAACGTTGCAATAAGTAGTGATCCAGGTTCTCTACAGATTCGAAGATAAAGTGATGCCACTGACACCTTTTAGAATGTTTATAAATTTTCTTTAAGATAAGCGAATTTATGTAGACATTTTCTCTGTTATAATATGGGTTAATCCTTTCAATAGATTTATTATCATGACTACATAAAGGTTTGGTTTTAAATTTGATACGATAATCGTGAAATCGAAAATAACAAATCAAATATCAGTCAACGATTTATTGATATATAGAGTGGGTTGAGAAATGCTATCCTTAATCATAATTTTGGCCTTAGTTAATTTATTGTTAAGCATGAAATAATTTACCTGAGAGCTCAACATATTTTAGACTTTTCTTTTAGACTTTTGTTGTTTCCGGATTGCTTCACACACAAAAAAAGATGCTTTCTAGTAAATATATCCAAGCGAATTGCATTATTTCTAAATGTAAAATAGGAGATAATTTGCCCCCGCCCATATAAATTTGTTAAACAGAACGCTTGTAGCGTTTCAAGTTTCTTATTAACCGTGAATAAGTTTTTATTCCTGTCATATTAATTGTTTTAATAACTCAACCGCCGTAGTGGCTTTCGCTATGGTAGATGAAAATTTACGTGTACGTTGTTGTATATGCGCTAAGAAAATTAAACCATTACCATAGGTTGCCCAAGGACACAGGTAAATTTATAAAACTTAGATCGCGGAATACATAAAATTATAATTAACCTCAACCAGCCAGCGCAAAATGCAAAGTTATCTCTAAACGTGCACCTTAACGTGCGCAAAAAAGAAATCGCAATTGCACACATGCTAATGTGTACATGACATAACATAAAGAACCGTAAGGAAGTTTGTTACATACATTTATGTACGTACACTATAGAATCTTAGTGTAAATTAAATTGCACGGGTTACGCTATTTTACGGAGTGTTTATGATTATTTACACATACACTTAAGCATATAAGATGCATAGATATATATATATAAACGTATATTTATATACGTTAATTAAGGGCACAAAACGATTATGTGTCTGTTTCATAGGCACGTAAAATTTATATGTGTTTGTGCGTGTGTTCATGACAGAGTCGGTAAATGTTACGATGCGATTAAAGCATAGGAACTAAAACTAGTTTAACTAACTGTAAAATTTTTGCATTATGTGATTCCGTTTCTCGTTGAATGTTGGCAGCATCATGCATACTATCTCTCCCGTACACATGAATTTTCTATCTAAACCAAATAAAATAAAGAAATACTTTTACGAAGTATTGCATATTTCTTGGCTGAAATCAGAATAAATATCAAATGTAAAAACAGAAGAAAACTACACATTCTGTGTTACTACTAAACGAACGAATGCATGCATAAATGTATGTAATAAAGTATGTGTAGGAATATAATGCTGTGAAGTGCAACAAACCGTGAAAGATAAAATACCTTCTATTTACTGAAGGAGAGTGAAGTTTTTACAATCACACACACATAAGCCTTAGTTAGCAAATCTATTATTGCAGATAGAGACTATAAGAAATGGGGCAAATAGCAAAGGCGAATAGACGAGATCATAAGAGGTGCAGATGAGCTGTCGAACGGAGCACAATGCAAGAGAGACAGAGAACATAAATTGTTAAAATAACAAGTAATTTATTTAAGACAACAAAATCCAACTACGAATAGACACACATATTGAAGTTTGTTTTACCCTCATTCGAACTTTCCATCTCACTTATGTTGTTAAATAGGAAAATTTAACAACACAAGAGTACAAGAGCACAACTACGAACGAGTACGATAAAGATATTAATATATGCAGATTTTTCTAACACAACAAAATTTAAAAAAAAGAAAACATTTAAAATGTACAAAAATTCTACAAATTTCTAATGGAATAAAATTAAACTACATAGTATGCCTGAAACACTTTTGCTGACTGAAAATGGATTCGGTGCCAGAAGGATACACCACTGTCAAGATAGGTATTATTTAAATTGCAAATAAATATGGTGATGTGGAGAGAAAATGGATTTTTAGTTTTCCTCAAGACAAAGATTAACAAGAAAAATAAAACAAATTAAATGAGCTTTCAAAAAATTACAAACGAAATCAAAACAAAATAAGAAAGAACCAACGAACCTCACTACGTTTCATTTATGGATATGACACACAAAATTTTTACATACTTTGTCATTTTTCCAGAAGACAAGGAAGAAAAACTGAATGAAGAGGAAAATAACCTTATTCTTGATAGGAAGAAAATACGACTACTACTAAGTAAAGCAGCACAAAATAAAAATTTGGCCATTCCCATTAAACCTTATTTCTTTATTATGATTCCTTTCCATTTCATTCAGTCACTGATGTTGTCTTTAAAATTACCTTAAAACATCAGTTTTATTAGGCATTTATGCAAACAAAATATTCATGCAATGACGAGTCCTTGCACACCTTCTGCAGACGACAGAATTTTCTCTTTTAAAAATCTTTAATTAAATTCAAATAATTTGATTTTACATTGATGTGGAAGAAATCTCGAAACTTGAAAATTTGAACTTTTGTCAATTTCATAAAACGCAAAATCAGAAAGATATTGATTCACAGAAATTTGTTATAAAGTGCAAGTGAACAGAAAAAAAGTGTGTAAGCATTTGAGTTTTTTTTTCTGCTGTGCTTGCAGGCAGTAGAAATGTTCCAAAGATTCTGTTGGTCCGTACTAGCAGCGCGCGAGATTAGCCATCCATGACACCTACATAGCTCGTCGATCCCTCTCCTCCGCGGGACCACCGCTTTTGGCATTACTTCGTTGAGTAATTAGTGCTCTCGAAATGTTAGGACCTTAGTGGAATACCCTATGGGCTTCCACTCCTTTTTGTCCCCATCCGCTGTTGCTTCAGCCGCCTTAGTTCCCAGAATGCCCTGGTTACAAAATCGTTGACAAGTCATTAAGTGAGCCTGTAGTAAGAGACATACGAGAAAACAAATTTTGTTGACCCTAAAAACACGTTGAAGAGACTTAGCAGAAATTAAGTTAGTTAAGCAGCTTATATGCCCATCCGTAAGCAAGCCAAGCGTTGTTGAAATTCCGAAATTAAATACGATAGTGTGCTTGTTGAGGACATCTTCTATATATCTACACCACTAGTGTAAAAGCACTAGACAAAAGTGAAGTCAAGTTTTATTCAATTTTTATACCCACTTACTACTATTACCTTGGAACGGAGATAATAAATTTTGTCTTTGTATTTGAAATGTTGTTTAGAAATAAACATATAAAGCTTAGATGTAATGAGAAGCGTTTGCGGATTGCTTTCGTGACCGATGAAGATCACGAGATCAAGTCTCCTTGCTCTAAACAACTAATGATAGAAGTTACTTGCGTCAAAGGCGTTATATATTCAGCTCTATTTAATCTAAATCAACTCGCGTTTAACAATTTAACATAAATGATAAATATCTTTATATATTCCAATGCATTTCTTATTACATTAGATATAAATAATATAGAGGTAATATGCATACATCCATAAATCTTGAACCGAAAGTGAAGCAAAAAACAAAATCTCTGCAAATTGTTTAGTAAAGTCAAATAAAAACTTCATCATGTGAATTTCTTGTCAGCAGAAAAGAGAAAGAAAAAAAAAAGACCATCAAAACGAAGATGACAAAATGTATTCTTGAAATTGAAAAATATATTATAAAATGGCATAAAATATGAAGAATTATACGCAAGCAGAAAATAAACAACTTCACCAACGGATACCGGATACTCAGCTATTGAAATAGGTTTTTCATCTTCTCTTCTTTTTTTTTGTTGGTTTTTCTTCGCTTTTTTTTTTAGAAAAACTGGTAAACAACAGGACATCGACTTTTGGATCCCCTCCAATGAATGGATGTCTTACATTGCTGAAAAACCGTTGTTGCAGGGCGGAAGTGTGTGTAGATATCTAAGTCGCAAATACTTGTAGCAGTAGTGATAGTACGCAATTATTTGCCTTTAGTTGCAATCAATCGGCCCTAGTCTGTAGTTACGGCTCTTGCATGTGCACACAAAATGAAAACAAAACACGAGAAAGTCAGTCTGGTCGAGTTTTTTGCTTCTTATCAATGCTTTTTATATCCTACACCTTCGGTCTTATTAGGGTGCATTATGTTTGCGCGGATGTAGGCAACACCCAGAAGGATGGAGATACATCCACTTTTTATTACGCCAATCGATTCTGCATCACTTTCTCAATCGGTTGCACATTGCCAGCGCGGTTGTCTGTCTTGTTTTCTTGTTTTCAACATATAGGTCGCAATTTTTGAGACATTTTGATAAAATTCGATACACTGACATGTTTTAGCCGAACGCAATTGAAAATGATTCGGATAGGAACACTTTTTCGATTACTCCCTATATAAAGCCTTGTTTTAAAAAGTCATCAGAAGAATAGTTGTATTAAGCGAAATGGTGTAAGGTAAATTTAATGATGGGCCGTGGTCCGCTGTAGCGCTTTTACTTGTTTAAAGCATTTATTACAACCAAATAATTCATCAATTAGAGCAAGAATTGTTAAGACCTTACGTAGCACCTTTCGTTTTCAGCGCAATTGGGGTTTCCCAGATGCTCAATGAGTATCAATTCAATCCATTTAAGAATGTTTCAGAAAGAAATCACAAAAAAAGACATACATAGAAGCGGAGCGTAATATGTGAATTTAATTAAGTCGGTTATGTAAAATTTTGTATCACAAACGGTATGTAAAAAGTTTAATAGACTTCTTTCTTTTATAGTTGCGTCTGTAAAGAATGGAAAAAATATGACGAAACACCGTTGCTGACACTGCAGTAACATGCCATTCGGCTGAACACTATCGCTTTATTTCTCTTTCCATTTTCTCTGAATAAAAATTTATAATTTTATACTTTGTACTTTGGTAGAGTTCGCTTTACCTCGATATCATAGTTTGATAGCTATGTGCGCGTTTATATATATATATTTTTTTACTTATTTGACTTCTAAAAACTTTTAACGACTTTTACTGAAGTATCATGAACGGCTTACGGATAAAAATCCATTTCTGCTGTTAAGACATAAAGGACGTAAAAGAAAACAATGATAAAGGGGAGGTAAGCTGACAGCAAAATATATGTATATCGCAGACCTAGTGCACAATTATAGCAACAACAACGATGATAATAATAAAATATAATATAAAATCGTGCGTTTTAAGACGATTCTAACAGCGGACGAGACTAACTTGAATGCAATAATTTGCGGTTTGATTACGGAAGAGCTAAAGCTGTATATGTTAAGGTGCGTGGTTATGAGAAAATTTTGATAATAAATATGAACAATTTTTTATGTGCCTTCCTTCTAAGGCTCAAATTACTTGCGAACATTTCTCCAAAAAAATTGCTTTTGTTTTGCTTTAAGTTTTTCAAATAATTTGTTTTTTCTTTCTACTTCTGTCCTGCAGCAATGTTTAAAAAGTGGGCCTATTAGCGATTACTCTTTCCCCAAACAGGGAACGGAACATTAATCTGTACACAAACTAAAATCTAATATGTAATAAGGCATGTGCTCTCTTGAAAATCTGTTCGAAAAGTGAACAGAAGAGAACGATTAACGATTACTTTTAACTATATCTGGCTAAGGGTGAAATTTATGAAAATAAGTTCTTATGAAGAAATTGTGAAGTTTTGCAACGTGCTCGAAACGGCTTACAATTAAAGCATGATTATAACAAATCAATTAAGCTTCTTATTGGGCTTTTCGTTCGTAGAATATGTTAATTGACTTATATCCGTTCAAATTTATGTTTATTGTTACTGTATATGTACTGTTTTTGATATGAATCGATAAGCGACGCAACGTAGATCTTCTTTCGTGCCGTTTACGCGATGTTTTTCGCTTGACTTTAAAGACTTTCATTTGTCCGTCGTTCAGAGCAAGCTGTAACTATTATTTACTTACCTTTCTTTCTTTACAACTTTTCCCATCACTTGCAAATGATAGGCGATGGTATGTACGCGTTTAAGTCATTGGTAAACTAACAAGTCCTTCGAAAGTCGGCCACCTTTAAAAAATTATTCAAATAAATCAAATTAATCTTTAAAAAGTCCAACTTACGATTGTTGTTATTTATATATATACTTAAGATTTAACTGCACGTTGCATGTAAACAGAATTTCACGATAATTCTTGTGAGCAAATCGACAACAACAACAACAGCAACAGCAACAATAATAATAATAACCAAACGACAACAGTACATACACTTATTTCGTTTTTCAACATTGCATTGAATCCTACGTCATTTGCGGTGTTGTTGTTGCCGTTCTTGTTGGGTTATCCACGTGACCTTTGAAGGGGTGGTATGAATAATTCCAGCAACAGGACGGATAACGCAAGCGGCTCGTGTTACATTCCGCCAACTGTTGTTACTTCTGCTTACCGCTAACGCCGACGTTACTTTGTCTTGTTTAACAAAGCGCATAAATTCACATGCAAGAGCAAGTGCTGTATCCTACAATAGCATACACACGCGTGTACATATAGTTTTAAAAAAGAGCCCATATGTTTTCTACACATACACAATCAGGAATATACACGTGCATGTCGTGGGTGTGAAACCAGTTGGATATGTAACATGCAAAATCTGTCACACACACACATACGCGCAGACGGGTTGCCATTGTTTGTTTTCGGATTTTGTAACCCTCCTTTCCTTTGCCAATTTACAACTTTATTTTGTCGTCCGTGTGTGCGTTGTATGTATGTGTATGTGTGTATGTTTGTGTGTGTGTATGTGTGTGGGTGCAATACTAGTCTACATATGTAGGCATAGAAACTGCTGAATAAGTCCTTCAAGTAAACCCTATTATACACACAGTTGGGCAATCGTTTGCTACTCGGTTTGTCGGCTTATCCTTGTGTTGTCATTCACTTGGCCTCATAAAGTTTTCTAGTTATCTTATTAAAGACTTTTTCTTTTATTATTATTTTTTCTTTTTTTTAAATCGTTCTGTAACTTTTTACCTCACCCTCAGTTTGTGATTTATTTCATTTGTTTTATTTAAAAAACTGTTAAGAAAGTTTAACTTGTCATAGGGCTGCTTTTCTTTCCTCTTTTTTTTTTTTCTTTATAAAAGCAAAATAAACTCTATTTTCCATGCTTATCAATAGCGTTCCAGATCTAGTTCCATTTCAATGCGTATAACAACGCGCACAACATGCATTGGCAAACGCTTACATTCAATTTAATTCAGTTTTAAAATTTTAGAAATCGTGCAGAGATGCCTTGTGTTTGCTTATTGAATTATATCTTGAATAACAAGTGTTAGTTGATTTAAAGATATCACTTTTAAAGAGGTGTGAACGTGTGCATGAGTGCATTATCGTTCATTTTTAAATTTTGTGACGGCCTCAACATCGGATATTATTATTTAGAACTCGCAGGCGATGTTTACTATAGGGACGCATGATGTGAGTAGCGTATGCACAGCAATTTTTCACATGCAGATGTATACACTTTTACAAACGTACGGACACGTTGATACGTGTGCAAATACGTTTAACGAAGTATTTGAAAAGATTTTATACAAATAAAGAAAATCGTACTTTCCTTATTTATTACAAATCAAATCAAGTCTCCAAGGAGCTAAATTTTGCTTATATTCATTTCATTCATTCGGTTCCGGGTCCAACTGCTGGGTAAAGAAAGTTCCCGCTTTTATTATTAGTTTATCTACACTTGAGAGCAAAAAAGTCGCACGTCCCCTACACTTTCACCTCACACCTAAATCTTTATGAAATTAAATTTAGGTTGAAAAGATACCTTAAATTAAATTAAAGTATACAGTGTTAGCTTTCCAAAAACACATAATACTTACCCTTGACTTTTAAAATCGTTGCAGTGGCAATAAAACAATAGAAATACCCAAAACGGCTCGTTGCAAATGTAAAAGCATAAGGATTGGGGGAAATGATGAATGAAGTGGCATCGTTTGCATACCAACTCGCCGTCTGAATGGTTCTTTGTCGAATACCAGACTATTCAGAACAAGAACATGGAGATTATACCGGGTGCAGCGTTTCAAGTGGTTACACTGGTTGAAGCTGTGCAAAGCCAAGTGGCACAACAGTTAAATTTAAGTAGATATGCTGTTCGGCGTGTATATCAAGATATCAAGAGATCGGCAGCCGAAAACGTGTTACAACACATGTCAAGATATCACTATGAAAGGGCCGCTTGAATGCAGTTCAACTGCAGCAGCGCAAGAAATTTGGACAAGTGGAAATCAGTCGGTTGACGGTTAGAAGAAGAAGATTAACTGAAGACGGCTTAACGGCGAGCAGACCAGCAACTTGCACGAAATTGAGTACAACCCATCGAGCGGCGCACCTTCGGTTCCCTCGAAAACATGTGAATTGGTTTACGGATCAATGAAAGGCAGCATTGTTCTCTGACGTTTTAATACTAACGAAGGACGGGAAAAATTCTCCCAAAGATCCGCTGAGCTGCGTGCAGTGCTACATGTCAAAGCAAGAACACATACCGCTGCTGTATTGCGTCAGCACTTGCAGTCGTTTGATGTGCTAGTTATGATGCGGCCTGCTCGAAGTCCGAAACATGTATGGGACTAGCTGCAAAAACAAGTACAAGCCAGAAACTCGACGCCTACCAGTTTCGGACAGCTTCACGCCGCAATTAAAGAAGAATGGGATAGAATTTTAATTCTTTATTACACTTTTATACCTTTGCAATAATGCGGAAACAGCGCTACTTGAAACGAGCGGTTTTGGCTGTTTCTGTTGCTTTATTGGTGCTATAATGATTTTGAATGTCAACGGTAAGCATTGTGTGCTTTCAAAAGCTAACAGTGCGTACTTTAGTTTTATTTAAGATATGTTTTCAACCTAAATTTAATTTAAAAAATATTTAGATTCGAAGTGAAAATGTAGGGATGTGCGATTTTTTTGCTTCCGAACGTATTGCGGTCTATAGATTCACTAACATTTTGCGTCGATAGGTAAAAACTATTCAATCATATGTACGAACAGAAATTACTGATTAAGTTTTTTAATGTTGTGTCCTAGCCATTGGCGCCGAGCTATTGTCTGAACATAAAACTTTCTCGAAAAGCCAACATTTGATGGCTGCCTGTGTAGGAACTTTACTGACTTTCTGTTAAATGTGCACGCCAATCGAATAGGTAGAAGTCAAATTATAGGTATGCAAGTGACAATATATTTGTTGCATCGGGACGAGTTGTTCGGTTGGCCTCCACGTAGGCATAATGCTATCGTTTTGTCGGCAGATGCCTATTCTCGAATAGACAGAAAATGAACGTGGCACGAGAGCTTGATGGATAAAATGCAATTTTCGATCAAGGAAGATTGACGTTTTCCGTGCAACTTTCGCTCATCGTCGGTTAATTTGTTCGGAACAAAGCGTGGGCCGAGTTTTCGGAGGCTCAAATGATCGCAAAAAGAAAAGAAAATGATAAACTGATGTTCTAGAGACATTTAATACTGTTTCCACGAATTTTAATGAAATCTTGTGCTCATCTTTGATGAATTCAGGCATTCAGGCATGATGACATCTATGTCTAAGTCACACTTTCGATTGCTCAACATGTTGAAACGAAAAACTAGTTTGAAATATTAATGTATTGCAGTAGTTTGGGAACGCTTACGATCCATGTATTTGTGGCCTCTACCCCTGTACCTGTACCTATGTAAAGCGAACCCTTTGTGTGGCGATAAGCGATTCATTTTTGACATTTTATGACGCAGTTAGGTGAAGCATTGTATTAGATGAGATAGGGCATTTAATAACCGACTTTGTTCTAATATATCGTTTTAACTTCGTTTTTCTTATAATTTTTATACCGTTATCTATCATTTGTGATTTGGTCCGATTGCCATGCAAGTTTGACAGACCATCAGTGAAGCATACTTTCCTAATCCCTGCATTTGACTAAGACATGGTCTCTTCTCTTTTATATGTATATCACATAACGTGAATTATTTTTTAAATAAACAGACATTTACCAGTGAATTAATTACTTTAAACCAGCAGAGTACCAAAGATGTAATATACGGTAAGTCGTTGCTTTTCATTGCTAATTTAGATTTGCTGTAGAAACCCTCACTTATACACGTAAATTAGCAAAAGGTTTTCGACATCCTACCCAAAAAAATATTTAAAGTTCTAAGGCGCTTCGCATGCAAATGTGTACGTATGTCAATGTCAAATATTTTACTCGGTTCTGTTTATCAGAGATGTTCTCTTCAGCTGAATATAGCTTTTTGTTGGAAGTGCTGGCACATAAACCCACACACACACACTCAGGTAGGGACACATATCTATATATATATATATGTAGATATATATATGTATGTATATACGGTTTTAAGTTAGTATTTACTTTTTCCATTTGTACTTCATATCCTTTTACATCAAGAGTGCCTTGAAGCTTCTCTTGTAGAAAACCATTATTCGTGCAATATGAATGAAACTTTGGACTGTAAGCCCTACTACTGCTGCATTGTAACGGTTTAACATGCGCTAAACTAAACGAAGGGATAACAAATCTTTTAAATGTAGCCAATGGCACTAAACTCAATTGCTTACCAAGCTTCTAAATTGGAGCAACTCTTAACAAGTGTAGTTTCTTATTGCATTGCACTTTTACCAATTGGGTATTGTGTGTGCGTGTATGTGTGTATTGCATGTGCGAAGTGAATTTTTGTACTTCAAAAGGAAAAAAAAAAGACGCAAATCTAATAGTTTCGTGTACAAATAAAAAAAAAATGTAATAAAAACATATTCACCTGCATACGTTCGAATCCATATATGTATATAAAATTTATAGAGTGGAAAATTTGAGCCAGATTTAAAGGAAACAAGTAAAGGAACACAATACTAATATCTGGGTTGGAAAGGCTGTAAAGCTATCTTCCAGTTGAAATCTTGTTTTTTTTTTTTTTGTTTTCTCTAAAATTGGTTCTTTTTTCACACAAACTGTATTCTGTACCACTTTTAAATTACCAGGGCTTTTACAATACAAAGATTCGCACTTCCTTCCTGACACACATTACTTAAATTAACTCCATTACTCTCAAAACTTTATGCATTTATTATCACGAGTACCTTTTCCTTACAATTGATTCAATAAACCGCACCTATGCACACACACATAACAAAAAGTTTTTAAGCATTTTGACCGCATTGTTTTCATTTCAAATACAAATTTTCGTTTTTAATAACGTGTAAGGAATTTCTTTGTGAAGCCTGATATTGACAATAGCAACATACTTTGCGAGGAAAGTGCAAACCAAATTCTTTACTTAAATCAATACCGAAACAAATGAAAGCCTGCAGCAAATACTGTTATCCAATGACTCCATCGCAAAGGGATTCCGAATTTATGAGTGCATCAATCAATGTGGAATACTATGTCAATTTTTCGAAAAAAAAATAAGGAAGACGACAAGAACATAATAGAATGGGAGAAAAATGTTGTCGGAAGTTTCACTTTTCACTTATCACTATCATCCTTTCACAAATATCATAATTGAGATAAAGAACGGAAATAGAATTGCCATACTGTACGTGTTTTCCACTTGCATAGGTTATTGGCCTTCCGAGATTAAAATTGTGAAGATTAACCTCGTGTCTTGCGTCGACCCCATAGTTTGTCAGCCGCATTATCATGAAGTTATTTACCCGTATATCATAGCAATGTTCTGAATAGGAACCGAGCTGGACAAGAAGAGCGAGAATAAGTCTGGAGGAAAATGGTGGATGACTAATTGCTTCTTCTTGGCCAAAACATCAAATTGAGCATACATCTCTCTGTGATAATAATCAGTGGAAATCGCCTCTTTTGATGCTGCCGGAAAAATGTAAGGTAAAGTTTAGAAATTCTTTCTAAGCGAATTTATACCTTGGAGATCAATCTATTCATGCATATCTGGTCTTTACTTTAGCTCATTCAACGAAATCTATTCTTTACATAGTTAACAATGGAACACATTCACTCCTAGATATGTTACTGACCGATCTTAAGTATGTACTTCAGAGAGATGGATAACGCTTTAATTACGTAGGGAAGAACCCCCTTTATGTAAAGTAGAAATTATTAATATGGAGTTCAATATATCTTTCAAAAGTTTACGTTTTGTTTGAGTGTAATTCCCACACCGGAGGAATGCTAGATTTGTCTTTTGCTTGGTAACATCCAAGAAATTCACATTAGGACACATCGTGCAGCACGTCTTTTAAGAAATTCAACCAATTCCTTTCCTTTGTCTATTAGAGCGTTTGTCAATCAGTCCACGTTAAATTTACCATTTGCTCATTCATTCCCCTTTCGCCGATTTATTAATTGCTGTTTGTTGGATTTCGCAACACATGAAAAACTAAGAAGGAAACTGGAAATGATGTTTACCTCAATGAAGCGTTTTGATCCGACAACAAACGCCTATCTGAATACACAATTAAAAAGGAAATGTTGCCGTTTTAAGCATACCTTCCAAGTGTAATGAAGTACGCATCGAGTTCGTCTTGATTTTTGTATACATAAGATTTTTTTCTTAATTTTGAATTTATGTTTTTTCCCTCTTTTGCATTTATTTGGAGTAACAACCAGATTTTCGTAAATTTCAATTGCATTCAGAAAAGACAAAACAAGTGGAATTATTGGCTGAAGTGGAATATGAAATATTAAGGTTATATGTGCTAGTTATACGTACGTATATTATATTGTAGTGAACAGAGGAAAAGGACAATTTCTCGTATTTCATTAATTCGATTTCCTTGAACGGAGGAGAACCTTTTGTTTTATGCTTATCATGTTGCACACAATTTGCAACTCAACCTAACAATACAGAATTGTCGAGTTTCTTTTGTGTGGAAAGAGAGCAGGCAAATAAGACATATACAAACGAAATGTCCACAACACAGATCTACAAATAATAATAATAAGTTCTCGAAAGCGACATTATTTTATTTTATTGCTATTTTTTCTTCTTTTTTTTTTGTTGCTGCAAAACCTTCTCTCATTTTTTTGCACATTTTTGTATGTACATTTTGCTCGGTTAGTGGGCCATATAAATATGAAATATGTTCACTACTATTGTGCCAGAGATGAGTTTTCCGTACAACTTAATTTTCCAATTTTCCTTTTTCCTACATTTCCTAAAAAACAAATACTACTATCTCGTTGTTAACGGTAGCAAGCAAAAATATCTTTGCAGTTGTTTCTCTTATTCATTTAATTCTTAATTCTTTCAAATTTCAATACATTTCAATGAATGTGTCAACCAGTAGTCATAGTATTTTAACGTGCGGAGAGAACTAATTCTCTAGAAGATAAACAAAAAATTTGCGAAGTACAGCACGTTCTCCACACGCAAAAATGGAAAAAGTAACTTACTTAAGATGGCTGTGGGCGTTATTCGTCTTCAATGTCTTGTTCGATACATGATACGGGATAGAAGGCTTTTAAAATATTTGATTCTAAATACAGTTTTTCTAAGATATATGCTCGAAAAGCAAAGACTATGCTTGAATATCAATACCAGACTCGATCGCTTTAAAAACATTTTACGTCTCACGGAAAACATTTTCTGTTTATGCTCCCCTACGTTTTTTTTTCTTGATTTCTAAGAAGTTAAACATGTTCGTCACAATTGCAGGAGTTTAAAATGACAGCAACACGGAGCTCCCCAAAGTTATTTAAAATCTTTGCTTCTACAATCCGCGCTTAAGGTATAAAGTATTGAATTAAGTGCCGTTTTGTTCTTTTTTTTTTTTAATTAATCAGGGAATGTCGCCTGTTCGTGCAATACAATGACGGCTGGAGAGAAATAAGGAAAGAGAAAGTGATAAAGAATGGCCGCAGCACAGTGGATACATATGTAATCGGTAAGCGATACGCATGAGTATTCCTTTAGATAAAGCTTATTTTCAATGTAAATGAATTTCTGTATAAAAAAAATTCTATTGATTTAAATATTCACGATGTGCTCTAATAAGCGTTGATCTCTTGTGTTCTAGCATTTCCTTCCCCACGTTGCCGAAAAAAACCGATAGAAGAAAGCGATTAAGTAACGAAGAATGTTGTTAGGGAATGTTTTCGAGATGAGTGTTTTGTAAAGTACATGACAATCTACGAAGCTTTGTTTTGCGATTTCTATTGAATCATTTCAACTGAATACGTTATTTTAGTAATAAGTATTTTACTAATAAGTGATTTCATTTATGTGAGATTATTGTTGTTCCTATGAATGAGACGTGTTTTTCAATGGGTTCGCTTACAACTTTGAAACTTTTTTCCTCCTTCTTTTTCTCGCAGTTCTCGCTATGTGTATAAAAATTCCACTCGACGTGAAGGTTAGAAAAAATATTTTGGCTTAAATTTCTTTACATATATTTCGTATAGAAGTGATGTGTATATCCGCAGATCCTGTCTGAGAAGACTTTTTCATATTAATCGCGCATCAAATAGTTATCAATCGGATGAAGGAAAAAAAGAGAAGCGATTTGCAAAAGATGAAAAAGGGAATTTCATTGCAAGCAAGCTGCTGTCACTTCCTTGTCACTTGAATTTGTTTATGATCTATAACAAATTTTCGTAATCGTTTGGATAATAATACGAAACTTAAATCAGATTTTTCACTATTGTCATCCCCCTTCCTTATAGATTATGGTAACGTAAATAAATTATTCTCGATCTCAAAGGCTAGCCGTATAAAGGCGATGTCAAACCCCTGTGACATATATACGCGATTGTCAGTTTTACATCGGCAGAGGGATGCCAAGCGACAATACTTTGTAGAAATTAATATAATAAACAATATAAATATATTTGAATAAATGACGAGGGGCAGTATATTATTGCAAGATTCTGTACGAGTGTTGACCGACAAGAATCAACGATGAAGAATGGAAAACAAAATGTCTCACACATAGATCCTCAAGTTCTGGACAATGATCATAAAAAGTAATAAAAGCAAACAATAATCGTATATATGAAAAAAGGAAATCTACAAAAAACTAAATTTCACTTTCCTGACTATGGGTATAAGCAAGAAATAATTGACGACAATAATTCTTTATGAAAGAGTTCATATCATGCATGAACGAATGGAAAAGCTGGAAAAAACTAAATAAAAAAATTAGGCAAATGTGGAAATCACAAAATCCGATTTATTTGCTTCTCTAGTCTTACTTGGCATATGACGTATGCGCATATATGTGTGTTTGCATTGTTGATTGTTCGCCGCTTACGTAGATGTTAAAACATTCATGTGGAGAGAAAAAGACATCACAAAACATATAAGAGAAGAAAACAAAAGGAGGAAAATAAAAAAAGAAAAACGTAGAAGAACAATAGCCATTATATGCAAGAAGGGATAGTGTTTAAGTTACGCATTACCCCTACAACGGAGAGGAGTAAATATATATAAAATTATGTGATGACCTAGCGATCCGGATCTTTGTGCGCGTGTGTCGTATATGTAACATACGTAAAATCTAATCAAATTTTGTATTAAACTTTTCATGAATATATTGTATGGCTTGCTTTGGCGGGTTCTCCTCCCTGCCAAAAAATCAATAGAAATAAAAATGATATGATAATGATATGATAATGATGTGCCTGCCTTATCGTAAGCGGAAACTAGTTTGCTGCGAATCACGCCTTCATTTAACGCGTATAAGCTTCGTTTTTAAGACCGAGTCCACACATATTGCGCCAACGAAGTGAAGACATCGCGATTATATCCGTCGGATGAGCTATTTGTGAACAAGAGCATGAGAAGTACGTGGTAAGCATGAAAGAATTCTACCCGAGCCAGACCATAATCTCTCTTGTATTTTATTACTGTTTGTTTTTTTTTTTGTTTCAATTTGCTTACACCATATGCATGTTCTGAAAGAAATGTTGTGTCGGCTTCATATTTGCGCTTCTTATTGCATTGTGTGTTGATTTGAAGTTGTTTTTTATCCTTTATTCAATTTGCTTTCAATTTCTTTTTGGTTTTTGTTTTAGGTATTACTCTGATTTCATATGTAAGTATTCATGTAAGTTTCGTGTCCACCGATGACGTGCCACTTCAGTAGCATCAACTTAGGGAGGGCTTTTATTAGAGTAGCATTTGCATGAGCTTATGATGTATTTGTATGTGCATTGCTATACGGCAGTTGTCTATTTAATATTCTTTAATTTATTTATGTTTATGAATCTTAATATGAAGAAAATGATGTCCTATGGCACATTGTCCATCTCTCTTATAATCGGTAAAATACGGAAACATCAGGAGATCAAGTTTGCACATTCATCTCATTCACTTAACTTATATGTAAATAATTAACATTTGTACGCAACTAACATTTTCGAGATTGTCTGCGTTTATCCTTTGGCGATTAAAGTTTTTATATAAGATTTGTTATTATTTTACCCTACACGACTTATGGCACTAGGATATATAGGTTTGCTCGCATGTGCACCGAGAACGACTTGAGATGGACATACCTCTTATTATAGCCGATCGATTGAAACTAATTGCGCGACAACGATCGCGAATTTTTATTTATGAATTTTGCAAATTGAGTCTCATTAATAATAATTTTTTTAAGTGCAGATTGAATTCTTAAATTTGAATTTGCTAAACTACTATATGAACACCATTAATTCTGTAAAGAAGAACCTTTTGAAATTGTGCTGACTTTGACAAGTTGTTGGTTTCTCTAATCACAACTGTTAATCATAATCATCACTTTTATATAGAAGAAGTAGTCTTATCGTGTGTTTTGTATATTTTCTCAACGATCTGCTTCTTTTCTATTTTTCTTTTTTTTATGACCGAAGACAATCTTTTTCTTCTTTTACGAGTCAGATTATCTGTGTGTGTGTTTTCTTTTTTCTTTTCTTTCACAAATTCTCTTGCTATCTGTGTATTGCAAATCATCGTAGTGTAAAGGCAATGATTTGCTGTGTATCTTGTCCACAGAGTCCTTGTGTGCTCAAGATACTTATTTCAGTTTGTTTTTTTTTTCTTGTGCATATATCTCTTTGGAATCAGTATAAATTTTAAGTTTAGTTTTTCCACATTATGTTGCATTTCAATTGTTGTATATGCTATAGATGATGTGATGGATGGGTGGGCTTGGTAGTAGTTCTTGCTTAAATATTTTATTTCTGCCCAAAGTGTGTGCGTACTCTGTTAACAACCCAATCCAGTACTGAAATTAGGTAAGTGTTTGAACAAATTTTCAAGTGTGTGGTTGACCGTAGATTTGACAAGAACTCTCGAATTACTTGAAAAAAAATAACAACCGATTTTGCACGTTAGTTAAATATGATTTTGTTTTCTGTTTACTTCCCTTTTGTAATACTTGGTCATAGAGATATCTACAGCAAGCATATAAAGAAAGCTTCAAGGCGCCTGTGTTAGTCATTGCGGATGACGTTAGGATCAACTGTAAATGATGAAGTAGTAATGTCCACGGATATCGTTCGACTAGCTTGATTAGCTACCAAGTGGTTACTGGGCAGATCTTGGCAGAGTATTCGTCCGGAGTAACAAAATTGATACAAAATCAAAGTAAGCATAACAAGAATACGCATTATGGTTATATGACTAGCGGCCGATCACAACACCAGAATAAAATCCTAAGTTGTATAAAATTTATGAAATGTTTATAAAATGTAGAAACAAACATACACCGAACTATCTGCGTATACTTTCCATCATTATAAATAACGAAATTGGTTAGTCGGTCTCGTCCGTTTAAATCATAACAACGATCTTGAAAATTTATCGTGAAAAATCAACATGGCCTAATAATATCTAACAATATCACTCTAGGCAGCCTAAGGTCTCTTTAAATCAATCCACAAGTTCTTCCGTTGTTACGTAAGAAATGCAGGGTTCGCGAAAAAAAGGATGTCGTGTTCGAATTTCGAGGGGTGCGTATATTCGTTTTTCGATTTATTTGTTTTTTGTTATGTTGGTACACATGTCCCCAATATAAGTCGACATTTTCAACCTTTGGAGTCTTGGAGAGTTTACATCAAGCAAAAAAAAAACGTTTATAAGTGATACAAGCTCTTCACAGACGAAGGGAAACGTTAACGACGACGCCAGATTTGGGCGCGCCAGCAGGTCAATAACCGTTAAGAACGTTGAAGAATGGAGAATCGTCGAATCATTTTGGGCATATCGGTTGGCTCATGCCATTCTACGTATGGTAGCAAAGTTTGCTGTTGTTGTTTTTTGCTCAAATTGGTAAATTTTGATCAATTTTTTGGCCACAAACAACACGGCAATCATGCCTTAATCATCTTATTTATGGGACTTGGCCATTAGCGATTTCCTTCTGTTCTCTCCAAAGATCAGTGAAAGGATGAAAGAATATATCCACAGAATATTTGCATAAGGCCTAGTCGGTCGTAAGCCTGTTGAAAGGTGAGCCAAGTTAGTCGAAAGTGAATCGTGAGAGTCGAGTGGACAGAGTTAAATTGAAATATTTGAATGGACAAGACCAGAACGAGAGCTAAAGTGTAGTACATATAGGTTCTTGGAAATAATTGTAAAGATAATAGATTTCCTAATTTTATAAATAAAAGCTACACTGTTCTAAGAATCACAATTCAGTGGTGCGAACTAATTTCAAAAGAAGTTGAATAAAAAAATTTTCACAATGCAAAAGCATAGGTGATCTCAGCAATCAAGTTGTACAAATTTTTAATTAATATGAAATGTTGTTTCAACTAAGTTTTAATATTTTTGTTACGAGAGAACATCCAAAATTTAAACTATTTTTAAAAATTTTGTTAGAACAAATCTTTTCATGAATAATTAGAACAACAACGTTGAGAAAAGTTTTCGTTAATGACTGAGTCTGCAAAATATATTTTTTCCTTTTTTTTTGTAGAAGTAAAAAGTAAATTTCGTCACGATTTTAAGGAGATGCGTATTTCACTGATTGTGAGCGCACGCTGCTCAGTGTTCTCTCCCGTATACCGCCAGAGGAGAGAAGTGCACTCGAATACCCACTGGTACATGTGTTTTAGAGAATATGTTTTTAGATTATTTATATGATTATAAAGATTTTAAATAAACAACATAATGCTATCCCAAAAAATAGAAAGGAAACGAAAAATTTGTATTGCAAAGTTCTTCGTAAACCCAACATGAATAAAATATGTGCAACTGAAAAAAAAAAAAAAAATGCCAACAAAACCTAGAGTTGGAGATTTCTTATTCGCATTAAAACATGAGAGAGAACTGTACAACTCAAATACATTAGCAATACTTCTATACTGTTAGTATATTCTTAGTTTATACTCAAACTTTAGCAGAACAACACGCATATGAAATGTGTTTTATGAGATGTGCCTGCTTATGTGTTAAACTCTTATGCACATATGCTGATGTATGCGTATGCCTGTGTGTGTGTGTCTATGGTCCTATAGTTTGTTGAAAAATTGAGAACTTTATGCAGGCACTTGCGTTGCAAATGCTGTTTACACAATAGTATACTACAAGATTTTTCTAGTTTTTTTTTTCCTCACGAACTGTAAGATGGTGTTATATTAAGCATAACATGCGTTGTGGTTATTTAAAAAGTTGACTTTTATTTCGTTGCCAGCATTTTGTAAAAAGTTTTTTGCCTTTTCCTGGAGGGAATTCATATGATTAATTTGCACTACTATCACAAGTATGATTCCCATTCTTAGTAAAATGGAATACAAGAGTTACGCGATTTTATCCCAGCAACAGACATTGCCACACAACTTTTGCTTGGTTTTTCATTATCGTACCTTCGCGCTTTAAGTCGGGTTAATGCTCACAGTGATGGCGTAGTACTGCTCAAACAAATTATTAGCTCTTAAAGCGATCAACTTGTACTTCTCTCTGCTCTTTAGGGCGTTTTTTTGTCATACAATCAACATTTCCTGAGCAAATGGGCTGGATTCGGACCCACCTTCATAATGTTGCCTTACGTCTTATGGATCGTTGGTTTCATGTGTATTTTTTTGACAAGCAATCAAGACATCCTGAGACATGGCATACAAACACATATATTGCCTTCAGACGAGTGAATAGCTAGAGAAGACTGTTCATGTCATGCATGCTGTATCCGTGAGTGTTTCTGATGAAGACAACAAGCAAACTGTTATGCAAGATTCTATAATAAGATTATTCATGTATTTCTATACGTATTCGTACATGTGTATTGGTTTGTATTAATTAAGAAGCGAGGCGCCTTCACGGTTATAACAGGATGACATTATTATGACAATCAGGACACAATGAAGACAATAGTTGAACAAACATGTATGTGCACTGCTATGAAATCGTATGCACTTGTGAGTGTTTGTGGATATGTGAGACAATAAAACTGTGGCCGATTGTTGCTATTAAGTGACAGCGGCGTCATAAGGATGAGATAAATACGATGCTTAATACGACAGCGTATGCACTTAAAATGATATATGAGTGCTCATAAAGGGCACACAGCCACAAACACGGATGAACACGTTAACATCTTATGTTAAGAGAATATCATCATAATCACAATCGCAATCAAAATCGTCATCGTCGTAATCATTACCATCTTCATCAACAACATATTATACGAGCAAGAAGATATTGTTATTGCTACGTGGTTGCCACTTCATATAATTGCCATTGTATTTGCTTCGGTTCAGAATGAAATAATGTATTATAAAAATGTCCTAGAAGAAAATTTTATATAGGTAAGCAAGAGTATCTACTCCGCATAAAAGAGTGCATTCAATTCATTAATTTATATGTGATGTAATACCCTTACCCAGAGCAAGATTGTTCTTATGCCCGCTTGCTGATATTATGGCTACAAGTGCTTTTAAAATTGCAAGTCATAGTTAAAAATGATTGTAATTTGTCCACGGTCAGGCGATACATCGAAAATTATTTCATCTATTCAGAAAATATTTCCATTTGCTTTTTCAACTTTGGAATTGAATCCAAGTTGAATACAATTGTTTTTTTTCATAAGTGACTGGAGTCGTTATGGTTTGTTTAACGTTAATCTGTCTATGGCTTTGTTGATGACGCTAAATATCATAGATTGGGAGATTATCTATATAACTATATTTGTAAATAGAAAGGTTTCATACGAACATTCATATACGGCAGAACGATGGTTAATATTCCGATTCGAGTCAACAAAGCGAATGTTTTTGTTAACATATAATCGCTTCAAGGGGTTAGCATAACATGATACAAAAACTATGGCGTCTGATACGTCGTACATTCCGACAATTCATACATTTTTAGTGAAAAATTTCTTCCGTAGCCTATTATTGCTTTAGGTATAGAGCATACTTTGCAATGGGAAAGAAGTTTCCTTGGAGTTTTTGTGTAATCTAGCGAGATATGCTCTAAAACCCGTTTTTCCACATCAACGAACAATTTTAATGAATATTAAAATAAATAATATATTTGCAGGGTTGTTCTTACTTTGGAATATCATCGAGTTTGTTATCAAAGACCCATGGCAAGTATGTAACAGATATTTAGCAAAAGCCCTATTTTCCCTAATAAATTGGACGTGGCAAGGTCACGTTCAACAACCAAAAACTTGCTATATACTGGTTTTCCGTGTGCTTTATCATTGTTAAGTCAATAGTCCCGTTCGTCGCCTTTGCCCGTAAGTGAAAAAATCGGAAAACTAAGATCAGTGAACTTACATCGATTTGTTTTAAATTAAGTTAAAAAGCACATAAGCGCGTTGGAATTAAGTCTCTCGATATGTTCACATATTCAATCGAAAGGCAAAAGAAAAGTTTTACTCTATGTTACCTTCGCGATGACACTTGCTTATTAGTGAACTTAGTGAACCTCCTATTTACCGCAATATATGTGTACATTTTATATATGTATATATACGGTGTCCGCTGGATATAATAATTAACTCGAAGATAAATGTATTGCAAACATTATAGTTACGGGCACCATGAAATGTTTGTATCTCTTCCTTAGACACTGTAAGGACCAAAATCGCATAACTTGTTTGGTTATTGTTATGTATTTAACGTAGAATAACTACATTTTACTTTCCATTCATTTTGCTTTGCAGTAAGCAGTTTGCTATTCTCTTATGATTATCACAGGGAAGCTGTATGCTATAAGGGAGAACGGAAAAGAATGGAAAAATCACATTCGAAATAAGTTAGCTGACATAGTTCGTATGTGATCAGTTAACAATTTGGCAAGCACAGGAAGTAGAGAAATAGGACACAGTAGTAGAGAATAGGACGCTTCCTTCTCGATCGAACCGTCACGTGATAAACATTACTAGAACGTAATCTGTAACCATTCATAAGTGGATTGATCGTGGAGGAGTCGACTAGGTTTAGTTCCTTTAATTGACCGCCCGAATAAACTAACGACGATCACTAACTATAAGTGCATATATACGTAAGTAATATTTGTATATATTGTATACATTTATGGGTTGCATTATGAACACATAAGCTCATCATTAGGCTTGTACTCGTCTGCACTACCAATACTGTACTGCCGTACGGAGAGCGCTGGGAAATACAGTATTGTTGTTAGGCTATCGATTGGCAACGCCAATCCGACGTTAGGAGAAGAGGAAGAGAGTTTCCGACATCCTTCTTCTTCACTGAACCGCCGTCGACCTAAGACATAAAACTAAGAAAAACTCCGTCATCACCCGTTTGGATCCCACGATAAAGGAGCCGAGTGCGAGGTGTTTGGGCTACGGACTCATCCGTTCCGTGTGTGGACAGTTGATTATTGATTATTGATTTACGTTAAGTGTAGGTATTCTAGTTTATGTTTAGCTGTTAGGCTCTTTATTAACATAAGTAAATTAGTAAACAGAAGTCGACTTATAACGTCAACCGAGATTAGGGTTTCCTTTTAATAAGTGGAGAATTCCCCAAGATAAGGACGCCTGGACTAGCCGCTGAGACTATCCCGGCATCATTCTGTTAAAGATAAATTTTTCCAGCGAAGGAAAAATATTCAGCTTTGCAAGTCAGAGTTTTTATTAATTGAATAATAACTTAGTTCAGATTAGGAAATATAAGAGGAAAACATTCGCTAGAATATAAGCAAGATATTGAAATAAAAGATTGAAATGTAGTGTCTCATGGCAATAACCAAATTTTACTCCTTTTCCCTCTTGGTCGGTGGACTCAAACATCTACCACTGAAGGCAAGATTAGACAGATTAACTAACATCACGTACGAGCATCTGGAACTGCCGCTGAAGCATATCCTGGCAAACAAATTCCACGCTTCACTGTACATGGAAAAAAAGATTTATCATGACCTGAGGGCCTATTTTCTTCGTAAAAAATTAAAGTAAGCATTAAGTGAAATGCTAGGATTAAACCACTGTTTAGCAGGTAGGTTAATTTAATGATGCCCAAATCAAACGTATGAACTTTGTAAGTGTTGATATGTGTGAAGAGAGATATTTTTAAGGAGAATAATTTAGCACTCGCTAGCTCAGCCCATGTAGTTAAAAATGTAATATTTGTAAAATATTGTGAACGATTTATTTTTGGCGATATCCTTTTCCATCTATTTTCAAAACAAAGCACAATAGACAAAGGTTTTCATTTACGAATATATTTATTTAATTTATGCTTTTATAATTTATATCAATTTCAGTTTTATAATGTTCGCCATTTTTTTTTTCTTTCTTGGTACTCTTATTGTTAAAAATTTTACAAAATAAACAGTGGCTTAGAGTAAGTTCTTCATGCACTTATTGGACTTATTGTGAAAGCAAAAGATTATCAAAAGCAGGAAAAAGAAAGCTTTTATAATAAAATATCAAGGAGAAAATAAAAAACGATTAGACAATTTACAATGAATACGCGGTATTTCCAGCGGATATATTTACATATGCGTTGGGCAACTACATAAGTTTAATTTGAATTGCGGTTTGCGTTTATAGATTTATTTATTTATTTATTTTTTTTCATTTATTTTTTCTTTTTTCTTGGAGTGAATGAAGAAAGAAACGCAGGAAAAGAAGGTCTTGTAGGCTAAAGGTGTTTGTAGGCTAAAGAATTGCATGTAAATATGTTCGACTGTCATTCTAATTTTTGTTATTGTTGTTGTTGTACTAGCGAAACTAAGATATAAATGCTTTTACATGTCGCATATGTGTATTTATAAGATGACAGCTTTTCTTTAAGGGTTTCAAATATGTTTACTTAGCTCCATATATTTTCTTAATATATATTAATGACTTCAAAAGGGGATTGAAATATTTTTACAGGCAGGTTTGCGAGTACTCTATACATTTATTATTTACCCTCCACGAATTTTATAATTGATCCTGTAAAGGCCGCTCAAAACGTAACAACTTTTTTTGTTCTTTTCTCTTTCTCACCCTTCCTTTTCTATACACAGAGATGGATGTTTCTTTTTCAGAGACTAAGGAATCTTGTAAAACCTAAAGACTAACGGAAAATCTTTGATGAACGTCGGCAATTCATCTTCTAAATCTTCCTGTTTTTATACTTTACTTGTGTCTGTGTAGCACGCAGAAGAGCTTAAGATAGACCTACGTTTTATTATACCGATCGATTCAGAATCATTTCTAAGCGTGTTTGACTGTCTGTCCGTTTATCTCTGTCCATCTGAGGTCTGCTCATGTAAATTTGTGTTCGAACCATAGGCCGCAAATTTTTGAGATCTTTTGCTAAAATTTGGTACACTGATGTGCTTTGATCTCAGAACGAGCGCTATTGAAAATGGTTTGGATCGGCCCACTGCTTCGACCACTCCCCATAAATTTCCATTTTCAAAGTTTCCCGAAAAAATTCGCTGTATAGTAGCATTTCGAAATTCTAAATTGGCAATTTTTTGAATTCCCTCTCATGTAAACATTTCCCACGAAAATTGTATCTTTATTCAGTAAAAAGATATATTTTTTAATATTTAATGACGAAAATTAATTCATAATAGTAAATTGACATAGAAATCAGAAATTTGGACCATATAGGCCTATTTTTGGAGGCCATTGCATATAAGGATTTCTCTAATATGCGGGCACTTAACAAAAGTACGACTTTGCATGAAAATGATGTCTAAATTTTGGAGTATTATTGGCAAGAAAAGTGAATAACTGTACAAGGCGAAGTTGCCTAGGGTAAAGAACACTCGAACTGGCCTTATTATAATTTTCCTACTTGTTTTTCCTTTCATTTATGTTCAATACTCGTTACAAAAATTTTCTGGGTTGAACTTGTCTTTGAGACTGAAAATTGTTATTATCGACGAGCCTAGGAAATATAAAAGTCGCGTTTTCTTTTCTAATTTCTTTCTTTTCTTTTGTTTCTCTCTAAAGTATGATCATCGCAGAAAACAAGCCCCATAATCCGGAAAAGCGTCAGAACAAGAATTCTACAACTTATGGAGTAACTAATAGGTGCAATAATCCATAAAAATGTTTCATTAATGGAAGGTTTTTGTGGAAATTTGAAATATCTACGAAAACGGAGCAACATTCAAATCCTTTCCAAATTTGGTTCGCACCAAAGAAAGTTTTCTAAAAATCAATGTGGAAATCGTCTTTTTTATTGGTCCCTCTTTTTTATTGGACCTAACCTGTTGGTTACAATACAAGGTTTCTCGACTGAAATAGGTTGAGGGAATTTGTACGGGAATTCGAGAACCAAATATCGGATCTGCAAAAGATTTAAGTTAAACCAACAAACTTTAGTTGGAATGGTTCCCATAAGAAGGTCATGAAAACGAGTAGCGAATGACTTGATATTTTCTCAACAAAGTTTTTTCGAGCTTATCTGGAAATTGCTATGTTTTCTTGAATCTTGCATTTCATAACAACACACCGGTCGTATTGAATATAAGCGTAAGAATGTCTTCAAATCCAAGTGGTGGGTATTTAAAATTCGTTAGAGACGAATAAATTTTGTTCTTTTTTATTTTTATTGTTTTTTTCATTTTATCTTTTTTTTGTAGATTTCTATTTGGATGCACAGTAGAACTTTTGGGTAATTTTGCCGTAATTTTAATTTTATTTTTATTTTGCAACCCCTACTACACGCAATGAATATTTTATTAATATTTTTTTAAGTGTCTAAGAAAGTTTCAACCCTTTTGGCTAACATTCCTTTTTATTTCTAAGGAATTTTCTTAATATTTATATATGTAATTAATTTAATTGTCTTGCTTGCGAGAGATCTCTATTTTTCTCACAAGCATTTTTTATATGAACACATTTTTTGCTCTTTCATATATATAGATGTGTCTTGGTATTATTTTATTCTTTTTCTTCTTGTTTTCTTTTTATAATATCAGAGATTTTTATCTATTATTTACTATAAAATTTCATTTTAATTAAATTTATTACGTTGGCAATATATGTATTTACGTACATTAAAGTTTTCATAATGTTGAGCTGTTATTTACAGTGCTAAAATTTTAGAGTACGTGATGGATTGAGTGCAGTTTACATACTTGGTTACATACATACATACATACGAATGTATATTTGGTGCTGTGAAAGAGTTCTTTTTAAAAAACGCACTGTAAATAATTTTTTTTTTTATATTATTCATTATCTATTTATAACATATATATATATGTATATATACATATATATATACATATACATATACATATATATGTATATATACATATATGCGTTCCGACGATTCTTTAATTAAAATTAAATAAACAATTATTATTATTAGTTTTTGGTTCACATTAAATAGTTTCTCTATGTTGTACATACATTCTTCAATTAATATTAATAATATTTTATATTATGCTTCGGATTCCTTTCTCTGGTGGTTTCGAACAATTAAAATTGTGTTTTTTCTTATTTAATTATTTATTTATTATTATATGAACGCTTGCAAGGTTATCATTTTCATTTAGGTTTGTGTGTGTGTGTTTTTTTTGCCTCCGTAGAAAGGTGGTCAGCTCTCATTTTCTATTTTCTGCATTTCTTTCATTATTTACATAATTTTTTCATTATGACATCATTATTAAAAAGAAGGAAGAAAGTATTTCGTTCGCTTCGGGGCGAAATTTTGATACCCACCATCGTAAACTAATAAGTAGCGATTGCAGCATAACTATACCTTATACCTTGTGCTATAGGGTATATTAAGCTTGTGCGGGCGTAAAAACCCAGAAGGCCTTGAGATAAACCCACATTTTTTTAACTTTGTCTTTCCGTTCGATGTCTGTCCATGAATATTTGTGCTCAACATGCAGATAGTAATTTTGGAGATATTTTGATAAAATTGCGTACAGTGGCGTGATTTAACCCAAGAACGAACGCTATTAAATACAGTTCAGATCGGTTCACTTGCTCGACCAATCTTCATATAGCGCCTTATTTTAAAATGTCGTTATATGGCGAAAAAATGCAATTTTCGAAATTTTTCGACAAAAATAATTATGTAATAGTATGTCGGCATTGTAAATCGATACGAAAAATTTGGCTCGATTGGGACAATTTTTCTAACTCCGTCTCATATAACCGCTCGTGCGAAAACAAAGTCTTTATATGGTAAAAAGCCATAATTTTATATATTTCACGGTTCACAACAGTAAATTAACAAAGAAATGAATTTTACCGCATATGGACTTCGCAGGTCTATTTTTTGGATACCACAGCATATAAGCAAACTCACAAAATTTAAACTTGCATATACCAAAAAAACCTAGTTATTAATGTTTTATAATAAAAATTTCTTCATGTAGTAATTTAAAATATAAATGAAGTGGATCAAATTTGGAGATTTCTCAAGAATAGTAGAAAAAAGTTGAATTCTTAATATTTTGCGATGAAAGTTTTCTGATGAATATAACTGTACAGGACGCAATGATGAAGGGTATCTAATCGTCGTTGCTTTTTAATTCTGATCGTACCAATTGATCCAGCCGAGGCTGTTTTTAAACAGAACTATTAGAAACATCTCTTATATCATCTTTCATGGTAAGGCGCTGGTAAGTTTTAGTTTCGGTTTTCAGTGTTAGCGAGACCGGCAGGGAAATATATCTGCTAAGTTTCAGTTTTCGATGTCAGTTCTTCCATCCTGCGCAATGTGTGAACAAGGATAAATCCTTACGCTTATACACACGCGCACGTACACATTCCAAAAGTATGTAAGCATATATTTATTTTATAGCGTCACTGATCGTTTCTAAGTGTGGCAAGCGGAAGAACAGATTTAGAACATTCTCATCTTTTGGCATTGGATACAAAAATTGTATTTTAAATTCAGCTTTTATATGCTAAATAGAGCGAAAGAAAATCAGTACGAAAGAATAAATATGTCGCTACTTGCTTAGAGCCCAGCATTCATTTCTCATCATCACTACTACCGTAGCCATATTTAGTGGTTCATTCGGCATTTATTTCACTCTAAAGTTTAGCCAAGTTGACACCTGATTATTAATGGAAATATATTCGAATTTATTTGACTATACACTTTTTTTTTGTGGTCTTTTACGCCTATTTATGGGAGCTATTACATATACGAACTTTATCGACTGTGGGCAAGAATATAAAATAATTACCACTTAAAGCTTATTTCGCAGGGAGAAGAAAAAGAGGAGCTTATGCAAAAAGGTTGAAAGACGAAATTGAAGAAAACCTTTAGATTTGATAAAGGAAAGATTGTTAGCGTACCGAATCAGCTGGGAATTATTTTTAAAATAAACGAAAAGAAAAAACCCGCAAATGGCGCAGGAATTGCGCTGACCACTTACATAATGTGTGGTGTGTCGTCATGACTCTTCTCCCTTTTCAAAATATATATTACACATATATATATATGAATATTTAAAAGTGAGTTTTATGTTAATTAAGAATTTTTATATAAATTTTATTTATTTATTTATTTATTTGTGATCAGCTATTTGCATAATGACTCAATTTGTATTTTACGTAAATTAATAAATATATCAAAATTTGTTAATAAAATTTCGCTATATATTCTAGGTTTTGTTTCCATGCACGCATAAAAAATTCTTATCTTGTATATATATTTTTATTTTTTTTTTATTTTAAACGAATGGAAATGAATTTCTCTGTATGAGACGTGTGAAGGGGGAGAGCGAGAAAGAGAGAGAGAGACAAAAATTTTAAATGTGAAGTTTGATTTTTTTCTTTCTTTTTTTTTTTTTTCAATATATTCAATATATGTACATATGTTTGTAACTGTAATCATCGATCGTTAAGTTATTTAACCAATCTGTTCTTACACATGCTGAGGTGTTTCGGTAAACATATATAAACATTTCTATCTAGAGTTGTTGCTTAATATCATTAGCGTCATTTTCATCTATTTACATACACTTAACGTTTAGTTACCAAAAAAGTTTTATTGGAATACCGTTTCTTAGTCATTAACAAAAAACACAAAAATTAAGTGAAAGGTAAAAAAAAATTCATACGTTTCACATACATGAAGTTTTCTTTTAAATTGCTTCAATTAAGACATAAGTTATCGGCGATGTTTTAATCAATCAAATTTCATGGGAATATGAGCAAGAGATTTACAAAGTAGTAGTTGCAGGCAATGCAAATACCGAGAGAACAGTTTGCCAAGTTTAAGTGATAAGACTCTGGAAAATGTATGAGATTAGATTAGAAGGCCGTTGTCGTCTGTATAGAAATACTATTAAAGCTAAGCACGATGGGCTTACCTAACATAACTGCGGGGACTATGGAATCGTCTCTGCAGAATCTCTTTGCGAAAAGAATCGAAATTAATCGAAAAAGTCTCTTAATCAATGCAGTTTGCTTAAAATTTTACGATATCGTTTTATCGTCGTTTCCTACGAAACTCTCATGTCGTAAATTGCAAGCAATTTGCTTCAAAATATTGTATTATTACGAGTGATTTATTTACTTGCCGTCTGCTTTCAAATTAAAAGGTATCAGTTAAGAAAACAAAATTATACAAAAAAAAGCGCTAATTAAGTCGTTTTTTTCATTCGCTCTATCGACGAGTACATTCACTTTACCACGCGGTACGTTCATTGACAAATTTACTTAGCTCGAATAATGAAACCATAGATTAATAATGTCGTCACAGTTTCGAAACGGATATGCTTTAAAGTCAAAGCATTTCTTCGGCTTTGTAATGCATTTCTTAATTGGAAAAAAACACAGAAACAAACAAATATCGGATTCAGTCTAAATAAAATGTAATTTTTTTTTTTTGCTGGGTTACTTATTCTTTTTTAGAACGCTAAGTATTTTATATGCTCTTATTGTAGATGTATATCAATATGATGCTGAAGTAGTTAAGAGTTTTCGTGATATCGATCACAGGTGCTGTGCTTCCGTAAAATGTTACACTCAAGTCACGCATTTCGTTATCTGCAATAGAAAGAGAATTGTTTTTTTTCAATTACACAATTTTTTGCTTTTCCAATCACTGACTATTAGCATATGTAACTAAAATTTACGCTTTTGTTAACAAAAGAAAAAGTTACGCTAAAGAAAACGAAAGAAAAAGAAAAACAAAAAGTATCTAAAAACGTTTTTTGCACTTATAACCGATTTTATAAAGGTTATTAATAATTAAAGTTCTTCATAGCAGTAAAGTAATGGGAATCATTGCACGTTAACTAGCGTCACAATCGTACCTTTTAGCGGACTAATCATATCGCTCTCAAAACTTAAAAGTGCACATTCAAGACCAGCATGCAATTCAATTCACGAACAGGATGAAAATTGTCTTTCGTTGCTTCTTTTTCTTTCCGCTTGTCGTAAGACAAAAAACTCCAAAGCTGCATAAATTCACACGAAAAGCTTAAATCACGGGGTATTCACTGCCAAAGTGAAATATAAACCGTTCGGCTACCTAAACCTAAAACTGAACTGTTTTCCTGGTAGCAATGGAATTGCTATTAAAATTTTTGTTTTTTGTTATTCGCCGAGAAGCGATTTTTTGATGATCAAATTTTCTAAGAAAACTGCAATACTTTTTATTGCATTGCGTTTCAAACCGGAGGTTACCTATTGCAGATGTTTTTCATCAAACCTCTCATTATTTATTTTCTTGGGAGATTAATGGATATATCGACAATAAACGAAGAATTCTAGGCAATGGATTCATATTTCGTGGTTGCTGGAGGTGAGATGTCAAGTTTTCGTAAATATAATATATTTGAATGCACAAATTTGTTTAAAGATTACAAATTTAATCGAAATTAAATGTGACAGAGATTGGTCGTCAAAATATTTGGGATAAAAGTCATTTCATTTCTCACTTAGTATACCAATCATTCGAAACCACTGCCTGCCTAAGTTGATTTCGGGATTTCATTTACGTAATCTTCATAACCGCATAAGCGTGATATAAACATTACATAATCGATTTTGGCGAATAGGAAATGCTCATGTGATTCATGAAAACTCATTTCATACTCAAAAAGCATCGAGTTGCAGTCGTGAATTATGCGTCGGCGAACAGGTAGTTGTGCATTTCCTTGGAAGCGGCCGTAGAGGACCGTTTATAGCGAACGATGAAATTTATTTCAATACGGAACTTGGTTTTTTGCGGTTCAACTTAGGTGAACTAAATGTAAGAGACATTTGGTTTCAGCAACACATTGCGACATACTATACATTTCGTAAAATAATGAAATTGTTCTCATTCAAGTTCATCGAAAGAGTGATTTCATGACTTTCAGATGTCAATTGACCAACAATATCGGACGTGCCGTATCTTTAGACTTTCTTCTTTTCTTGTCGAGGTGGCCTATTTACAAGGTACAGTGTAGGCAAATGACTCACAAACAATTCGCGATCTAAAGACCAATATTTGTCAAGAAACTGAGACCATATAGTTGCAGCTATTCGTAAATTTTGAGCTACGGACGCAGTTTTGAATTTTAAAATTTAAAACGAGTGTTGATTGATCCACACATCTATGCATGGATGGATAATATATTTATTATTTTTCATACAATAAATAAACGCCGATAAGTTTCCGATCTGACTTATATATGGTAACAATGTTGGCAGACCCGTAAGATCTCTGGATGATGGAAAATCTTGGAACGTTACGCGTTGAAACTTTGCGACTTATGTTATTCTCGAAACAATGCCAAACCCTTTTTTTCGTTTGCTGATTAAATATTGCTTTCTGATGAAAAAAATAGAGTTAACTACCAACACGGCTTTGGTTTGTTGCTTTGGTCCTTTTGGCGATTTGACAATTCAAGCAAAGTCGCATGGATACCAATGATGCTGAACGCTGCGGTCGGCCAAAACTGGCAATTGTCCGAAAAAACAAGTTCCGCGTTTGCTCACTTTTAACAAGAATGTATTGATAACTCAAAGCGTCGTTTGGCTTTGAGTTTTTCAAGGGATACGTGACACATGGGTGTGTCATTCCAGAGCCAAACGGGCTGTTAGCTGAGTGAACAGCAATAGGCGGAAGTCGAACGAATCGGTGAAAAATGTAGTGTCACTAAAACCACTGTAATCTGCCAACTAATTGTTAGCATATCATGAAATTTTGATCTGCAGCATTTCAAAGGTTGATAGTATTCAGGAACCATACCACTCAGACTGGAGACTTTTTGAGTAATGTCAGATGTATCGAAAAACACAAAAAACAAAAGAATGCGCAACATCCTGTGTATTCTTAGATAAACAAGATCAAATGTGTAAAGTTTGATAATTCATTTATAGCGTATACCCGGAATAGTTACAAAGTTGAAATAATCCGGACAGGATAACAGGAAATTTTAATATAATTTTATAACTAACTCACACAATATGTCGGTGAAATTTAACGTAACTTTATATGTATGGGTTGGTTTGAGGGGCAAAAAAGTAATTTTAATAGTCATTTTGTAGAGTAGTGAGAGCCGTCCTGTTATACATCTTTTTTTTTGTTTTTTTATAAACTTTATTATATGCATAAATATCGAAACATGCATAATTGTACACCTCAAGCATGCAGTACAAAAAATTATATACGGGTATATTGAAAAAAATTTCGATTTTAATAAAAAAAGGAAAAGACGAAAAAAAAACGAAGTATAAAAATGCAAAGACTAGATAAAAAGGCAAAAGATGGAAAAATTTCAGAGAGACACAGAAAAAAAAGAAACAGGAAAAGTCGTGGAAGTGCGGCTTGCCATGTTTCTCGTTTATTGCAAAAACTAACCTGACAAGTGATCGTTATTTAAATAGGTTGATAGATTAGTTAGACCATCTGAAATACATACAAGTGAAGTGAAATTTGTGATTTTTTCTAACGGAGAATAAAGGTGAAAGTGAATCTTAAGGAAAGCAAAAAAAAAAGCAAAAGTTAAAAATATAATAGAAAAGAATCGTAAACCTCAGTAAACATGAGTGCAATTAATTTTTAATTCATTTTGAGAAGAATTTTAATTTTCACTTTGAGAAGTGTTTTAGTTCTGATCGGATGAATGAAGAATAGATGAATTGGAGAATATTGGGGGAATATTTTATTGCTAAATACATTCGTGCATACACAACCGTCTAAGTAACTGAGTTTGTTTAATTACAACAAGCGTCCAAACACTCTTCAATTTACATTCATATTGCAGCGCCCTTGCTTATCAGTTACAAAAGAGCGATTCCGCTTCCTTAGGACCGTATAATCCTAAGTAATTGTAGTCAAACTTCATATTCGATTTATGATGAAGACTTGAATTAATCGATTGGCTGTTCAACTCAGGAGATTTCTCTAATAAATTAAAAAACGACGTTTTATAAGAAAGCTCAATATAACACGGATTAAGTAAAGAAATCCAGTTAATGAACACGAAATTCGTTAACGGTGCCCTTAACGAGAACATGTTCCTTTGCATAAACGTTGTGTTTGAATGTACACAACTTTATGGAGAATGAAAAATAAAAGGAGACACTCATGTAAGGATCAACTCTGTGGCGGCTTAATATGTTTTAGATTGTTAACAGCTTTAATGTGAACGAATTAAATATTTCGACTAATTGAAACATTTAATAGATTTGTCTTGTTGTCTACATGAAAATAAAATGTGTTTTTCGATTTGCTTTGAGAAACCTAAAGTTGATATTTGTTTTAATAGTCTTAAAAACTTTTAATTTATTCGCTTATTGTTCCAAGTGAGCCTTTAAAGCAGATTAACAACTGTAGTTACACATACGAATTTTATATCATCAACATCGAAGAACGGAGGCATTTTGCCTCCGTCGAAGTGCTTGCAGTGCCCAGAAAAGAACTTCAGAGACAATATAAATTTTATATCTTCTTGGTATATTAAGTATGAAAATTTGGATTAATATAGACATGTGCGTTTGTTCGTTCGTTCGTCCGCCCGCCTGTCTGTCTATTAGGGTGTATGAGGTGATAAATATTGTTCCGACCGCAAGACGTAAGATTAAACTTTGGCAAAGACAGTGAAAGTGATTGCGAGCGGATCGATATTGAAGATAGGTCAAATTGGTCGAAAGGTATGCCTACAATACGACATAAACTGAGAACACTTCTCTCTTAGAAATCAATGATATCGCATGAAACTATAACAAACACAACGTGAAATATGTGAAGTGGGTGATCCTACGGTATACGGTGGAAAAAATCAAACGCTACGCCTAGCTAATATTACAGAATATCGAAATTTCATATTCTGGTGTTTCGAGTTCAGAACGATGGGTATAAATGATTCGGCCAAAGGCGAACATAATTTTCCTACTTGTTTATTCTAAACATTCTCTTTTCATGCATATTTATTTGCATATGTGTTGTATGCACAAGTATTTGTATTTAAATGTAAATATATTTAAATACATTTTTCGATCACAGCACCGAACACTTCGATAAAAACTGTGAATAATAAAATGCCTTTCATGCATAGCTTTACCCATTGAAAACTGTCGTCATGACGATTTTATTGGGCATTATTTTATGTTGATACATTCGTAAATACAGACATACATAGGCATATGGTGATGTCCACATGATATATGTATGTATATATACACATATGTATATGTAATACCAGTTAATGTCGTTCAAACATGGAGAATAGAGGAGGAGGAAAAATGTAGAAAATACAACAAAAATCCTCAAAACCATTACAAGGCAAGTTTCATTTTACATTACATGCGTTTGGTTGTGTTTCCAGCAGCGCCGATAGGGGTTTTGCATGCATACGAGCTTATGTAATGAATATTGGATATTTACTGGCATGTGAGACATGTACGAAAGCGTATGCGTTGATATTTTAGTTTTAGTTTTAGTTTCATGTTTTTGTTATTGCTTTTATATTTTATTGTTAAAGCTTCGTTCTACAACACATAACAGTAAAAATTGTTTGCCTAAGAAAACTTTCCCAAACTAACTTAACCGCAAAATAGTCCTGTTGTCTGTTGTTCGGCCTTAAATCATTTGAATATATAGAGAAATATCAACTAATAGAGCATACTTGTTGTCGGGATGCCTCGTGGTTCGGTTTGGTTTTGTTTACTGAGCTGTCTTCAGTATGCGTTGTCAATGTAAGAAAATTGAAATTTCAACGATTCAAGTGTAAACCAAATTTATCGTTATTAACTGGGATTATAGAGTTCAGTATAGTCGTTGAAAAGGAAAATTGCAAAGATTTTTATATTGAGAAAATTTGTTATCATTTAGTTAACAAAAACGGAAGAATAGTTTAAGTAAAAGGAAGGATAGTCCATGTCGGATGTTCAAATAAATAAAACAAAAAAATTATTATAAAGCACATAAGTATAACAAGATGCTTTTCCTCTGAGATTGTGAGCATTTCTTCTTTTTATTTTGTAAATTATTAATCGAAGCAAAAGTGTATTCTGTGGCGCATTCCAAACATTCAACAAATAAGTGTCCGGTTAGAGTTCTCAGCCTATAAAAAATATCTCTACGTCGTGTCGAATGCCACATCAATATTTTTAATTGCCTTAGGTTTTCTGGAAGTTTAGTTTTTACTTCCTCGCGCTACAGACACAACCTTAGTATAGAACGAAATCATATTTCATTTTATTACGTGTTAATGGTTTTGATGTCAAATATACATATATATAACGCAGACTTTGTCCTTAAGATTGTGCTAAGAAGAAGCGATCTGTATTAAGATCTTTGAAAAAGTCCAACAAACTGTGGATAAGAGCAAAGCAATGCATGGATGTAGTATGTATGTCTGTACAAGAGAGCGTCTTTTATCTGTTTATCTGAATATAGAAACCTGCTTATACTTGTCGTTGAGGTCCATAGATTAAATATGAAAGTGGGCGTGGCGCATTTACAAAAAACCGTCTTATCGGAAAAATGGCTTTCCAAAGCTGAATCGTCGACTTCTTCAAACTGTGCGGCAAAAGATCGAGGCAAACTAAAAATGCAGCTTCAATTGACCGGACAGCTAACTAACAAGATGGTCTGGATATCTGACGCTCGCATCAATGTAAATGCAATTTTCATGTTGGTGTGTGTATTGTTGTTTAGTTTTATTTATTTCCTTTTTTTTTTTTTCTTGTAAAGAAATTCTTATTTATTTTATATTTTCTGAGTATGCAAATGTGCGTATATTTCGTTCACAAAAGCGAACCTCCACATATGTGCACAAGCGTACATATATGAAACTGTGCAAAAGTGGATTTGCATTCAATTTAGCAAAAAAAGACAACAAAATAAAGCTAAAATGGAGGCAAAATTCAACGGCTTTTATATCGTGAAAAAAAACGTAAAAATATTCCTTTCGATTTGCATAGCAAAACGTTGTTGTTTGTTGTATTTATCTATGTCATTGCATTCTCTTGTATATTAAATTTTTTAAGAATTCTTATTTTGCATTTAGATGGTTTTTTTCCTTTCGTAATCGATGTTTTTTTTTAAAGTTTTCTCCCGGAGAGTGACTTCATTTTTATATCAAACAATAGAGAATAAAAGTCCAATGACATCAATAAACAGCTGATCAGACAATAAAGATAATGCTAAGTCGTGTGTAACGCGTTGGAATAAACAAGTTTCAAATTAGAACGACGGCAATAGAATTAAAAAGTAAGAAAAATAACCCAATAAAAGATATCTCCCCTTAACCTCACTTTTGAATTTCATTTTCGGCATTTTCAATGCCGTTCTTAAGATTTTTCGCTTTAAAAACTCCCGTTAAAGAAGACAGACTAATGGACAGCTGAGGGTTTTTAATTAAACTTAACTGTCAGAATAATTTCTGTGGCGAATGCGCTTTTACATCTTGTCGGTCAATAAGGCAGTGCTTTGCCTACCGAAATCTTATGTAGCAAATGGTCAACATTTTTAAAATTTGATTGAAGTCTCTAAGAGTTGGGAATAATTATCTATCGTCTTATGTCCACTCAAAATAGCAGCATTTTTTCAAATTTGTTTCTCATAAAATTGGGAAAATTTATTGATATCCAGGCTCATATTTATGAAGTTTATTTTCTTTTTAACCAGTTAACTACGACGATCTTTTTAGCGATATACTCGTATACTCGTCAAACACAGAGTATGTGTGGTATAAAATTTGATTGTAATGAAATTACTTGACATAATGACAAACAAATATTCTAAAATACATTGCTATGATAAAATTTCATAAAGAAATTCAACAGGGACGGATGGACGGGTCATGACGTACATGTTTGCCACCCACAGTTTACTGGTTAGTGTGATCTGTGATTAAACACGAAATATCCTCTATTAGTGTAACATGGTGACGGTCAGAAAAAAGTGAGGAGAGAGAAGGAGATCGGTATACAGAGAGAGTGGGATAGGCAGTCATAGCTTAGTTTAAATTTATTTATGTAATGCATATGTAAGTCATAAAGTTTTTGACTTCTCGTATCCAAAGCCCCGCAATTAAACTTTTCGGCGTTTGCGTTACTGGAATGTGAATCACTGAATACTTTTCTGATGAAACCTCTTAGATCGGTAGTATTAAATACTTCTGATGAAAAATAGCTTCAAAAGACACAAGAGATTAGGCTGGAAGCCATGCGATAGCAAACGCTCACTGCCGATTAGTAGAAGATGAGAGAACATCATTGAACGCGTTTACTATTATAACAAAGAGATAAGCATTTTGCAGTTCGTGTGCTTTCCAAGCGATTTGAAGCAGCGTGTAAGACAATTAAGTTTGTTTTGCAAATTTCGATGTTCAAGGTACTTGTAATTTTTTCCGACCAGTGACCAGAAAAATGGCATCATATTTTGGCAGTAAATTGAGCGAAACTTGTATGAAAGCACTCATAGAGGAACAAGTACGAGAGATACTCTATTTATATATAACTATTTTCTAATAAGATATAAAGAAATCTTGCGTGGACCGATTGATGAAAAGTACATCAAATGTGAATACCAAACTAATCTCCTTCCACTTTACTCTTGATTCGATATTTAAACAAAGTACTGCATGGATCACGGATTATTTCCATTATCCGACTGTTAGACAGATTACATCAATTAATACTAATTTAACTAATAAATAACTAATAAATTCATAATGTGTCCATATACAAGTTTTAATGCTGCCTTAGTATAAATCAAAACCGAAATCGGAATGATCTTAAGCTGTCTTGAAGAATGCCCTTTGAAAACAACATATGTTGTGGAATTTTATGGTGGTGGGGTTGAGCGATTACGGCTTGATGGCGGCCAGGTCATCAAGCAAAACTTTTTATGTGTACAATAAATAAATTCTCCGTTTTTGCCTCAAATGCATGTCCCCTGCATATATACGTTATTCATGGCCCGCACATAACTACATAAGTAATATTGACTGTGAGTTTAATATGAAACGTAATTCATACGTTTATCTTATTTCGTCTGACGTTTAAGTAAAGTTGTCGTGTTTTGTCTTTTTTTATTATTAATGCAAGGGAAACTTTGTTTTACATGCAAGTTCAGTTGCCATAAATGCTTGTGTTTTACTTTTTTTAATCGTATGTAAGAACAATAAACGAGTCTATCTGTCCTACTTTAGCTTATATTCCTTTTTAAACATTAACGTTAATACCATAATAATTGCCCATCAATTTAACTTGCATTTAAATCTTATTACGCACAAGTGTAAAACTTTTTGATGCATACACACGGATGTATATTATTTTTAAGTGTAATTCTTAATCTTCCTTTGGTTACATTCATTATTTTTTCTGCAGTGGGGATATCGTGCGAATTTATTTATATTAATAAAAAAATTTAATTGTAATTCTTAAGGGAACTATTTATAATTTTTTTTTCTTCGGTGGTTTCACATTTCCCCTGTTCGACAAAAATAAATAAGTGAAAAATATATATGTGTATATATATATGTACGTACATAAAAACAACAACAAAAACCGAAATAATAATAATAACAATAATAGAAAAAAAGCAGTGCCAAAGCAATGATAACGGTTTACTTAAGTAAGTATGTGAGTAAAATATACTCAGATAATATACGCTAATTAAACCAAATATAAAGAGATACGAAACAAAAGAAACGAAGGAAAGTACTCACCATTCGATGACGTTGAAAATACGAAACTTTGACTATGATCGCTCCAACCGTAACGATTCCTGTAAAAAAATAAAGATAATAATAAAAAAGGAATTAATTAAATAAAAACACATAATAAAGAACAGACGGCAGCGTATGTGTGTGTATATTATCATGAATAAATAATAATCGATTCATTTCATTAATATTTGAAAAAACGCTTTGTTTGTACTTTACAAATTATGATGATAAAAAAACAACAAAGAGAGTTATATACGTTTCAATTTGAATTGTTAACGCTTTTCGTAACCTTGGGTAAATAAATAAGATCGTGGGAGAAAGTATGCAAGCAGCACAAAATATTTCGGATATGCCTCGAAATGCAAAAATTCAGAAGACGGCGGAGCTAGGCAATCCTAGAAGAAGGTCCTAGATAGCATTCTAGGTCAGCTAAATTGATGCATGGATGCCTTAAGAGCTTGTGATACCAAAATACCTTTTGTTAAGTCTTTCAGGCATTAAACTCTTGCTTAAAGCTTGAAATGGCTTCTTGAAGTTTTCTTTTTGAAAATCTCATGTCACTTCTAGAAATAGCTAGAACAGATTCTAACTTGCCCTGAAAATGTTATAATGAATAAGTAGAGATTTTAGTTTCACTTATAACGCATGGGATCGAGCGAGCTGTATATTGCTGCGTAATCAAATACGCCTTCGCTTAGTACCGCCAGTCTTAGATGAGTATTTGAGAAGTCGATCTAAACGGAATATAACTTCTGTAAGCTTGTCTGCTAGGGTCTATAAAGCTCGTAGTTTTATGACCGATCAAGTGATTAGAGAGAAAATTTCTTACTATTACTACCTGTTATAAGAAATGTTAATTGTTTTTACTTACCTAGCCTGAACGGTAGCCTCGTAGTGTTGATCGGGATCTAAACCGCGTATCATGTAACTCATACCCTGAGTATAATGGTGAGATAACGGCATTGCGGGAAGAACAACGTCGCGCCAATCGTTACGACCCCACTGAACCACATTGCCAACGCTATTATAAGTGCCAAAGCTTCCCAAGCTACTCATGCCTCCTGAGAGGCGATAATTGTGATTATTACCCATTACTATGCCACCGCCCATGCTGCCACCGTACATTTGCAGCATTGACGATGAATGCGAGTCGATGGAGTTATCAAGCTCTTGTCCTTGTTGTAACCTTCGGAACGATAGTTTGTACTCCTCAATAGGTGTATGCGAGTCAACAGTCCAAGAAATATTGTATCTGTAAAACCAGGCAAATAGAAAACTGAATCTTTTTCATTTGTTTTTTTTTTTTTTGTATTTGCAAAAATTTGAGGCAAGAATAAGAAAAAAGAAAAGTTTTTACATGTTAAAAACAATTTTATGATCTCGATGTCCGGTAAAAAAGTGCAAAATGAGCAGGACCAACTTGCCAAGTATTCAAAGTGATGAAGATTCATAAAAAAAAAGGTCAAGGCGGCAAAACGGAATCGGTCCCTCAAAATCGTTGAAACGATCAATGAATGTAAGCATTTGGAAGAAAAGACTTATCTTAGCGAAGACGAGAAGTGTTTTCTTTCGAGGCTCACAGAAAAGTTTTAGCAACGACCAAATAATATTAATACGCTTGTAAGGCTGTTCACCCATTTCAGATTTGACTTTCTACGACTTTCGTCTCTCCTCGACATTGAAGAACTTCTTGTATGATTCTATCAAATGAAACTCTTGTAATAAGTGCAAGTTGGTATTTTGGTGAATAAAGAAGTATTTCGATCTTTGCAATCATTACATGGATAGATTACACTAATTAAAAAAAGAAATAAAACATTAGAAAAAATGTATTAAACTTGAAGACATTCGGCTTGAGTGGACGAGTGGGCAAAGGATTTGGATTAAGAACTCAATAGTCGTTCAAATCGTGTCGTGTTCAAATCGCAAGTGCGGTGAAGTTGTGAAGAAAAGCCGCTAGCCTTAAACGCTAGTTGGTTAAGATTTTAATTTTACAATTTATTTCTCTGGATAAGTTAATAATAATAATAATGAAGGTGGGAGTGCTAAGGACAGACTACACAGAATTATATCAATTTAAAGAATTATTTTAATTTTGCTTTATAGCTTTCCCAGTTTCAGTACATAAACTTCATGCGGAATCGTCAATAATTATTTTAATATTTTTTTTTTTTTTTTGACATTACAAACGGAGCAACAAGACGTATCTATCTATATTATAAGTGGAAATGCTTAAAAGTTTGTCAATCTTGCACATATAATAAATAATCTATTGCTTAGTTTGAAAAACTTTTCGTTTTTTTTTTGTTTTTGGAAAATTAGCGAAATCATTGAATAAACATTTTTAACGAGGCGAACAATCAGTAAAGTTTTACTTTTAGATTTATTTAACGTTCGCTAATTGTCGTGTGCGTCTTCTATTCTTGAAATAGAGAACATCTTCGCATTGTGTCTGTACGATAGTAAATAACAAAATATTGGCGCCGCTAACATTCAGACACTGAGTAAACATCTTATTGACTGATTTAAGTTGCATGGCAAAGAAAATTTAAGCAATTTGCCATTTCCTCGGTTGATTTCTCATAGAAAACGCATAGAAACGTTAAAAAGCTCTCTTCACTTCGCGATACGACTTTATGGGAAAATGAAATTATGTTGTTGTTGAATCATGTCCTCATTAATTGAAGGAAACACAACGTGCAAATATTTTACATTTCTTTGAAACCATTAAAGTGTACTATTCTTACCTACTATTGCACCCATCTGCTCATCTCAGTGATGAAATGTAGCCTGTGACACGTCGCAGGCAGGGAAGAGTGGGGGTAAAGTTTAGTTTCATTCACAATAAGCTAGAGCGGAGTTATAGGCAATATTTCTGCCGATAATTGAATTTTTTTCTATTTTCTCTTTTTCGTACATTCATACATTATTACTGGGCCTTTACGAGATGTAGATTAAACAGCAAAAGCGATAGCTCTGTGTGTAACATATTTTTTAGAGAAATCATTCAACTTTTTAGATTAGTGAGTTTGCGGAAGACGACGATCATGCGAAACTGAAAGCACACAAGGTCCATGTTAGAAACATTCATGGGGTAATGCGAGGAGGAAAACAATAGAAGTAGTTTTCCGATCCGAATAAGACGACGGCTACTTCACGGCTGTTTGGCTTGCAGTTAATATTAATGAGTTTGTTCTATATGTTCAATTTCCAACCTATTAGGCGGATATCTGAACATTTCCCTTACACGCCGGTATGATTTGTTATTCGCATGTAATATTTGAATGCTTGAAGCAATGAACAAGGGAACACTTGAGAATTATCAATAGATTCACATTTGCTTTAATCTAGTGCTACTCTATAAGGAATAAATTAGAAGACTGTACGATAGGTATTAAATATGTACAACTTACTCGCGTTCATAGCATTAATGTAAAGGATAGCGTACAACAATTACTGGGAGATAGTAAATTCCGCTTCTTTTCTTTATTCTATATATTAATTTTTCATTCCATTCAAGCGGTTTTTTTCTTTCACTCTCCTTTGAAAGGAAACAGAGAAAGAGAATTTAAAATTTCTTTGTGTTTATTTCCTCTGAATTCTTTTATTTTCCGGCAAACGTTGCCTTAAAGTTTCATTCGAACACAACATGACAGCACGACGTCAATTGTTATGCATTGTTATGTAGCGTGCGGTGCTTGAAAACGTATGTGAGTATATACGTGTGTGTCTGTGTTTGTGTGTGTGTGTGTGTGTGTGTGTGCATTGTGTGCGAACTTAAGATTGTTTTCAGAAGAGCTAATCCAATTTAAAGTTTTATTTGTCAAATTTTATCACATATGTATGTGTAAGTCTAGTTGTTTTTAACGTTTCTACGCGATGTGTTTATTTTACTTTGTCGAACAACTGTGATTTTTTAATTTGTACACAGAAACAAACAAGCCTTAACGAAAGCAATTAAAGAAGTGAATTTCACTTTTAAAGAATTGTGGTCAACTATATGACAATGAGATATTATTTAGAAGAAATTTATAGCGAGATTTGTGGCTCGATTTAACAAAGCGTGGACCGAGTTATGATTTCAAAATTTGAAAGCACCTCAGAACAAAATTAAAAGCAACAATTTCTGAAGGGCTGTCGATTTGTAATATCTTTTTTTCGTCAGCACATAGGACAAGTTGTTGTACTGTTACAGTAAGCTGACCACAATCGTTAGTTTCCATCCGTTGTAGAGTACTGAATAAATTCCTTCTTCTCCTTGCTTTATGCAGCGTGATAAATTATCTCGCTGAAGTTTTTTAAAGCTCGAGTTCTGTGCTAAAAAAAGGAGTGTACTTTAGTCGAAGCTATAGTGTGTGCGCAGTCGGTAAAGGCACATCACTTACCGTTTGGGCACACATCCACTAGACTGCGGCCCAGTGCACCTTTCTATTTTTGTCGTTCTTTCTCATTCCGACCGTCACAACGTTACGTGAATGGTGCATATCTCCTGGTCATACCAAAAAAAAAGGATAATTCGTTATAGATTTCACACCTCGAATAAAATATTTTGTAACAACTCTTTTACCTTCAATTTTACTTGAAAATCAACAGAAGTAAATTATCCGTCTAATGTTTTTATAATGAAAAGACTGATTGTGAACATAACTCTGAAGGTTTTACCAAGTCGCCAGTGTATAGAGTGAACGTTGCGAAGTCTTCCTCTTTTCCATATATGCGTTTTTTTCAGTTATTTTATATTAAGGCAAAAATATCTGACAACATTGTCGATAATACACTCGGTACTCGAGATTTAATAAGTGAATTGCAAGAATAAAAATGTTTTTTCTTAGATAATAGCTTTATTGTTAGCGCGTTATTTTAAATATCATCAAATGTCATTAGTGCAGAAGAACGAGTGCCTTGCGAAATTGCTTTATTTGCTGTCCTTTATCATTGTAGTTTTTTTTTTTTTTTTGTATAATAAGGATTTGTTCCGTATTCTTTTCAGCCCAAGTAAAGACTTTTTCTTTTTTTTTTTGCGTAGTGAAGTTCGTTTGCTTTTATTCAACACACTTTTAACGATTGTCGCAGCTTCTCTTCATTTGCCTGATCCATTCCATTGTTAGTGAGCAATGGAAGACAAGTGTGTGCACAGACCAAACGGTACTTTTCCAATTTTGCTAGGAGGACAGTGCGCTAAACTCTTTAAATCTTTTTATTTGCCAGTAGAAAGGGGACATCATTTTATACGGTCGAGGATATCAAAACGGAGACGAAGAAAATATATTAATCTTCAGGGAGTCTGTGTTTAAAATTTTTCGTTTTTTTTTTCGCAACGAAACTCGTTGCATATTTATCAGAATAATGTGCGTGAGGAAGTATATACATATATATGCTCATATATATATATTTATATATATATTGTGGTGTGGTTGACGTAAATGTGATTGGTTTTCGCCACAAGATGCTCAAAATCAAGGGAATGAAAATCAGAGTAAATGCAGTTATTTTGCATTCACGTTGATTGACTGCAACGTCGAGAGCCATTGCTATGAGCATCGCTACCTCTACTATTACCATCATTAACGCCATTTCACCTCTCACCGCCGCTACCATCACTTAACCGCTGCCATTTACTTATTGGTGCCGGGAGTATTGGTAATTTACGTTAAAGTTAAATCATAAAAAGAAAGGTATTTTATTGATCTTGAAGTCAGTTCTCCTGATTTATAGCAAAAAAAAAAAAAACAAAATAACGAAAAAATAAATATCTTATCCTATCTCTCTGTTGTTTACTCTATCATCCCTACCAACAAAAGCGTCGTACAAGAGAGGGAACAAATTCAATTAATTTGATGAGTCTTGTATTAATCCTTTCGGTGCAATGAAATTATGATTGACGTTTTACATCCGAGAAGACGCAGCATAAGTTACCTTTATTACAGTCGTGATCATCTTTCGACATTTCATACTGTTTAATAACTTTTTCTTGATATTAAAATGCATTGGAAAATTTTCATAAGAACTACACCGAGCAAATTCCATTGTAAATGAGTGAACGTTCTTACTCACTTAACAGGCGAGGAATAATAAAAATAAGATCTTTAGCCAAAAAAAGTTAATTTTGTTCCACTTAGACTAGGTCATGCTCATGTTTGAGCTTGCCGTCCCATATAAGGGCTCCCCTTGGTGTAGAGTATTTGACCCTTACCCAAGAATGTTTTTACTCGTTTTGAAATAATTTAAAATCATGTTTATTAAATTTCACTTCTTGACCTTAATTTACGCGACTCCAAATTACACTGGCACTACATGCAGGGACCGACCAAGTGAAATGTTGGTATTTGTAAATGGAGGATATAAAGAGTTTTGATGCGTTCTCCTGCAAATTGTAAATGGCATTAAGGTTCTTGTACCTGAAAAAAAGGGAAAAATTAACCATGCCTACAATCCCTTCATAATGCGCAGGAGCGCACAAAATACATAAATTCTCAGCCAGTTTCAAATCTGGAATGCACCTAAGCATGTCCGTCTGCTCGACATCCTATCTGCCCGTCTGCTTAACCGTTCGCAAAGATGAAGATATCGTGTACAAATTTGCGAAAGAATTTGGAAGGACAAGCCTACACGCCTCCATGCTATAGGGCATGAACATTTTTTCTCTTTTTTAGAATAACGGTGATGGGTCCCGGCCAAATGTAATTTTCTTACTAATTTTTTTTTGATATGATCAAGCAATCAGTGGTGTGTCCTACATGTGTGCACGCTGACGTAGTGTAGTGAATGTGTTTCCAATCCTATATAAGTGCATAAAACTTAATATAACCATCTTTCTACATGTTCTACATGTTGTCGGTCTTACACGATTTTTAAAGCAGGAAAAAAACCTTCAGAACACTTATTTTGAGTTTGCGAGCACTTATTCCATCATTTTAATTCATCGTCTTGAAAGCATTTATGACCGGCGTAGATCGTCACGTTGCTCTCAAGAGCCTTTTGATACGATAGTTAACTTAAAAGAGGAAGGGTTGAATCGCGATATTCGGAAAACGAAGTCTATCAAAATTGTGTGGTATCTCAGCAGAGCAAGGAGTTGTGATATGTCCTAAAACGTACTACTTTCTGCAAACAATTTCCTTTAAAACTTTGTAAATATCAACTTTGTGTACCAAGTCTTTTGAAATTCCAAATAATAATAATCTACGCTATCCACATTGCTGTGATTGGAAAGGAATTTGAAAATTTTTGGAAAATACATAAAGTCGAAGAACGTGTTACGTAACAATATATTATTCTATAATTTTATGTTGAGCTCATAACTAAAATAATCGAACTCTGCTTATTTACGATTTAGTTGGTTTTCCATACAAAAATTATCAGTGGTTTTATGAGGAATTCATTCACTCGTGTAGAATGAGAGTTGGGTTGGACGTGCTTGTTTGTTGTGTTAGAGACGCTACAGAATTCTGGTGAAACTCTTTTAAACGTTAGTTTGTTTAATATAACTGCGCTAATCATTAAGGGTGGAAAAGCAACATGAGCATCCTTTTATTTATTTATTGTATATGAGAGGTATGAACGTATTACTGAATGTATTACTGATTGGAAGAAGCAAAAATCAGATAATTAGCAGATAACACCAACGAAAATCCACCTGCAGATAATATAAATTAATTTTCTTTCAGTTTTGCTACTAATTGGGATGTTATGCACACCCGAGGATATATGTATGTATATACGTAGTGCACATAAAAACGTACACAATTTCACATTCAAACAAGCTTACGTACATTCATATGTAGATGTATTTATATATATATATATATATACAATGTATGTATGTATGTATGCATGTATGTATATACAATGTATGTATGAAATGGGACTTTAGTATTCACGTAACATTTTCTGAATTCGAAGGTACTCCTTTGCGTTCTTACGTGCTTACAGGTTCATATGAGCCTTTTTGTATGAGTGAGTATATATATATATATAAATATATATATATTTTTGTAGTCTATGCTTAGACAAGAAATAGAGATTCGAATACGCAAAATTGAACAAATATCGCTACAGGGAAGGGTGCAAAGTATAGGGTGGCGGGCGGGGATAGAATGGTTTGCAACGGGGGAATGAGTTAATATACAGCATGTAATAGTATTTATGTTTGTGTATATTATAGTTAGCAGGTATATTGACCCACTTACCTGTCCTTGTACTGACTGATTGGCGGTGAGCTGAATACGGCCACGTTCGGTTTACCGCTCAACTGTAAGGTTTTACGTGACTTGCCAAGTTGATTCTCAGCCACACACGAATAATTGCCAAAATCTTGTGGATGCACTTTGCGTATAATCAAAGTGTGACGTGAACCACGACTCTCCATGATGTGACGCTCTGTCGTATCCAATTGCATGGTATCTTTAAACCAAATGACCTTAATTTGTACGACAAGAGCCGCAGTAGCAGTGGGAGTACCATGTATATAGTGAATATACAATAAAGCCGCAAAGAAAAATAAATACAAACGCATGCACACACAAACATACGCGTACATACACACACAAACACACACACATATGTATATATATACATATACAAATAAACGTACGATTTATACATTTTTGATGGCAAAGAATTGAAATAAATTGCAATTAAAATTAAGAGATGTGTGTGCGTATGCGTGTGTGTAAGCATAAGCGCAAGTGCAAATGTATGCGTTGTGAGTAAAATTAATATAGAGCATAAAACAAAAAGAAAAATAATAAAAAAATTTAAAGAAGAAAAGAGATATGGATTAAAGCAATCATGTGTGTGCATATGCAGAGCCGTTGTTGGAGTTGTTGTTAAGCGAATGTTATTTTAGGTGTTGATATGTTTTCATAAGAGGTGTCGAAATGAATCAACAAACGTGTGAAAGGTGTTAAAATAACAACGAAAGTTTAACACGTCATCACGAAAACAGAAATTGAATTTCGTTCATAAAATAGTTGCGTAAGTGGTAGTGTTCGCGACAGTTATTTTGTTTTTGTCGTAATTTTTATTTGATTAAGAACGACAAAGCATCAGATTATGTGTTGACACATTTGACAAAAAAAAGAAATGGTAGCAAAAAAAAAAAAGAAATAACAACAACAACAATAAGAACAAAAATAACAGCAAAGATGGACAAGACATTATTGTGCCCAAAGGAAGCACATAGATTTACATAAAACCAGCCGCATACATACATAGGATGAAAACGTTTGCCCGAATGTTATCAACAGGATACAAAAGCGAATTTTCATGTTTATTATTAAACGAATAGAGAACAAAGAAAAACAACCGAAAAAGAAACATATCCAACAAATAAAAAGGACATAAAACGATCATTCATTTTGTCGTTAGAATCAATACACCAGACGCGGATGTACAATACATGTACGATAGGAGAGAAAATGAAAAATAAAAATTACACACAAGATACAAATATACACACGCACGCACGCGCGCGCGCACACACACACACACACACGCACAACATATAATAAATAGGGTATATAGTGTGGGAAAAGCAAAGCATAGCAAAGCAAAGTAAATCGAAAATATCCATAACAAATACAAACATAAGAGTCGATAATTGTAAACGATTGAGGAGGTAAACGTTCAAAAGCGATTTATGTATGAGTCACGTTTGTTAGGTTTTCATCATAAAATGTTTCATTTTCGTTAAAATTTGTTACATTGTGGTGATGTCGATGATGGCAGTCAGCCATGTTACCGTGTGGATGTTTTTTGAAGAGCAATCCCAAGCGCACAAGTCCATAGTCCATATACATCCACGCACACACACGAATTTAAATGATATACATATGAGAAAAATATATCATTTCGTTAATATCCCAAAAAAAGTGACAGCAGCAACGTCGCCATCATCATCACGTATAGCAATTTTGTTATCGAAGGTGTGCGGTATATTTTTTTGATGATTTTCATTGTTTTTATTTATTTATTTATTTTTATTTTGTTTTTTTTGTTTTTATGATGCATTCATATGATTGTTTGCATAAGTGTGAGTGTTTGAGTTGGGGCGTTGAGTTTGATTTTTTGTTTGTTAACAATGTTTTGTCATGTGTATAAACACCGCACAAAACCGTTTTAGTGAAATGTATGTTTTTTGCATTTTTTTTTGCCGTTATTTGTCATCATACACGTGTTTGTTTTCGTTTTCGTTCACATACATTAGCGAAAATACATGCATTTGTATACATATACATATATATATATATATATATATATTATAGGCGAAAAATGTTAACGTTTGCATATTATATGTATATATAATTTGTTTACACCAAATATACACATGTATATGTACATGCACATGTACAGTGCACATTTTAAAGAAACATCAAGATTTTTTGGTCGAATGTCGGTTTTTGTTTTGTTTTTGGTCACCGCAGCATACCGTCAGCGCACCCAAAATGTATGACGTAAACATAAAGTTGCCCCACACGCGTACATATTTATTATTTCATGTGCACGTATTCCCAATAGGCGTTACGTAGTTGTAAAACAGAAACAACGGTTGGAAACGGGGGCGCGTGGGAAACCGTGTTGTATTTTAATTTTCATTTTATTTTATTGTCAACATTTTTGTTGTGTGTTTGTTATATTATTGTGTTTTCATTTATGACAAACAAAGTGTATCGAAGCGTAAGTGTTGACATGGCATGAAAGCGTTAATATTATTAATATCATTTATTTTTTTTTTTTTTTTTTTTTGTTAAGTGGATGTGCGTGGATTCATGTCCATACATGTAGAGTAGAGTTATAGTTAAGAATTTTTTTTGTTTTTTCGTTGATTAATTGAAGATAACAGCATGGCGAAAGTTAGCGATGCATATGGAAAGAAACAAAGTAAGGATCCAAATTCGTTAGTAATTATATCGCATGACCCAGAGAAAGAAACACAATCATTATTATTATATGAAGACGATATTGAGTAATATAAAAAAATAATATACATAAACGGATTAAATTGTATTTTTGAATCAAAATGAGGCATCGCGACCCACAACCACGTTGACTGGAAAGAGAAACTAACTTTAATCTTCGATCTTTTCCGTGCGATTAAATCCTATACAGTTCATGAGATTTCCCGTCAAACGCGCAGTTAAAACGTTTTAATGACCGTGCTAGTCAGAGAGATAATACATATATAATTTTCTACAAGTTCATCTAAATCATAAGAAACATCGGAGGTTTTTGGCGGAATACAAGAATCCCAAGTAGCTACGGGAAGCTTCTTCACCACTTTTTACGGCGTATAGACGTCACAACTTGCAACGGAAAATTTACTCATCATAGCCTGTTATAGGCTACGATGTCAACATAGGCGAGGCACCACCAACTTAACCTACGCACTACGAGAGCATAAACTTCTTTCCCAACGTTCGACAAATAGAAATCTGAGGGTTTTCTCTACATCTATACAATAGCTGTCCTTCTGATTATTATTATTATTGTAATTTATTTAGAACAAAGAAATAAATTCCAAGACCAATAATAGGATGAGCAGATATCTCCTCATCGCGTGACATATTTATGCCTTTACGACTGAACCCTCACTCCCGCTGCGGCCAAAGTAAGCTCTGCCGCACTTGAGATTTCAACTCGCACGGTTGGAAAACGCTATTATCTGTCTTGTCTACATATACGTATATATATATATACAATATATATATATATATATATATACAATATATATATATATATATATATATACATATACAATTACATATCTACATATATATGTATATATATTTACAATTACATTTTATGTGTTACTATGTATATATGTATATATATGTAGATATATTTATATATCTGCTTTGTATTGCTTATTATAGTGGGGAGAATAAAAATGTACAAGTAATTCATATATAAACTAAAAAAATTTTTTCGTAACTCCTTGTGGAAGAGTACGAGAAGAGATTTCGTTTACTAAAAAGAGTTTAATATGTCTTTCACTCCCTGTACTGTTGCCTCATAGCATTGAAAACTGTTGCGACACTAATTAAAAAGGGATTTATACCCATAGAAGTGTGCAGTGGCAAGCATAAGCTGCTCATTATTAGAGCTTACTGCTCTTGTAGCACGCATATGAAAATGTTGGGTTTATATGTGTATAACATATGTTCTTTTTACATATGGTACTCTGTAGTGTTCTCAATTATTCGATAATTTCCGATAACCGTTTAATCGAATAATCTGCAAAATTAAAAATAATGAATGCTTAATTCATGAGCCGATTGAACTTGTTATCGTTCAAATGAGACGGATACATATACACTACGTAAGCATCTACCATGAACAAAAACAAAATATTACAATTTTGAATGCTTATTAAAATAGAAGGTGATATTAAGCTTTTTGAAAACGGTATTTCTCTATTAAACTCTCTATTCACTAGACTTTTTCTTTTTCCCAAAACTGATTAGATCCACGAAATGACGAAGGTTTCCCGATACGAAGAATACCAAGAGCGCATTGCTGAAAGAGCTCAAGATCATACTAAGAGGCGCATAGCGGGCAGCGCTGGTGCAAGTCTATTATATTTAAGAGAGATTGCTTTGGAAGGGACCAAACAGCTATTAATGAATGAATAAATATTTTTCGAGAGAATTAAAAGAATACCTTTTTTTCTGAACACACCTCTTACTACTTCAGATTTGAAGGACAAACAGCTTTAGTTTTATAATGAGGACGATAAGTTATCTCAAAAAGATTCAGTCTTCCAAGTATATATCGATGCACACAACTTAAGAATAATGTAACCTCTACATGAGAGCATAACAAATATAAATCTTTTAAATTGTATTGTGATCATAACATGGATTCTAACAATTTTCGCAATGTCTGTCGATCGAGGTAATCAATAAAGGGGTTGCTCTCAATACTTCTCACGACTTCTTAAGTCTAAATACGTTCCAGTATGAGTAGTTGTATTAATGCTTGTCAACGGTTCGTATCGGCTAAGCTCGCAAAGGTTGATTTTATACTGATTGCAGCCCACTTTTCTTCCTTACCCAGCCCCAGTCGTGGCGATTAGGAACGCGACATAGGATTTATCATCGTTTTGTTTGGTGATATAGTATATTACAGGTCTAACAGGGATAAAAACACGCTTACATTGCAAAATTTGTGGCAGCTTCTATATGAATCAAAGCGATGGCTTGGAATATCATTTAAACATCGAATGCAATAACGTTAGCGTGCAAAGGAATAAATAATTTTTGTACAGTATGTTCTTGACTGCAAAGCTTTGAGTTGAACTTCTCTGTCAATTTGACAAGGTCACGGCAGTAAAAATAGAAATCTATAACTCTATATATATATATATATGTTTCTACTTCATTGTAGCAGATCAGATCCGTAAATAGAAGTAGTTGCAGAAGTAATTGATTTAAAAGTAAATGCGTTCATTTATTTATGCTATAATAATTAAAAAACCCGATATAAAATTGAATTGAAAATATTTGCTTTTATTGCATAATTGCCTGAAGAACTGGATGGGCACTCAAAAAAAAAAAAAAAATAAAAAATATTTATCGCATTCGAATTTATTACTTTTTGTGTCCATTTTTAAAGAATACTGTAACAATTTTTATAAAAAAGTTCATCATAAGCTGATTATAATTTCATTTTTTATTTTTTTATTTTAGCACTGACGACTGAGCGACCTGTAATATACGCATTTACTATCAGGCATGTTAATATGAAACCGGAATATTTATATAGAAAATACACATCGATATAATGAAAATGTATCGTCTATCGCTAGTTAAGAATTTTTGTCACTTATCTGGCAATTTATGCAGGACAAGCCTTTAAAAATGTTACTCTTTTGCCGCAAAGTCGCATGGATTAGTAATTTCCGAGCCTAGTTTTGTGATATGGACCCACAGATGGTTGGCGTGTAAAAAAGGTGCCTTTTTGACGTACGCGCCGGTCTTTGAACAGCGAAAAGACTCAATATCGGTGGATGGTTTTAGTAGTTAGTTTGCTATATCCCTCTTTAACAGACTATTACGACTTATATCCTTCTGATTCCACGAAACATGGAGTATCGTCCCTCTGCAATAGCGATTCGATCTTGCAGTCGATGTGAATGGAATTTCTGCGCCTCCACTTTTCATACCACGGCACGACACAGCAGCGGGACGATGGAAAAAACCTTTTTTCGGACTCTTGGAAAAAACCTTTTTTTTGGACTCTTCGGGCAAAAAATGAATTCTGTCGGCGAAAGCTCTTTTGTTGACACAACATCTCGACTTTTTTAACGGTGTAACAAACTGTCCTATATATATGCAACTTGTATTGCTATGAGTCCGATGTAAAACGGAAAATAGTGCCAACGACACCATTTCGAGCAAAATGAACTACAGGTATCTATGGGCAGATTCAGTTTCATATTTACACGCCTTGTACTAATGGCTTTAAAAAACTGTTCAATTTTCATTGTGCAGTTCACTTTTTTTCTGTGACCATCTTAATCACTCAATCGGAATATGAAAACCGTTTTGAATGCGTGTACGAAGGTAGAGAGTTTTCCTATTTTAAAATTTTTCTTCGAGCATCCCATAAAACGTATCTGACATTAAGTTTATTATAAGGAATTCAGTTGTTTGGTTATTCGACTAGCTTTTTATCATAGCTTTAACATTTTATATACTGCATGATTTTTGCCTTTTGTTGCTTTAAAGAAAATGTTTTGAAAATGGGTAGTGAAATGTTTAAAAAAAAAGATAATTATTTCTAGTGTTAACGTTTGTGTAAAGAACCTTTTAGTTAAGAATACTTTACATAGTTTGAATCCTTTATATTCATATTGCTAGGTAAACTTATGAGACTCAAGTACTCAGTAGAGATTTTTAAATCATTAGGTTTAGCTCAATTAAGCACTAGACAAATTTTAACACTACTAAGAGTTACTTTGTTTTTATTATTGTTTTAATTATTTACACATTTTTTATTTTAATTTTCATAAACATTTCACCAAAAGAAAATGTAAATAGTTTTCTGCTTGCAATTTATTTCCGCATGCAATCTTTATGCTCGCATTCATTACGTTTACTGCCTAAGGGCATACACTAGGTTTGTTAATTTGCAAGCAAAAGCTGGAAAAGTCATCCGAAAAGCCTCCTCGTCAAATACATATATATCTTTGATTTATACGATTCTCTCAACCAATTTAATTATAAAAACATTTAGAATTAGTTTAAGCGAGACGTCAGTAAATAGGTCTAGTACTGATCAGATCACATTTGATTTTTGATGTCATCTTAGAAGTTAGGGAAAGTAAAAAGCAGAACTAGAGAATAATACTGGATATCGTTAAGAAGCGACTTCTAATAAGATCGCCACCGAAGCAAGATATCGTCCTTTCCATATAAAAATATTTCCATTCAACCGGAATTGCCATAGAACAGATAAGCCTTTGTGGTTTTTTTCTCCTCAAAACCTAAATCAAATTTGGCAGTTGTTAAAAAATTCGACCACAGCCGAATAAAATTTTTTGCTCCTCTTTTTTTTTTACTTACTATTTTCCCTTCTTTTATCTGTATTTCTATTTATCTGTTTGTTTTTTTAAGCAGACTCATTTTAATAAAAAAAATGCAACGAGCATTCGATTTAACTTAGAGAACTTTTTACGCAGCGTTTATGGTACGTCCTACTCGTACTTTGCCAGTGCAAAAACACTTTATCGTATCATTTGTAACACATATAAAGCAGTCTATGCCCAACTATTCTATAACTAAAGGGATTGAAATATTTTCTTTTTTCATATATGTATGATGACTGAGTACACTGTTATACAATTAGTGCCGATTTGAAACGCTCCTTGTCTTGGTAGATCCGGCCAAGATAAATTGAAAACTTAAAGGAAAGGTTGTTCCCATAGGAAATCCAGGAAATCCAGTAGCGGTTTCCAAGCGAAAATGATTTTCGTCTGCTGACGGCTCTTTCTTTCGGTATAATGCAATTATCTTTAGATTAGTTCTTACATCTACGGGGTTCCCCAATAAATCTAAAGATGAACGGTTCGTATCAAAACATACGACCCGAAACTTTTGAATTTTGTTTTGCATTTTAATATTTTTTATTTTCACTTAGCTGCACGACAAGCCATTATTGTCGTTCTGTTGATTCTAATTTTTTTTCCTGGTTTTTCTTTTCATTTTTACAAAGAGGCAACATTTTATAGAATTCATTACGGAAGGTTTTTTGCGCGTTAAGCAACTTTTTTTCTCATTCATTTAAGCCGTACCTATTAATAGATAGCTAGCGTGGTTGTCATTTTTCAAATTTCAATATGTTTGACATGTTGCCCTCTACGCGAAAATCATTTCAAAAAATCCATTCAGAGAATTAGTTCAGCAAAGTATAGTGGCATTGGGACAAGTTTGCTTATAAAGCCTAGATTAAAGTATAGATTAACTGTTGTACAAATGCATTTCCTAAGCGCAGGCTTTAATATAAGAAAAAATCGATTGATGGAATTTCGCTTTTTTGTTCTCTAAAACACTTTTGATGTCTTACCAAGTTAGGCAGTTGAATGGATGCGTATAATTCGGCTTAAGCTCTTTAGCATTTTCGTGCTATAACTTTTTATGCGCATATGTTCGTGTATATACAGAGGGCTAGTTAAAAAAAATAATATCTTTTGTTGGAAATTAACGTTCGTTAATTAAAGCATTTATTCAACTGTTAATTTGCAAATGCTTGAAAGGTCATTCATTTGATATTTTTTTGTTGCTTTTTTCTCTTTTTAAAGATATTTGCATATTCAAGCATACGTAATGATTTTATATGTAGCATATATAATACGTATCCATATAATTTAATTGTTTATAATATATATATATATATACATATATACATATATAATATATATAAATATATGTATAGAAGAGCCTAAGTATAGGTGGGCATTGCATTTGTCTGTTTGTTTACATATGTTCGCTCTCTTTTCGATTCTTTCTTGATAATTGGCCTATGAAGAGGCACACGAAGTGGGATGGTTGTATTTGTACATCAAGGATATAAAAAGTTTTTGATGCATACTCGCGGGACTTGTGCATGGCATTACGAGTTAGGAATTCCTATATATGTATATATATAGAGATATTTCCTTTTTTTTTTTTTAATTATATGACCAATCACTCAGGAGATGATCCCTGTTCGTGTAACACCGTGACGGTCAGAACGAAAAGAGGAAAGGGAAAGAGAAAGAAAATTGTTGGCCGCAGACGAGTGGGTGTGTGCCCAATTGCTAAGTGTTATGTCTTGGCCGACTGAGAACTCACTTTAACTACGATAAAAGTAATCTTTACCGCCTTTGAGATTTGAACCCATGAACGCTGACTTGATAGTCGCGATTCTTACCTACTTGCCAAGTTATGCGAATAAACCCCATAAACTTTCTGTTCACGAACGAGCTCCTTAAGTTTGCATAAGATTTTCAGGGATTAAGATTAGAAAGTCAAGAACAGCTAAAACAAAGAAACGGGCTTAGGAAATAATAGCAAGATTTTAGTATACGAACTGCACAGCGCTATTATTGGCATAAATTTTTTTTGTCGCATATTGGCAGACATGAATATTGACGATACAAATACGTTATGTAAAATATCGTCTAGTCGACACTTTCAATCATAGAATACTAAAAATTTGATACTGTTGCCATTCAAAGGCTCATTACGTCTCAGAATCTTTTTATGCGGATTCAAGGAATGGTCCTATTCCAGACGAATGTTACAAATTCAGTTATACTAGGTTAAAATGTTGCCACTCAAAGGCTCAGTACTTCTCAAAATGTTTTTATTCGAATTCAAGAAATGTTCACATTTCAGACAAATGTTGCACATTCAGTTACTAGCCAAAAATTCAAAAATTTCTTTTAAAATCTTTTTTAAAATAGGGTTTAATGGGGAGTGGTCGTAGATTCATTCCAAACCCCGATAACCTTTGTTGCAACCCAATCCGTAGATTAAACACAAGAATGCATTTGGACAATATCAAATGGACAGACATGCCCAAATCCATTGAGAAACTGATGTTAAATAGATAGGTTTAATAAAAGCTGAACCTGTCTCAAATATAATATAATTATACGGCAAGTGGGATAGTGTGTAGCAATGCAATATGTTTTCAAAAATAGTAGATCAAGGAGTTTGACGGGAGGCATTCTATAGCATAAAGCTAGTCAACTGACTGGAACTGAAAGTAGGCGAAGAACTTCTAAAATCATTGCTGCTGCACTGAAAACAGCCCATTGAAGAACTTCGAGGACTCAAATTTATTGGAAGTTATGCCTAACCATTTGTATTCGTAACCAAAACATTTTATTCTCGAAGAAGGAGCTTTCCCAAATCATCCGTAAGGATATAATTTCTTATTTACAGAGGAAGGAATAAATTTGAAATATAATGAAAGTGTTTATGTAATAATTTTGAAAAATATTTTTAATGCAGATAATTAAAAAGTTTTGTAAACTCTGCATACTGTTGGTGGTAGGAAGGCGTGTGTTCTTCCTAAACTGTATTACGTGCATCAAAGCGGTTATTAAAATGAGTATGTTGTTGATGCACGACGGTGGGGTAAGCACATAATTATAATGCCACGCAACATTGCCATATTGTTTATAGACACATCACGCTTTCTGTCAAGTTCATTAAAAATTTAACAAACGCTCAACAACAACAATTATTGTGCCGATGTTATTAATAGTAGACAAAGTGTCATTAATTTCATTCCATTGCAAATCAAATGCCTTTAAATATACATACATGCAAATGTAAGCAATCCATATATATATATCCATACATATGTATGTGCATATGCATACATACATATACATATTTGTAACGAAGTACACGAGTGCCAGCTACACAGATACTTGACGTATGCAACAGACTTTGATTGAACGGATTGAAGGTGTGCAAATAATAATGGCGTTCAATTACAATTACATACACATCAACAGAATGTACATAAATGCATATTTATGTGTATGTATTCACATATTCATGTAAAACATGAGTACATTTGATGCCTTGTTAATGTTTATAAAAAAAAAAAGTATTCTTATGGCGCACAAATGATTTGAAATAATTATGGGTATGTGTACGGACTGATAAGCGGAATTTATAAATATGCAACTTTGTAATAATTATTTTCGAGATTTACACGAATGGGAGAGGAATGCTTTCATACCCTGCCCTTAAAAACTATTTTTCAATTAATTAAAATACACTTTAAAAGTCATATTTCATTCCTTTTCATTTCACACATTTACGTGCTACCTGTGTTTGTGTGCATTACATTGAAATATACATTACAAAGAAAGCATTTTTTTTTTCTAATTCTTATATACATATATAAAAATATATGCTTTTTTCCTGTTTTTCTTTTTTATGAATGCTATTATGTACATTCATAAGTACATGTCTTTTCATTCATACACACACACAAATTGTGTATGTTTACGAATGAAAATCATTTAAGGCTTAAATAGAAATGTCATCGTCCTTTAAATGAAAACGCAACTGATAGAAATACATTCGCCTTTAATTTCTAAAGCGTTTCTACGCCCATAAACCGATCGAAATGCACTTGTGTTAGTTTTGTCATTACGTTCGTAACGCTTGATAATCAACGTCAACGATTCAGCAGAGGTTGAAAAATAAAGACGACTTTAGTTTACGTCCGTGGATAAGTAACTACAATTTTTCTTATATATATACATTATTAGTTTTTCTCTCTTGATCATGTCACGATTCTCTCCCAACAACCCGTCATTTGTAATTAGTGTTCATCTCAAATTTGTTAAAAAAATATGTCTTAGAATAAACTAAAACACTGGTCACAATTAACAAAACAAATAAATACTGATTGTTATGCATTTACTTAAGCTGATTGGTGGGTGTCCAAGTTTCGTTGTAAGGCATTCATTATTTTCTTACGTGTTTCAACTAAGTAGTGCAAACTTAATGTATGGGTAATGTATTCATAAAGTAACAAGTAAAACGGCATAATAAGGCGAATCGTGTATATTTCCCATCCGTATAAGGGAAATATGTATAAAAATTTCTGCTTTCTATGTTTTAATTGTCAGCTGGCTTGACTTCATTAGGAATTTTAGTTAGTTTTAAAAAGTTTAAATATATGTTTGTAGCAAATTTCGTTTCCTTATCTACTACAATTCAGATAAGGAAAGAAGTTATTGATCGGGAGTGCAAGGAAATAACCATAAAAGAAAGAAGGAACACTCTTGACTATGTAAAGAGTCGCAGTACATTAACCTCATTAAGCGAACTTTGCTGGTCAATCTGCGAAACTTGTTGATTTGATCAGTTTAATATAATCTTTAAGGTCAACTGAATAACAAATACTAAAGTGATATTAATTGCATAAAGCATAGTAGATACGCCTTCCTAGCCTATCTAAAGAGTGGCATATATGCGCGTAGATAGGAACATATTGGCAGGAAGAAACTCTAAACAGGTTCATAAGATTACGAAGTTTCAAATTCTTGTTAAGTCAATGTTCGTTGTAACGTTTACGAATACTTATTATCCTAACTTCTGATTCCGTTAAATTTCGGTGGATGGTTGCAGCACACCGAAAGGACACAGCTATTGTTATAGCAATCATTTCTGAATAATCTCCCAATCAAAGTCAGACAATCTCTCAGACAAATATTTTGCCGACTAATAAAAAAAAATAACAACAAATTTGTTATCATAAGAAAACATATCTCTCACGCGCTTACAGCTTTAAATGCGCTTTTCTTGAGACTTGATTTTTCAAAACGTCACGCAGCATAACTCAAGCAATTTTCATTGTTTTTCATTCAAATTTTTTACAGTATTATTAGGAAAAACCCATATTTAATGATTTGAGTTTGCATAAAAATTAGTCGATTTTCTAAGAAACAAAAGTGTAAAGGAAAGGGAAACCCAAGTACACATTCTTGGCACGTTGCCTGGATAATGCAGCTGGCGACTGGCGAAAAGCTCAACAACAATTGACAGAAAACGAATTGACGGATTAAAAGTGTAACGAAGAATGTAGTTAATAGTTTTCGTAAAAGGATATATCAGCAGAATATTTATAAAAGGCAGAGTTAGTCGCAAGCGAGTCAAAAGTGAGTTGTGGGAGTTGAGTCGAGAGAGTCGAATTGCAATACGCGAAACGAGAGCAGAAAGAACATTAAAGGATTGTAAAAATGACTTCCTGTAAATAATTTGTCAACAGATCTCGTAGGAATTGCAGATAAAATCTACACTAGCCTATAAGTTACAATTCAGTGGTACGAACTTTATGTCAACGAAAAGAGGTTTGTGTAGAAATTTTTCGATGAGTTTATTTAAACATTTTTTATTAATAGAAAAGAGGCTTTTTTGTGTTGAACAATTGTGGTTTTCGCTCAAGCTCTTGCCATTTACACGCAAATCAATATTTGCAAAAACCTCTGGGTATTTCTCTTTTTATAGCGTATTTCTGTAAGATGTAGATTAAATGATTTTTTTCTTTTTTTTTTAATTTAAATTTGGATCAGTTACACTGCCCTTAAACGAAAAATGTTCGCAAAGAATATCTGCGATGATCCCAATTCTTAATAGTTTTTCAAAACAACTTTTTTTCGAATATTTCAAGGTACGCTTAATAACCTCCCCAAATATTATCGTTCTACTACTTTCCCTTCTATCAAAAAAACTAATTTTCTTGTGCTGTTTCCAAACAAGTGCCCAACCCCTCTAAATGAATTTCTCATTTTTTAGATACAAATCAGTTTCAGTTTTTCAACCTGATTTTCGTGAAACGTCTTTATATTCTCTGTCCTAATTTTGCCAACAACAGTGATAACGCTCCCATTTTGAGGATGAATGGCAAATGAAAAAAAAAAAACCGAGCGTCTTTGAAACAAAAATTTCCTTTCAAATCTTTCAATTAGCACGTGCGTGAAATAAACTTGCGTTTTTACATTTTCCAGCTTTAGAACTGAACTAAACGAATGCAATAATTTTTTATTGCAATGTATTTCGCATACAATATTTCTTTAATGTAACAACATGCAATCTATTAAATATATTGAGCGTTTGTCGTAATGTTTTCTTTGCAAGTAAATAATTTTACGTCATCTACAATACATATATTATCGATATTGCTGTCAATTAATTGTCATAATATAATATAAACATCATTTCGATGTATTCTAAAATATTCAACAAATTTTATGTAAAAATATTGTCACCGATATCTCTACACTTGTGGCTAATTTAGGAAATGGGGTTGAAATTGACAAAGCATTGCTAGTTGAAAGTGATGTAGAAAAATGCCAGTAGATGGAATTCTTACCACTTAAATAAGTAGGAAACAAAGTGCTTTTAAAGTACATAATAATGCAAAAGTTTTGAAAAAAACCATCTTCACTCGCTTTTGTGGTAAGAAAAAAAATTTCAAAAAAACTGATAAACTATTTCTAAATGAAACGCATAGGAAAGATAGTAGACAAGAAAGAAAAGTTTGTAACGGGTTTTCGAACGTTCCTCGAATTTTGTTCAAATTTATATCGAAAATCTGGCTGAAAAAAATAAGCGACTGTAGCGTGATGAGAACTGGAGTTGTGTCGCTGTGCTAATGCTACTCTAAACATCAGCGTTGCCTACATCTTGCCCAACTCTAATCTTCGCAAGTTTATGAAGTGCGCACTGTTTGTCCCTCAATTTAATGGCTATAGGACTACTTTTCTGTAAGCAAACATATAAACCGATGTTTGCAAACCAAAGATGAAATACCAGATTTTTGACGAAATGTGATGTCGAAACGTCATATTAAAAAACTATCTGCAGTGGCAGCAATGAAGCCATTTCAGGCTTGTGTTATCATTTTTGAATGCAATATTTTTTTTTTTTTGTTTGTCTAACATCGACGATTAAAACGAAATTGAATATAAAAAAATCGAGGACACGTAGACAGAGAATCACGTAAGAGCAAAAACTTTCTTATGAATTCTGATTAAAGAGAAGTTTTTTTAAAAAGCAAACACTCTTTACATATTATGATTTGGGATTATTCTTTAACATACCTCTGGTTGAGTTTCGCCATGAACGATGCATACTAACATGGCCTCATGACCTTCACCAGAAAATACTGTTGGTCGCTCGACAGTTATTTCAGGCGGATCTATTCCAAATAAAAATAAAAAAAGTAATAGACTCAAGTTAATCGGTTATATTTAAAGTATATTTGATATTAAACATGTTCTGTTGCGCATCTATCATATGTATACATATATGAAGCCGGTACGCGGGACGAAGTTTCATTCACTGTTGTAAGACGTGATATCAATTTCAGTTTCTATTAGCATAATAGTTTCTAATTTTCGCTTTCTCGCTTCCAAGTTGATTCCGTTTTAAATCTGGTATAGATACGTGTATTACGTCCTATTAGTCGGATAGCAATAATTGCTTAGGGATGTCACTGTTAGTTCATGATATATTCACTCAAATCGTTTTCTGATAGAAGAGTTGATTACAAAAGACAGTCACTCCGAGATTTCATAGCCTAGCAACGATATGAACTCATGGGTGTAAGTTATATATCTTATTATGAATTCATTTACTACAAGTGAGTTTCTCTAAGTGACTTTCCCCTAATATTTCTGTAGAGAGGCAGCAAATTTTTCATTTGAGAAATAATGTTTTAGAAGTAGAAAGTCTTTGAGATTTATAAATAAATCTCGCAATTATCGAAAGTCTAACTTTACTAAAAAAATGAGTCAAATTTATTCTGTTGAATTTACTACTTTTACGTTAATACTTCAAAGTTTTTATTGACCTGAAAGTAATCTATTCTATGTATTCTCTGAGCTTTAAATCAAGCCTGTTTTACACTGCTTTTCTGTTAACTAGACTACCCTCACAAGAGAGAAAGAAACGCGAAAAAACGTTATATTTTTGATGTTAGTAATGGAGGACTACCGCGTAGCTGAGGCAACTCAGTATTCTGCTATGCTTCTAAAGCATTTGAATATCTAATTAAAGATATTGGGTGACTGATAAAATCGCACAGTAAAACTGATGCTATCCTATGATGATGACCGTAAAGACAATAAAATAATATATAATATTGTCACTACTTACATAGCACATGTAGGACAACTTGACTAGAAGCCGCCTGCCCAACACCGTTATTAGCCGTACATATGTAAACACCTCCCTTATGGCGATCCACGTTCTCAATGGAAAGTATGTGTGAATGCAGTTTTTCTTCGCCTGTAGCGTTGCAAGTTTTAAAAAGGGAATAAATATAAGACACCAGTGGTAATCAGTGATAATCGTTCTATATATTATTCTATGTTTTGAAAATCTCACCATTAGGCAAAATGTTGTTTTTACGACTCCATGTCACATTCGGGGTTGGATTGCCGGATGCAGAACACTCGATACGTACAGATGAACCTTTTTTGACTTGCAAATGACCGCTAGTGCTAATATGATGAATTCTCGGTGGCACTGCAAATAAAATTAATGCAAATTAATTCTTGTATGAATGCGCAAGGAGTAGAATTATAAACGTTCTTTCTAGCCGTTAGCCTCTTATTTGTTATTTGGTGAAGTCAAGTTATACGTTAAGTATGATTTATTGTATATACATCAAGTTGGATAATCGAAATGAAGAAATCTTTATTAATCCCTCAAATGTTTATGTTGAGCGTATTTTTTATGAAGATAAGAAAGAAATTTTTTTTAACAAACGATCTTCTCCCCCTCTCTCTCTATTTCCAAAAAGAAGACAATTGGATTTTTAATTTATTTTATTTTATTTATTTCAGTTATCACTCAATAAAAGTGTAGGCATGTTACAGGTGAACGAATACCGTGTAGATTAGTTATCGCAAATAATATCCTGATTACAATCTAAATTATGATGCATTTTCAGGAATGCAGAAATACAGAAAATGTTGGCTAAAGCGTGACAAGCAAAAACAATAGAATCGCAACTGGATTGGCGTGCGGTTCCATTGTACTACAGCTACATTGTAATATCCTGTTGGTAAGCATTTAAAACCATCAGCACTAGTAGTGATTAGCAAATTCGATGGACGAGCGTCCCATGGTTTGACGGCATACATAACATGTGTCTCTCGGACAGTAGGCTATAGTGCCCTATGTGTATAATTTTCATGCCTCTATTGCCGGCTGTAAACGCCAGTTTTTCATATGGGTATCGACGGTGCTTCACGTAAATAATTTAATGCAGCAACAACAGCACTCTCTGCTGGAGCATATTTTCAAAGGTTTTTTCTTCGTTACAATAAAAATTTTCACATATATTCAATGGACGATACCACAATACCTGTACAAAAGATGGAAAAAATCGGGCAATATCACAATATCACAATATCACAGAGCAACGAAAATTTCATTCTTTTATTAAAGATTGGCAGTTTTGTACTTTAAATTAGGCTGCAAATTTACCTTTAAGTTGTGTTTTTTTTTTTTTATTGAAATAATTTTTGGTTAGTAATAGGCGAAAGAAATATAAATTTGGTTTTTTTTTTTGCTATAATTAGCTAATTCTACTGCGTAGAAATTTTACTTTGTTTATGTTGGTTATACTCGCCTTCGTTCGAAAATAATTAAATATTCAGAAGGTTACGAATGCTTTGTTATAATCATCTTAAACCGAAATTTCCATATATTCAGTGAAATTTACATTCTGTCCGATTAGCTGTGACGCCGCTAGGTTTGATAGTGAGACGATTTACAAAATTTTTTCAAAAGGAATATTCATAAGCAATTTTTGCTGCAATGTCTTTTTATTTCCTGTGTTTACCTTTGTCAAGTGAGACTACGAATCCTGCAGTCATTTCAGTTGAACGTGACGTTTCCCCTCCGATATCCTATGCTTGTAAGCATGAAAGACCCCTATAAGCATGCTGCATTATTTGCAATATGAAGGTCTGTAGGATCGAGATTGTTAAGAAAAGTCTGTTGTGTGGGTAACTTTGGTGAGATTTTGTCTATAATTGAATATTATTAGAAGCGCGTCGTTGTATTGCATGAAAGTTTATGCTACGCAAAATATATTCGTATATGTCAGTAGAAACGTAATTTATTTATTTTTATATATCTTTCTTTACTGAATAGCAGACACGCCTACTACGTTATGAGTTTTTTTTATATTATTCGTACGTTCACATTTCGCATAAGAACTATTAATTATTTTCCTCTATAAAATATCTGGGAGTTTTTGTGTACTGGGATCTCGTTGGTTAAGTTATTTCACATGTACGTATGATTAAGTTCAGTTTGTATGGAGCGTTTGGTTATTGTGGACATCTCTTTGTCTAATGTTTGTTCGTTTGTGAGTGCTGCATAGAATTTATTCTATAGTAACGGAGCATCACGTTGCAAAGCGACTGGTCATTGTGCATATTCTTCTCTGTGCACTCCAATTCGTATTACGAAACTTCTATAGCAATACATTTCGTTCTATGTAAGTTAAACTAACGTCTGCATTTGCTGTGTTGTGTTCTGTTGTACTTTTGTAAATAGCAGAGAATACAATAAATGATATTCTCTAAGCTTCAGTCTTGTTTAATTTAGTGCTTATTTGTTTGTACATTCGTTCATTTGGTTGTCCATTTATATATATGTTTGTTTATTTGTTACAAATACATGCATAAATGTTATTGCTTGCCTTTCTGTCATCCTGTCAATATAAGGTAAAGCAAGAAGTGTACATGTTGCATATGAATTTCGTGCTCAAGGTTGTGGTTGTTGTAATTGTCATTATTAGTATCCTATTATATATATATGCAGATCGTAACATATGCACACACAGACTATGTAAATATTGTGGCAATTAAATGTTTCCATATTGCTACCGCAAAGTGTATGTTTTGAGAAACAAATAATTCTCACATAGCTGGACAGTATTAAACCGATGACATAATACAATCGAAACCTGCACGAATGATATGTAATAAGCATCCGTATGCATATACGTTGCGTATTTATTTTGTCTGTGGGAGGCATCTGCAAACATATTTCCACATAAATGCTTACACAGGCCATTTTACTTTGTAAGGTAAATTTAACTGAAATGTTTCGGTCTAGATGTATGTTTTCTCAGTAATAATTTTCAAGAAATTGTATTTTCATCTCAAAAACAACAAACGAAAAAATTAAAAATTGAAAATCTTTTTTACCTAAATCTTTTTCTCAGATGACTCTATTGCAGTTCAGTTTTAATTGATGTTAATAAACTGCGGTTTAATTAGTTCATTTGTATGCGTATATTTATGTCTGCCATTGTCTATATTGACATTAATTGTTATAATTTAGTTATGGTCTAGTGGCTCTTACTATTATTTTAAGTTATTGTTTGTTCGACATATTTTGGGAAATTGTATTAAAGCAATAAATATGTAAAAGACATTTCACAACCGCCTTAAATTATGGTTGTTCATACATTGGCCTATCGCGTGTAGTGCACTCAGAAAATCTAAAATGTGAGTTGAGATATATAAGTGATATAAAAGGCAAAATAAAACCTACAGTATTGTCATCGCTTTAGAAGCCAGCGCGATATTCGTTATACCATGAAAGAGTTGTATCGTTTCGTCTTATGTTGATATTATGATCCGAACTGTAGGTATTAAAAAGCCATGGATAAGTTACGGATTCATTTAAAACGGATCCGAAACGGAATGTTCGTGACCACAAACTTTTGCTGTGTATATGGTGGGAACATCAAGATGTAGTATGATACGAGCTGTTAAAACCAAATGAAACTGTCGCTGCAGATGTCTGCCAACTACAATTGAGCAAATTAAGCGATGTATTGTTGTACAAAAGACCAACAATAGTGGTTAATCCTCTTGCATGACAACGCTTGGCCATAGGTTTCAAGAGTTGCCAAGGTTACACTGTTGCAGATCGAATGGGCATCGCCATCTTGTCAGAAAGATGGGAAAAGGTTATAGATAGTGATGGGGAACATTTCGATTAATACATAGTGCACCAATTTTTCTCAATAAAATGGTCAAAATACATGCAAGCACGGAATAGTATTTGGGAAGGAATTCAATTGCTTACAATAAGGAAAGCACTAAAGCCTTTAAGAGTAAATTTTCGTGTAGCTAGTCATAGAAGGATATCTATTGTTCTTAATATCACATTTACTACGAAATATTCCATTATAATAAGCTACGTTTTCATAAGCCTTCACTCTTAGCAATTTCAGTAAAAGACTTGCTTCTTACTATTGGTGTAAGAACTTTAAAGCTTTTGTAGTAAGCAATGAGATAAGCGCACAGAATGCAATAAGACGAAATCACACAATGACAAGCTATTTATCAAGGTTTACGTAAGACCGTCCGAGCTATCCAATGACATTCTGGCGAAATATCAATGGTTTTTGAAAAGAAATCTCGAATATGATTAAATCTTTCGTGTTCAATTTAATGATTTATTAAAAAGAAAATTATGAAAATTTTGAGCTGAATTTTATTGTGTTATCACATTCTTATCACATTCTACACTCATTATATATATAAAATTACTTTTTGTCCCTTGTTGTGAAGTAAACATCAAATAGCCTCAATAATTATATAAAATGTATGTATGACATGCAATGCAATGTATGGTTGTGAGCAAATTTACTTAAGCCACCTTTAATGAGGATCACACAAGCGTATCCAAGCATCATTGATGAAAGTGAATTTGAATGTAATAGTTTTACAAAAAGTTCATTAGTAATATGAAATTTTCAAAATTAAATGGTTTTTTTCTTTTTCATGTAACATACATATATGCATGATGCAGGCATGTTGATTTTTACACATCTTCAGAGGTATATATATACGTTTGCATGTATGTTTAAGCATTTGTTGTTTATTTTTGGTATATTATTTTCAAATAGTTGCGGATATGTGCAACAAAACCATAAATATGTTTACTCTTCCGTATGCATGCATATGCATTCATACTTGTATGCGAAAAACTGTCAACAAACTAATACATATACACAACTGATACGCACAAACAAATAAACAAAAAAAAAAAAATGCAAATGCATATAAATACATGTACACATAACAGTGTACAATATGTACACATAAACATGATATATGCATGTGTGAATGTCACCGTTTGTGTGGCATAAAATGTTGTTTACACGTATTTGAATATTTTTGCACATTTGTTTTGCATGATAGAGCGAAAGGGGAAGATGTAAATTTTAATTAGTGGTTTCCTTGGGCAATGAGGCCAATGCAACATTAATTGGTTGACATAAATCACAATAGCATCTGCAAAGGTATTTCTAATTATAAAATAATAATGAAACCTTCCATTTTCATTCTTTTACGTTACACACACACACACATTCAGTCAAAAATACTCAGGCAAAAATGTGCATAAATGCTATTTCATAAAATATTGAATTAACTGCAACAAGTGGAAGGAGAACGTCTTAGGGCGAAACTCGGGCATTAATTACTTCAGGCAAATTTAGGAAAAAAAAATTCCCCCTGCTTTTGATTAAACGAAAATGTGTTAATGTATCGTAAATAAATTTTGTAAAGAACACTTATGTAGCGCTGTTAAATATTCGACTTAAATTTCAATTTGAAACTGTTTTACGATTGTAAAGGTACGCAAACCAAAGGTACGCATTTTATGGTTTCTATGGTTACAATAAGAAAGTGACTTATACTCATTCCATTATTTTCTTTGTGTGCATCAGAAACTCTATAGGAAATATATGCGCTCGTAATTAACGTGAAATTCGGAATCAATTCCGTCCGTCCTTTGTTTAAACTCTCCTGATAGCAAACATTGGTTTGTAAGTTCAAGGCTTTTCACGTTTACGCTTAGTTTCGCAGGTGAAATTTGCGCAATATATCGCTTGCTTTAAAGCCAATAAACAAAAAAAAAAAGTAAATTCTAAATGCTTTTAGCAACGCTGCATATACGCTGTTACAGTCAGCCTAATCACTAAAGTTATACTCCTGACTATCGACGGTAGTTTGGCATTTTATCTTACTGTTTATCGTTTAATGACCTACCATAACTTTTACGTACAACGCAGTTTGCAAGCGCTTTAACACGAATCATTTTTCTGCTTTATTAGCACAGCCATTTTGTGATTAAGTTTGTAAGTTAATAGCAAAAACATGTGTGTCACATAAAAGAAGCTTTGCTCTGATTGCTTCTTTACCATAAAATTTGCTATTTGTTTAGATATTGTGATTCCCTCTTATTAACAAAATTAATTACTCTCGTTCTTTGCAGGAATTTCGAAAATGTCAACGTATAAGCCACTAAAATTTTGTTTATACAAAACAACATTTTTTATGTTTACGGGGGACATTGCATTGGGGCAGCTTTGTGTTATTTATATCTATAAATCTAATTAATTTTATATAAAATGTGTAAAAATATTATTATATTGTATTAACAATGTTAACATAGTTAACAAGTTAATATACTATAATATCAATACATCTTATACACATAAATATAAAAATACATGTACATAAAAAAAAAAAACCACTTGTGAGAAACTTTACTTTCATGCTTGCTTCGAAGAGTAGCGCTGGTACTTCCTTCACAGAGGATGTGACAGTGGATGTGACATGATATCCTAAGCCCAAAGAACTATGGTGCACAGAACAGGAACTATTACTCATGGTATAACCCTGGGAAAATCCGTACGTGTTCTGTGATAGTTTCTTCGCACTAAAAGCAACTACCACTATGAAGTGGTGGACAAATAATAATTGTTGCTATTGCAGCAAAAAATGGGCGGAAAAGTCATGATACTGCGAGTGGTGGGCAGCAAAAGCCGGTTCTAACTTGGAATGTACTGCTCGCTCTGCTACCCACGTAATACACTAATATAGCTCAATATTTGACCTAATCTTTGTTCGAACGATGCTTTTATTTTTAGGACGACACCAATATAAGGATTAGTTTGTGAATAGTCTTCAAAGTTCAATTGGTCTTTTCGCAGGGAATTCATATTATTTCTAAAAGATGGCAAGCAGTTGCCAAGCGTTGGGCAGTATATTGAATAGTGTATGTGACATTCCTTTTTTTAAGGGGGATGGGCTTCTTCGTACTGTAATTAAACTTATTTAAAGGTTGTGCTCCTACGGTCTTAGCAGGATACGGGGAACCTTAAATGTTATTTTCTTTTCCTTATCTTGATATTTGTACAGTTTTGTAAAGTAATTAACAAGTTTAAATTAAATAACCATTTTTTTATAATTATGCCCCGAATGTCGAAAAAACGAAGCAGCGAAAGCAAAGTTATACGCTCTATACATATACATACATATTAAAGATGAAGATGTATGCACTCCTTGTATACATATATATATATATATATATATATTTGATTACTATTATACATATAATATGCATCGATTATCTATGTAAGGTTTGAAATACTACTCACATATCAAACATTTTTTATTACTAACATTATAACGAACGTTGTAGCTTTTTTTAAATTATTTTCTTAACTAATAAGTTTAGTAGTTTCAATGATAACAAGTTTGTTGTTTTTGTATTTTAACTTTTCTATTGACAATGAGTTTTCCGTCTGAAATGCTGAGCAGACAAAGGCTCTCGCCCAAATACTCAATGATCGTCGTTTCAAGTCTCAAGTGCGATGGAAATTTCAAGAAAGTTGATAGCCTTAGATGCAAGTGCTGTGAGACTTTATTCGTGGAATTGAGCTCTTTGGTTAGATTAATTATAGTAATTATAGTAATAATAATAATAAAAATAATAATAATAGTTTTAATAAAAATAAAGTAAATAAGAATCTTAACTGAACTATCTTTTCTACCTGCACTCATTAGGTTTTGAAAAATTTTCTAGTTTCTGTTTTATTCAATGGTTATAAGCCTACACGCAACGATTTTTAAATTACAATTAATTATTATTACTTTGCAGTACCTATTAAACAAATGTATATTTAGTTATTACTTTAACTAAAATGTCTAGTGTGGGGATGGCTTGCACATTATTTTTAATTTATTGAGAATTTTCAAAGTATGGCAGGCATCGTGTATACACATGTATGCACATGCGAACAAACACATTATAAACTGTAACTAATACTTGATTGAATATTATTTCTATTGGAATTAAAATTGTGAATAATTAAATAAATAGATGAGTGCCAGCGTCAAAGCACTCAACCATGCTGCGTTTCAAAAATTCGCATAAATGGTTTTTCTATCCTATAAACAAGTTTATTAATTACATTATTTTGCCTGTGTTCACATTCGAGACGAGATTTTCAAGCGATTTAGTTATGTGATATATCTGCCTTTCTGATCACGTGCTCTCAGGTTTTTCTAGCCACAAATATTGACGAAAGAGACCACCTAGGGGGTGGATTAATTTCTACATACTTTGGTCACAAAACTAGAAGGAAAAATTCAAACTTTTCAATATTTTACTATGGATATCCAGAGATCAATCGAATTCAATTGAAAATTGAATAATAATTGGATTTTTTTGGATTGTTTACATTTAAATGTCATAAAACAAAAAACAAATGAGCAATGAACAAATAACAACAATATGTAGCAATCCTATAGGTATTATCTTGCTTGAATTGGATTCGTCGACACAAGCAAGCAAGTTATTAAGGTAACCCTAAGGACAATATTCTGGTATTGTGATCGACCACTGGTCATAAACGAAAAGGATATACATTCTTGTTATATGTGCTTTGATTTGGCATCAATTTTGGTATTAATTTAAAAAACGTGAGCATACTAAAGATGAGCAAGGCCGACCTCTAGAACACTACCCCATTTCGTCTTCATTCGTTTTGGTAATAATATACGAAAACTTACACACTGTTTGCTTGCAAAGATAAACTTCTCATGAAAGATCGCTTGTCGGATGAGGCCCAAACAGTCAAATTTAGCAAACTTAACTTACTTCCTACAAATTTTATTATTTTTCAGCTTCCGCTATGAAAAGCTAGCAGTTAATTTTTTCTCCATATAGGCGGTTGCTCTTCATGATAACCCCGATAATTGTGGGGGTCTAAAAAATACATCTATGTGGTCCAAATTCCCTATTGTTAATTTTTTTTAATTAGGCCTTTTTGACGTGTAAGGGTTTACATTTGCTGATCGATATAAGTACTTGCATCGATATAAGTACGTGCTTCGATATAAGTACGTGCATCGATATAAGTACTTGCATCGATATTTTCAAAGTCCCATAAAAAAATTCTCCGAGCAAAACTTAAAAAAACTTAATATAATCTGCTATTAATAGAGGATTCACCCTGCCCTAGTTTCATTTTTTCACAGGATATGGTTTGCCCACAGTAGCTAAGCAAACTTTTGCTTTATCAACCTCATTTATGACATAGTGTAAAAGTACTGACGTTTCAAATATTAATTAATTTACATAAATACATGTTCTGTTTATTATATTTTGTAAAAAAAATTTCCAAAAGTTTTATTTTAACTAAATTTTGACTTAAATCCCTCCGAGACTTCGTTTTATATAATTCTGTTGAGAGCTTAACAGAGCTCTGTAAAAAAAATGTGGTTTGCGTCTTTGCTAGTCATATTTAAATATAACTTCACACCCTGACAGATATGATCAATAAAACGTTAAATATCTTACAAATATTTCTTTTTAAGTGAATATCCATTATCGAAATTCAAAATTTTCTTAAATCGTAAAGAGAAAATTCATAAAAATTAATAAAAATTAATAAAAATGCACAAAGTTTTAAAAACCTTTTCAAATCATTTTATTTGAGAAAAAATGCAGACTTTTTTATTACTTTTTTTTAATCATCGAATTGCACTTGCGTCAATTGTTTATGTTAACTTTTATTAATGGAGAAAAGGAAGAAAAAAAAAAGGATAAACTTATGCAGCAGCAATGTATGTATTTTATGCACAATGCATATCCATATAAATTTATATTAGAGCTGATATTCCGCAAAAATTTTTATTATTTATCCTACTCGAAGTTGTAGTTAAATCCGTATAAAACGGTTAAGTTCTTCATTGAGTATAACAATACTTCAGAAGAAAGCGATGTAATTTTACAAAAAGTATTTTATGCTTATGACAGATAGGAAATTGTAGGAAATTGTGGCAATAAATGGAGAGGAACCGAAGACAAGACTCGTCCTGCTTCCGTCACAGTGCTAAACTTACAAAACTTTAGTAACGAACAATGCTCGTTGACAAGAGTATATTGAGATATCATGAAACGAGACGTTCAATTTAAAGCTTATTACCTGCAAATAATGAACCGTTCGAGTAAATGAGAGCCAAGCCTGACAAATGGCAAGAGATTCACAAGCTACTGTGACCACGTATTTTAGAGGAATTTTTTGTATTGGTCTAACCTTCTTATCGGTTTGTATTTGATCCTTTGCGTTTGTTTGCATTCAGCTTATGCCTATTTCGGAACAAAAAACTTATGGTTCAAAAGGTGTAGTGGTGGCTAGTATTGAAGACGGCGTCCCAGGTTATGCCTTGAGCCTGTGCAAAGCTATGGTGGACAGGAAAAAAGTTTACGCAGTGGAACTGCATCAGCCCCATTAGGCATAGGTCTGAGTGCCGCACCCGAATTAGTTGAACAGGTAATGGAACACGATCTCAAATTCATACATTTTCTATCTAAACATTTATTGGATTGTCTTACGAAAGTCTTAACCGCAAGGTAAAAGCAACAGCGAACCAGAACAGACTTATAGTGGTTGCTTGAATCTATCATTTGCTTATGTAGAAGGCGAATCTCTTAAAGACGTTTTGATGCTTTGTCTTCAGCTCTAGCGTAGCATGTAAATCAGGTCCGTTAGAACTTTCTTATGCATCGTGTATTGCGTATCGTGGGTGCGGATGAGGATTTAACCTATAGTTCTATAAGATTTGGTATTGAACGACTTACTATAAAGGAAGAAGTGACCCTGCTGATGAATGCCTAAGACATGTTGAACGGCTTGGAGAAACGTCTCCTATGTGGGAAATGGTGCAAGCAAGTATCGGTTTAAAATCCATGCAATGTTCGCAACATTAATTCGCAACCTAATTTTAAAATAAGAGATAGATTGCTAGGGTTTTTAGCATAGATTGCTAATCTCTAATATAAATAAGGCATACGATGAGGGATCTTAAGACGGTCTTGATTGATCTTTGATGAAGTTCAGTTTTAAGTTGTAATGGATTGGCTTTTTGATGGCGTTGGAACATATCAGCGAACATATGCTTAACTGAAATATTTGTGGCACCTTTGTGTCAAGATTGATCTACTAATGTTTCTGCAGTGCCTTTTGCAGGCAATGTGCTTAGACTTGTTCGTCAACAACTGAAGTCTATTTCAACGTGAAATATAAAGTCACGTTCGTAATTCTCGTTTACTCTACTCGATATTTCATCATTGCATTTTATGCTTTCATATTTCAGTTTGGACGAAAATTTCGCTTGCATTTTCTACATCATTTCCTTCATTTTGTATTGTAGCAAAATTTTAATAAAGTGAGTTTAATTATACATAAACAATAAAACTTCCGTTTTATTGTGTATTCCCCATACATTTATGTAAATACACTTTGCTTTTTATGTTATCCTTTATTTCATTTGTTGGCTATTCTTTTGTTGCGGAATTTTTCAATTCTTTTTTCTTTTTCACTTTTTCTCTTTTTTTTTTTGACAAAGAGTATTTGTCATATTATTCGCATTTTCAATTGTAATGGATAAAGAACAAATATTCGATTATTGAAAACTTTTGTTTATTTCATGTGCTTTTTTTATGTTTTTATTATGCGACTTTTAATGATCAGATACGCATTAAAGTAGAAAAAAAAAAACAGGGAAGAAAAATAAAATAAAATTCTAGTGGCATTGGAAACCAACATAAATTCCCAATAAATTATTATTATTTTCAATATAAATTATTATTTGCTCTATTTTATTCTTTTATTTAGAGGAAAAATTATTATTGACTTTTGACGAAAATTGCTTTATTTGCTTTTTAATCTTAAATATAATTTAATTTATTCGCAGCTCTTTATTATTTGTGCTTCAGAAACAGATAGCAGAAAAAATATATTTGCTTTAATGAGTAGAGTAATGAATCATATTCATAACTTCACTGCGAAATACTCAGCGTTGCTATTGACAACAATTATTCTTCCGCGCACTCATGTGTCGAATAAATAGATTTTCGCATATTAAGTGTAAGGCGAAATTTCGCTTTTTTTTGAGCGATTCTTACTAAATTTTAAATTTTTTTAAAAGCATTACATTGGCGAGGAATCGCAAAATTTCAGTTAGAATGATAATAACCTCCCAGGTTTCTATAGCTTCGATTACGATAAACTTTAGCGACTGGAAAGATTCGACATAATCTGTAGAATGATTCGTAAACTGATGTTTTAAAATGGTGCAAATCACTGATCACCGTAGAGCGATGACGGACGGAAAGAAGTGAGGAAAGAGAAAGAAAGGGTAAAGCGACCGCAGCCTAGTGGGTGTGTGCCCAATCGATAAACGTTATGCTTTTATCGTCTGAGCTGCGCTCAAAGTAAACTTTACCTCATTGCGATTTAATCACCTCGAGCACAGACTTGATGGTTATTCTCTTTGAGGAGGGGAACATCTGTGTTGCCCTTCAAGAAAGCATAAGTTTTTTGTTTTGTACTCTTTGGTGTAGTTTCCCTCAAACCTGACCCATAAACGGGGGATATCTTCAATATAAAGAAAAGAAAGTATCATCGATTGACTATCCTAGGAAACAAGAAAAGAAAACGGAATCGAAAGAGTTACAATATAAGAGAGAACTAAGGTTAATGTTTAGAACGAGTGAAGTACTACTACTAAGTCTGAAATTTTAGGTACGATTGTTTGCCGTTGTAGGGATAGAATATAAATCTCTGTTGGAATACCACAAATCGATTACACATCGCCTTGATTGATGCGCAAAGTTGTTCATAATAACTAATGAACTGACTCTTAGATTCAATGAACGAGACATTCTTAAAGTTCAAGTATTCCATTTCTCTTTCAAGTACCAGAAACAAATCCACGGCGTTTCAATGGTTGGGTCAGGAAACGTGTAAAGAGATTTTAGAAATTTCATGTATGTACTTCCCCTCAATATATACGATTATACGGTTATATAAAAACATGGGTACGTCCCTTTTGAATTGTATTTAAAGACAACATATGAAATTTATGAATTCGTTTCTTCTAATCTCCTTTTAAAAACATTTCTTGTGGCCTTCAGGCATTTTATTTTTCAAACATTACGTTAGTTAATTTCATTATTTTTTTTTTTACGATTGTTCAGGACATGGCGGTGTCCAGACCCAGGCGTTCCAGAGAACGCATTCGGCTTTCTCAGAGCTAAATAGGAGTGTCTCGTTACAACGCACGTTCTCGGGTTCAGTATTGGCGCTAACGCATTTCCAATAGCGTGTCGGATCCCAGAAGTTACGTTGTGGCGTACTCAAGTTTGTACTGGTGCAAAGTGGCTTACCATCGCTATGAGGATCACAGCCAAAAGTGTAATTTAAAATAAGCACCAAACACACGAGCAGAGACAATACTAGAATTAAAGTTAAGTTTATGAGGTATATATATATAGATATATATACGTCCTTTTATCACTCAAAAATATGTTTACCAGTTTTCATGTTGATGTTTTATATTTTCTTTTCAACTTGTTTTGGCTCGCCTTGTCTTGCTCACTTTATCAAAGTAAATGACAAACTTGCTCTTGGTTAAAACTGTGGACAGTTTTTATAACGAATTTTTGGACCCAAATGTTTTTTTTCTTTCTTTCTATATAAGCGGCAAATGGAATGGAAAAGCACTGAAAGCGGAAGAAGATAACAAATAAATGTGTTTTCCTAATAGCTACCACTTGAACTGGAAACTACTAAGAACTAACCGTATAATTATCAACCGTTATCGGTCTTGCCAATCAAATTTAAAAAAAATTGACTAAAATTTCATTTGCTTCATTGTTTCAAGTACTTAACTAATAAAATAACAATTCTTAGACAATACAATACACATGTGAACTTTCTTGTCATCGCCCTTGGGCATCGTGTGTTAAGTTAATAGGCTCTTTATATTTGTAAATATTGTTACTCAAGCACCATAAGTGCTAAAGTCGATTGGTATTGATTAATAATACATGTAATCATTCTATTTTGTGACGGGGTTCATGTTAATTCACATCTCGAAAAACTTTTTTTCTTTCCATCGATCGTTGCAAGGGATGCAAATACTCTTGTTCTGCAGGAATTTCTGCCATCTTCTCAGTTGTGGGCGTCTTGTTGAAAAATCATATGTCGCAGAGACATCTGGACAAAGCCCTCGTCAAAAATGAAAGCTTGCTTTTACTGCCATTTAGCTTGAGTTAAAAACAGGAAGGGGCTTAGGAAAAGTTTAACATTTTTCAAGTCCCATATATATCTATATATATATATATATAGCACACTGTATGTATATTATAGCACACATATATATAGTATACTGTATAAGTATACATATAGTATACTACATTATCTCGGTAAAACCAGTACCACATGCATTCGTATAAGGCCATCTACTGTTCTTAATAAAGAGCGTTAAGAAACTTCTCACCTTAACAAAGAAAACCCGAAGTAATGAATAAAAACGCATGTATTTGTCAGTTACGCATTATTTACTAACTACGATATGTATTTTCTCAGCTATGGGCTGATCCATCTTAAAATAGATTCACCTTTTATTATCTGTCTATCTAGCTGCGCGTCTGATGTCTGCTCCCATATTCTTGTCTTTCTACAGGTCGCAAATTTTGAGATATTTTGATAAAATTTAATGTATAGGCATCCATGCGATTAAGAACGCTATTGATTTTTCGACAATGACAAGACTTCTTATAAGACGTCTTAATCTGAAAAGTCGTTATATGAATTTTTATTGACTTTGTATTCAACTTTTTCGCTGAAACGGACTCTGATTGATCTAGCCTTGTCGGTTTGTTTGTCCATCTATCGGTCTTGTATTCTTCTATTTAACATGCAGCCGACGTGTGCTCATCTAAATACTATTGATTGCAATTAAAAATGATTGCGATCGGAATACTTTTGGATCGCATTCCATATGGCACTTAGAAGGAGGAACTCGTTCTATGGACAAGTATATTAAGCGACATGGTGTAGGGTATTTAATGGTGAGCCGGGGCCCACTATGATCTCCTTACTTGTTTTTGCTAACAAAATTGTTGAATAATTGGAAATTTTTGTTTCTGTCGCATTTTGTACAGAATTCCCAGTATATGCGCCGTTATATAGAGAATTGATTTAATTCTGAATAGTTGATTGAAGGATGTCAAGTTTTTCCTTTACACATTATAAAAGCAATCCAACCAATTGTAAACAAAAAATATGTGATAAAATAAAAGTAAAAGCGGCGGAAAAGGGGAAATTTATGGAAAATATGAAAATGTTGTGAAAAGAGAGCTAAAATAGGACGCAAAAAAACTACTAAAGAATAATAAAAAATATTTAGATAATAAAGAAAAAAAAGAAATAAAAAGTCAAGTTGGAAATACTAATTCTGTATGAATTTTACAGCCTTTTTTGTGCTGAATTTCTTATCGGAATTTTGTAGAGAGTGCGTGCACTAAAATCAGAAAACTTGATTGTACGCAGTTTTTTTTTTTCAAATTTCAAAAATATTACGTCCATTTTGAATGTATAGAGAAGGGAAGACATTTAGCTAAACTAAGTTTCGCTTATTTACAAAACTCCACCGCTACTTCTTCAATTAAAGGTAATTGTGTTGTGGCCTGCACAAACAAGTTTCATCTATCATAGAGATTTGAATAAAAATATAGTAGGGATAAGCAATGTTTATTTCGAAGGTAGAGGTGCAAGTTTTGGCCTTGGAATCGATTTTGATCGTTGACCTGAGAGAAAAGATAAGTTTTTCCTTTTAAAAAAGTACGTTTTATTTATTTTTTTATTGCTATAATAATTATTATAATTTATTTACAAAAATTTTTTTAATTTTTTTAAAGAAGTAATTTTCACATGTCTCAACGTATACATGTCGGTTAAAAAATCTTCTCCTATACGGATGAAATACCGGATCAAATCGATCAACATTAGTGCTACAGGCCGGAATAATTCATGAGGAATGAACGCCACATCAATTATCGTTGTTTTTATTGAATGTGACGGCACCCTTCTCTTCCCAATATGCTTTTTGCGCGTGCATACTACAGATCGAAAACATTAATTATTCTTCCGTTCACACTTTTTCCCTTTTTCAAATAAAAACATATATAATAATCATGCAGCATAAAATTTCGCATTTCTTTCGTGTGAATAAATTTGAAAAATGAAATGAAAAGAAATGTATGCATAAGTGAGTATACATGCAAGATATTGCAATAAATGTGTGTGCGTGTGTAAATGTGTCCGTGTTTGCTTTTAACTAGAATGTTGTGAATGAAAGACAGCGAAGTAGCGCAGACAAGTAAGAGCTTTTAAGCTTTTCAACAAGCAACAAAGCAACAAAGCAACAATGAAATATTATTAAACTTTTTATGGGCATTTTTCGCTCTCAATAAAAGATCAACAAACCCCCCAATCGTTATAAACTTTCGTATGTAAATATTAGTACATATGCATACAATAGTAAGTACAAGATTTGCAACAACATGAGTGTCTACAGTATGGTATATGTTCATATGTGTGCGCTTACATAATGGTATGTATTTCAAAAACTTTTTACTCACTCTATATATAACCGTTAAATATTTTTCTTTGTAATTCACTTACTTTGTCTGCACTCGTATCAGCAGTTGCCTGTTCCTGTGTATATATTCACTTTAGCATATACCCACATATTTTGTTATATGCACTCTTCTAACAGTGACTTAATATAAATCTAATTATCTAATTTGCTACGTTTCCATGTAAATAATGAAAATGTCGTGAATCATACTACATACACATAATCATTAAATTATTTGGAGACTCTACAATAAGTTCCTTTAGATATCTGCCTATTGTCGGTATTCTCACAACCGTGAATATTGGTACGGACAACTTTTCGCTTGACTTCTATTGCATTTAAGTTCAACAACAGTTGATGGACTAAAACACACAAAGCTGCGGAATTAAAGCTGAAGGAGATCGATAATTTTAGATAAATTTCTCAGTAATTTGCAGTTTAAGGTAGAAATCGGTTTGAAAGTTCTTAGCAGCATTTATAAGATTTCATAAGATTTGTAAGAAATGGGTTTCTTGAGCAAAATACGCCATCGAAAAACGAAACATGCAGCCGTGTGTGCACAATTTGGAAGATAGATGAATAATTAAAGTGTAATTAAATAAGTTTACAACTTATTTTTAAATTAACCTTAGAAGTGGTAGCTGCCACGATGTTCGGTTGAAATCAAATATAATTCCTCCATTGTTATAATACGATTGTAGTATGTATAGCACGAGCTCATGAGCCGTGATGATAATATCGTTTTTCATTAAGGACTGATAATGACTTCAACAGTGTTGATATTATCAATGATTATGTATAAAACAATGTCAGACAAGAGAAAACTTTTATATTTACGGTTCGTCCTTTAAAGATTAAGTATCTCGCTGCAAAACAATTACAAAGGCCAGAATAATGATATCAGTAAAACTAATGAAAACTATATTAGTGGAAAAAATGGCAGCCACATAATGATGATTTTGTTTTCAACACAGAGGGTTGGTGGAAATGTAAGAAAAAAAAGAAGAAAATTGTATTCACTTTAAGCCGAATTTTCCTTTTCAAAACACAAGCTCATACCAAAACTTAAAGTTTATATCCTATTAAGAAGACAGACTTATGCAAATTTCGCCCTCTAATTAAGTATAGCATAATAACTTTAGTAGGACTTCTTACGTTCATGCTATGTTTTGTTATGAAAGTTACTGCAGAGCATTTAAAGCGGAATATGAGGATAATAAAAATATGGGAGGACATAACGTCGCCTATAACGTCACATATATAGATATTATTAACAACCAGTTTAATGGTGACTTTCTGTACAAAACGCAATTTTAAGGAATAAATTTGCAATTTTTGCTAATTGCTGATCAATTCCTGGATCCACGATCCTGCATACGTTAATTGAAAAAGCCGGTAGCATCTTTTTGATCCCAATTAAATTTTCTGTTGAAAAATTAATAAAATAAACAAATATTAGAATGCATTTGTGCTACCATGCCTCTATGGGTGGACATACCAAATGCCTTCATCCAGTGAGTACGGACTTTACGGACAACTTTAACATAGGTTATGATAAAAGTTAGGACTCAAACAATCTTCTAGTGCATTTTTGACATTCACAGATTGCCGTAGTTTGTTCGCAATTCGTCAATGATGAAACTACAGAATGTTTCATTTGAGAGAAAAAAGTTAGTGTAAGTGCTTTCTTCAACTAATATTTCTTTTGTAAGAAAATTGTAAAGACTTTAAAAGTATGATTAACAAAAACTGTAAGTTTAAATACTCTCTGAATTTTCTCGCGGAAACTTACTACAATACCTAGAAGCTTTAAAAAAAACATCAGTTTTTATGGGAAAATCTGTTAAATGCGTCTTTAAAATAACTAATTTTCGCCCATTATAGACGACATTGTGATGATAGCGAGCAGGAAACCAGAAGAAACCCTAATTTGTTTCATATTGTGAAGTGCATATGCAATGGCTTGGCCTTCTTATGGAATTTTTATTTCACTTTTTTTAAAATTTCGCTGGATAAATAATTCTTAAAATTCAAACAAAAGAAAACCATAACTAAATTATACAAAATCCATTTTCAGAGAGAATGTAAACGCACATACATAATATAAATATAAAGTCACACATATTCGATGGGAATTCGAACTATCAAGAAAAGAAGCCTAGGCAAACGAACCCAGACAGTAGTAATTGTTTCACTATAACTTTGTCTATACTTTCCAACAATTATGTGAAAAACAAGTAAAAGCATAGGATCACTTCGCTTAACATGACTTTCCGCATAACGATTTGTCGAAACAAGGCATTATACGAAAAGTGATCGAAAAGTGGTCCAATCTGAATAATTTTCAATATCGTTCGTTCTTGGGCCAAAACACTTTAGTGTACCTAATTTTATCAAAATAACTCTGAAATTGCGATCGGTGGGTTGAATACAAAATTACATGGACGGGAATTACATTGTCAAATGCACAGACAAAATTAGATCGATTCGGAAAATGATTCTAAGTCGATCGGTATAATAAAAGGCGGGTCTATCTATCCGCGTAAACTTAGTATATTTGCGACTTGTAGATTGAACACGAGCACAAGACGGACCGATGAAAAACAATTTTAAATCGATCACTGCAATAAAAGACCGGTTCATCTCAACTCCTTCTGAGCGTTGTACACGTGCGTACAAACTACCTGCAATCTTCTTTCGCAAGTTGTGTAGTGGATGAAAATTTTAAATATTGCATTGAAATAATAAAATTCACACTCGGGCATCTTGCATCACACATAAATGTATAACGAAAAAAAGAATGTTTCTTTGCAATATCAATATGTCAACTTATTTTAGGACACCCTTTCCTTTATATATCGCTGTGTATGTAATGTTTGACGATGCAAAGGCAAAAATATTCTGCATTAAAATTATTTTGATGAAATTCTTTGCACTATTGTACTGTTCTCGGCAATTTGTCTATTGTTCGTGAAGCTGTAATTGGACACTGCGGGGATTTGTGATTTCTCAAAGTAACCAACCCTCTCCCTTGCATTTCTTCTTCACAAATTCTTTGCATTTTGTTTTCTTTAGCATAAAATAAAGAAAATGGCAAACAATTCCCATTAGATTTTGAACTTTATGTTCGTATGAAGAAGATAAAACATAAAAATAATTTCTGAATTTGCATACATTACATACATACAGGCTTGTGCGTCCTAAATAGAGTTATTGCAGCAAACTTGAATACTTTTGGGGTATTATTACGCAAATTTGTGTTCATCAGTTCCGATTAGATATGTAACGTTGAAGTTTCCAGTCGAGGATCAACATAACCGTACAATTATTTTGTTCATTGTTGAAAAATTATGCTTTGTAGAGGAAGTTTGATTGTTACCATTATTATTATTCTTTTTTGGTTTTTTTTTTTTTTATTCTAATTCAAAAGAATTTATTTCATTAAGTTAGGTATAGCTCGATTCACTTAAAATTTCTTTTCACGTCATTTTTCAATGATTTTTTCAAAATTATTTAAATGTGTTCTGTTAAATGTGGTTTAACTATTTATTAAAGGGGAAAAACGCAACACGCATTATTGCAATTTATTATAACCATCGTTGAACGCATATCCTTTTATTTATCAAGTTAAATGTAGTTTTCTTTTTTTCCAATATTATACTTTTTAGGTCACGGATCATATCGGTAGTTTGTAGGTAATAATTACTTGCTTTCACTGAATGAGTAATCAACTAGAGGGGTTGTAAAATTTTGCACTTATAAAATCTGATGAAATTGACATGTTTTTTAACAGCTGAAATTAAAAACTCGTTTTTATCACAAAGTTTATATGGGAAAGTATTTTTTTTTTTTTGCGAGTAATGCTGCGAAATACCAAATTAGATATAAAGAAACAAAAACGATTTGAAGAAAAGGCAGCCACAACCTCTTATGATTAGTAATCTGCTCTCATAAGCTTTTCAAATGTAAGACCTTCAACAACGATGAACGGATGGACATGGCCTAATGTACTTAAAATCTCACATTCTACAATTATGTCGCTTGGTATTTAAGCACATTATCAAAATTAAAGTAAAAAAACGTCGATATTAATATGTCAACAAACATGCGTAAAATCGTAGCTGTTTACTGTCCGTCATTCACTCTAATGATACAGTTTCGTTCAGGATTTCTTCCCTTGTCGGTCGCAGTTGTATCTTCATAAGTGTGACCAGCGCTAAGCGCATGTTCTTGGCACTTTAATATTGAATTTGCCTGAGCGATGCTGATATATGATTGCATGTATTCTGATTAATCAATTGCTAAACTACTTGAAAGTCATTGGAAAGTTCGGTCTCATAAATCTTGCAATTTATTGTCTTCGACCTTTTTTGGACCTCTAGGTTGTTCTTTGTCATTGACATCAAAATCATCATTTTTGAACCGTTAAAACTAAATCAGACAAGTATTTGATGGGCTTCGGCAGCAGATGTCTTCAAATCAAATAAACCAAGTAATGTATGTCGAAAATGCGGTTTTGACCGTTCCATGATTAGGGTCTCCGAATACACTGAATAACTCAGTTGTTCAATGGTCAAAACTATCGAATCTAACCGTTGTGTACATTGATACTTCGCATTGCTTTTTTACCATTTTCCCCAATAGATGTCGCTGATCACAATACATGCAAACACTTAATAATTAAAAATCGAATACTCTGACAAACATTTTGAAAAATAGCTGCGAACAACTGCTCAAAGGCGGAGTATAATGAGCATTCTGAAGCGGATAGATTAAAGAAGGTTTTACTAATTGCACTCAAAATAGAGAGTGAGCTGTTGTTACTATTGCTACAGACAATTTAAGGTACTAGCAAGTAAGAAGAGCCACCATCAAGCCGTCAAACCCAGGTTTGATTCTCAATGCGGAAGGCCTTACCTTAATTATGCTTGACATAGTGAATGCCTTAACTTGCCTGTCTATGGCGATACCCTTTATCTTTCTCTTTACACTTCTTTCATTTTGATCATCACCATATTTAGATACGCACAAAGAATATAATCTGAGTGAAAAAGAAAACGTGAAATAATTTTATAAACGAAGGAAACCGATATTTTCCTGATTTCCTTATTTCCATAATCATCTGTTGTAAAGAAAATTTTTCCCATAAAGAAACCAGTTCACAGTTGCCTGTTTGCGTTTTTGCTTTCAAAAAAAGATATAAAGCCATCTAGGACTCTCTCAGTTATTATTTAATTAGAGAACAATGAAATCGTTCATGTTTTAATCTTTTGCTAAAGCTATTAAGAATTAGATAATTTGAATCCTTTTGTCGTTTTCATTATTATGCGTTTATCAGCCAACCAGTAGTAGTAGTGATTGTAGCTAACGCGTCCACACGGTGTATGAATAATTATTTGCTCATTTTCTTGCATAATCACTCAATGGAAGTATTTTTACAGATTCACTTACCTAATATTTCGACTGTGTGAGTGATTTCACGCGGTTCCATTGTTGCTATTTGACAAATATAATCGCCGGCATCCTGTGGCACGGCATCACGTATTTGAAGATTAAAACCGTTAACTAAACGTACACGTGGGTCGGGAGTAACCTTAACAGAGCCAGCTGTTAATATGGCGATGCCGCGTTTCCAAGCAACAACATACGGATCTGCAATGTTATTAAATATAAATGTTTTAATCAAAGAGTTTGCATGATAGAAATAATTGTAAATTATAATTTCATAGATTCGCTCGATTGGCTAAACGAAAAAAAAAGAAAATTTATGCAGATTTTTTTCACAAGGTAAAAAACGGAAAAAACGCATTTAATAAAATTTAAACTCATAATGAATAAATAATACTACGCATAATTAAAAATCATCATCGCTATTCTCAATCACACAATGCAACATCATTAAAAACATATTCAGAGTTAAGAACGTATTTGAAATTTCCTTACGCGCTGTTATAGCATATGTGTTAACGGTATTGACGTCGCCCTATACAATACAAATCCGCGTAAAGGTATATCAATTACACTTATTATGGTAGAGATATCAATAACAGAAAATCTAATTAAACATATCATCGCAATATAACAAGAACATATATATATATATAAGTATATATCATCGTTTTTGCTAAAGCAACCACAAAATTCATTTCATTTCATTTGCATATCACACACACGCAAGCATTCAAGTACTTTTCGTATACGTTCACGTGTTTAGAGGCAATGCTTGAGCAGAAATGACGCTTCATCCGTTCACGCTCATACCTTTTCTAAATACGATGTGGCGATGAGATTCAGGAAGAAAGAGAATATACAAGAACAAGAAGAACAAGAAGCGAAAAAAACGATATTCTAAAGAAAATGATATGAACATAATGGGATTCAATCAATGCAAAGTAATATGCAAATGAAAACGTAATCAAACACCCACTCAACTGCGCCTGTATGCGGCTTATTTAATCAACATGAACACCAGGAATATGATCAAATGGTTCTTAGCATTGATACACACATATGTACGTAATGCACCTTAAATACATGCTTACGTATATGCATACGTGTGTACTCTGACTTTATAAGCATCCATGTTCTTCTATGCAAATGACTTTGCCCTTGCGATTAATTTTCACATTTTACACTTTAAAATTTTCCAAAGTATTTTGCCATGTACTGTTAGTTAGAGCGATAAAGCGATAAGACCGACTCCGTGACGGACAGTTTTCTATGTCAAAGAGAAGAAATAAATTGTTTGAGACAATGCCAGCAATAACTAACATTTCAATGTTTATTATGCCCTTAAAGATGCATTTTAGATTCTTAATGCAAAACGCCTGACACTTACTTTCCGAACAGAGAGATACTTTCTGCATAAAATGAGGATTAATGAAAACCATAAAATTTTCTTAAAAGGTCAGAGTGTGGATCGTGATAATTTCCTTTCTGCAAATTTTTTGTAAACACTCAAAAACTTTTTTGACTTTACACAGGCAGCACGAAATTATTTACTTATTGAAAAAAGACCAGTAGAAGGCCTTGTAGAAATACGCTTCGTCCAGGTATGGGATATTTCAACATGGCGTGACATTTGGAATTTCCAATCATTTTTGAACTGTCAACATACTGCAGGCATTACGAGCAGACGTTTGAGAAGTAAAGGCGAAAAGCTTGTCATTTATAACAGGTGCATGAATGTACTTTGATCCGCGACATCTATTGGTGAAAATGATAAGATACTGCGAAGTATCAATGTATACAACGGTTAGATTCGATGGTTTTGATCTTTCTCTACATAAAATAACAGTTTCCCGTTAGTATTATAGACCTACAGTATAAAGCATTCAGACGCTAATCAGGGAACGCTAACAACCACATTTTCGACATACATTACTTTTGTTGTTTGATTTGAAGAAATCTGCTGCCAAAGCCCATCACACACCTAGAAACTTATGGTGATGCGGATCTATCATATCCCAATTACCTGTTTTGGTTTCAGCAATTGAAAAGTGGTGATTTTGATGTCAATAACAGACAACGGTCTAGAGAGCCGAAGACGTTCGAAGACAATGAATTGCAAGACTTATTGGACCAGAACTCACCTCAAACTCTCCAATAACTTTCAAGCAGCTTAGCAGCTGGTGAGTCAATTGTTTCTAGACGCTTACATACGGAGGGAAAGATCTTGAAAGAGGAACAATGATTACGATTAGCCTACGAATTGACTGAAAATACCATCTCGATGTATTTCGAGATTGCCGCTTCGTAGCTTGCTAGGCAAATAAAAGAGGAGTTTTCTTTCTGTAACGTATCGTGACTGGCGATGAAAGGTAAATCTACTACGACAATACCGAGCTTAAAAAGTCCTAGCGTAGTCCAGGAAGGCCATCCGCATCGACATCGAAGCGGAATATTAATGGCCATATAATAAGGTTATGCTGTGCATATGATGGGACCAGCAGGGTGTAATGTATTACGAGTTGCTGAAACCGAATGAGACTTTAACCACAGATATTTCGCGAGGTCAATTGAACAAACTGAACGATGTATTGTTGTAAAAAAGACCAGTGATAGCGGTTAACAGAGGCATAGTTATCCTCTTTCATGGCAGCTCTCGGCCACGTTGCAAGAGTTGTCAAGATTACGTTGTTGCTGCTCGAATGGGAAGTTCTGCCAAACCCAGCGAACTCACCAGGCGCAGCGCTTTCTGATTGCCACTTGTTCAGATCGATGCAGTATGGCTTGGCTGGCACGCGCTTTCGAAATGCTGAAGAAGTACGAAAATGGGTCGATGGTGGACTTGCTGCCAAACCAATATCGTCCTTTCGACACGGAATCGCCATCTTGCCAGAGAGATTGGAAAAAGTTATAGATAGTGATGGAGAATATTTTGATTAATATATATTGGAACCATTTTTCTCAATAAATGCCATCTTTAAGTGATCCAGTGATCAAAATACATGCAAGCAACTAATCCATCGCCCAATACACGCATAATGCATTCAAACATTGGTGAACAAGGTCATGACTGTTTAATTATTTCTGAAGATAAGATGAATCTGTTTTAAATAAGCGAACTCGAAAGATGTTGCCCGACTTTTTTGGCCTGTAAGTAAGGCTATTGACGTGAACGAAACTATTTTCAGAAGGACGCTGTCATCTCGACTGCGTGAAAAGTCAGGAACTGATGCCTCTCTGTAAAAGACTTTAATCTAAAGGATCACCTGTTTCCAGCATAAATAAAAGAAACAATTTTCGGCAAAGTTGAATCCTATTCATCTCCTTTAAGAGTAATAAAGTGAGTTCAACGTTTATTGAATGTCGCGATGCATTCTTTACATTACAAAAAGATTTCTTAAACTCTCGAAATATGCTTTACCTGATACCGTTGAGCCATATGAAGCAAGTAAATCAAATATTATGCAAATCTAGGAATTGGTGTATGGGGAAGAAGGGTATTATACAACGCGCCTTAAAAATGTATAAACTAAGACTTAGACTAAGCTAGAATGGTAATACTTAAGGCATTAGACTTAACTGGAATAACTTGCAAGTTCTTATTTGAAAGGCACGGCACAAGCAATTGTTCACTTTAACAGTGAGATGAAAGAGTAAATTATTTAAGTTACTTAAAACATATAAACAATGCCAGCGTTTCAAATAAATTCAAATAAATTCAAATGTATGTCTTGTTATATATATTTGACTTCGGTTTTCCTAATGTAAATTTCTTCTTCTTGTTAAGAATTTAAAACGCTTCAATTTCCGCTTTGAAAGAAGGTAAAACGAAGTCAATAAAAAGATTAGAGAAAATGCATAAACAATTCATTGTATGGTAACGAGCAGTAAGCACACAATATTATTAAAAGGAATTTTTAAAGACACCTAAAATTTGCTCGTTAAAACGGAAATTGCGAAACTTCCTTACGGCTTAATGGAGAAACAACAAAGAACAACAGTTTAACGTAATCGAATCGTTAATATCGAAAAAATTTCGATTAAATAAATAAAGTGAAACAATAGAAAAAAAAAACAAAAATATTTTTCCATAGATTTTTAAAATGCAATATATTTTAAGAACAGTTACAATTTTGTGGAGTATTCAAATTGCATATACGCATCAGCTGAAGATGAAAATCTCTTCTAAAGTATTGAAGTAGAAATGCCATTCAGAAAGTTTATAATATGTGAGTTACCTGACAATGCTAACGAAAAAAAATTATGTTCGGCTGACGACGACTCATGTGTACTCATCATTGTTCCCGCCATTACCACGTTGCCTGTGCTTTTAACAATTTTGCCCATTTTCAATGCCGATCTGCGGTCAAGAATTTCCAATGGTTCCATTAAAATTCTTCAATCGATGTCTTCATTTCTGCGCAGTGTTAATAATACACACGGCATAGACGCACGGACATAGCTAAATCGATTCAGAACTTGTACAACATGTATACTTTATAGAGCCTTTGATATAATGTTTGTGTGTAATCCTATTCTTGAGTTGTAAGTGTAAAAAACAAACCCCACTCCTTATATGAGGATATAAATCACTAATAAAATAGTCAAAGCTTTAAGCTGAGACGTTTTGTTTCCTTAATAAAAGGGGGGGAAATATGCTACGCTTATAAAAAAAAAAAAACAAATCAAAGGTTTTCCTGTACGCACATATTAAAAATTTAAATTAGCTTAAAAATTACTCTATCTTTGCATTTATGAAGACTACTATAAACAGGAGCAAAGTTCCATCTGAATTAAGTTTTGTTTAAAGTTCAATTTGCCATTAAGTTTAGCACTTATCGCCATATTTTGTACGCAACTCCCACATGTGTATGCTTACGATAGTGCGTGTGCAGTGCCAGCTAATGTTCATGAATTTTTCATAAGCCGCACGAGTAACAAAAATATTTAATAAAATATTAGTAGATTATTAAGAACTTTATAAACTTTATGAAAAACAGAATATAAAATTATGCGCGCTGTTATTGTTGTTGCGAAAATTCCCGCATGCAGTTGCATAATGTTCGAGCACTTTATACTCGTATACTCTAAGGCATTACAAAACAAATGGAGAGAGAACAAGAAACGATTTTGTTCGAATCTTTAGTTACCCACCATTTCTATGTACATATTATGGGAGACTTACAAGGAATTGAAGAGAAAATGAACAAACTGAACAAAAAACAATGCGGAAAATAGACAGAGAGATGCTATTAGCCTTTCCTAGTACTCTCAATGTATACGAGTACACATTAAAAGAATGTAAGGAATATGAACGAATTCTGGCATTTTGAGCTTTCAATACTTTTTTGACAAAAGCAGAATCATGCAATTCAATGATCGGCTAGTTTCGGAGAACACATGCAAATTGATGGTGTTAGTATACCTTCTCGGCATGTTGTGTTCACGAACTGCGCATTATAATCCGGTATCTGTTCATCCATTCGAAAATCCGAGCTTAAGTCGGACTCAAAAGATGTCTTTGTTAAGTTTTATGGAGAATCGATGCAGAAAATCGTAGGGCAAAAAAAAAACTAATAAAACTTTGTTTACTGTTCGTCACACCAGTCAACAGCAGTCACTGTCGATGAACATACGAACATATAAATTCTTATTTGAATGAAGAGATTCTGCGTTTTTATATGAAAACATGCTTGAATATTTCTTCTTGCTCTCATTTACGCGACATGGATTCCCATTCAGATTCGAGTTCATTTGCTTATTCATTTTTGTTGTTTTTAAATTTATTTGTTTCGTTTCTTAGTTTCCTTTTTTTGGTGGTTATGTTTTATAGTAAAACTTTTGTCTTATGAAGACGCGATATAGCTGCCAGCAGCCAGACCGTCAACTTCAAAATATTCGTATTAAGTGCACTAATGTTTTAGAAAATTTACATAACTTTTATTATTGTTCCCCGACTTATTGTATTTAATATTTTACGATTATGTGAAGCAAAATTTATTATTACGGTACATAAAAGGAGAGCAAACATTTCTTGTGGCGAAGCAGTTTATTGATTTATTTGAAGTTATGTTTATTATCATTATGTTTGTTATGTTCGTTATGGGTATGGTTGCAACTTAAAATCATCGTTATCTTTGTCTGCATCGTACGCATCGTAGCAAGCCTAGCTATTCCACTAGTGCTTAAAGCTCGGCAGACAGATGCGAGCAAATGAGTAATAAAACCTACTCTACTTCAGTAGTGTTTAAAGCTCAGCAGATAGGTGCATGTGAACGAGTAATAGGAGCTTTTCCTCAAACGGGCGACTTAATGTTCGCATGTTCAAGCCTTTTCCTAAAGCAGAAGAGCAATATCAATCAACTTGAGCTTAGAAGTGACTTAAGTGGATTTTGTAAATTCTGACCAAAGCGTGCCGGGAGTTTCTTACATTTGTGTAAAACACATTTTGACTGATTTCATAATTTTTATAGGCCAAAAGGCGAATATGTCCGCATCGCCAGTCAAGTAAATAATTGTCATCTGCATAAAAGGTAGTAAAAATTGATTCGTTACAATTAACTACTCGATAATGAAACGCTGCTCGATTGCCGTTTATTCAGGGGCAATATTTTCGACAATTGCGTGTCCACTCCGATTATTTGATACTTGTGTTACATGTACGTATTTCATAATCTTCATCGCCTTCGTAACACTTAAATAATATTCCTTATTAATGGTTTGGTCTATCTTGGTAGACACACAAAACCGCGGCAACCGATGGAAACTGTGGAGATCATCTTCATGTTTGAGCGACTTTGACCGGACTTTTTCTTCATCCACTTTTTGCACGATATATGTCCTTGTGGTCGTTTTTTTCTGTGTCGTATATACGTAGATTCAAAAATCTCGTTTTCGTAATGATGAGTTTCAAGCCGTCCGGCAGGATTACTACGTCAGAAATAATCGTTTCAAAGATATTGTAAAAATCAAAAACTACAGCAATTAAATATATTGACAGGGAAACTCTACGAATCTACCACCTATCACAAAAAAAGAAAAAAAATAATAATAATTTGATCACTTCATTCAACTTTTTATTCATATAATCTTTTGTTCTTATGTTTTCTTTTAATTCGCTTTTTTGGTTTCTCTGTTTGGTTTAATATAAAAGTACTTTGTATTTTCACTGCTCCAGAATATACAATTCAGATTTTTAAATGAAATAAACGAAATATATCTCAACAATTTATTTGAAATGTTTGCATTATTTTATTAAGAAAAAAGTTTTTACTTATATCCGCTTTGTTGCGAGTTAAGATAACGACGTTACAATTGAAGTGAAATTATTAAGAGAACCATATATGAAACATGTGAATATGTTTGCAGTGGCAAATAAAGTTTCAATGGTGCAGTTATGCAAATTTTTTTTCTTTCATTATTATTTTAAGTAGTAAAGTAATTGACTAAAACTGGAGGCAGTTTAAAGAAAGTAGTTAAAGACTTAACAGACAGCAAACAAATTGAACATAAATAAAAATAATGTAAATTTATATGTAGTTAGATTTCTGAAAGTTTGGAAAAATTTTGTGAATTTTGCATTTCCTTTATGGAGACTATTAAGCTGACAATCTCTTGTTGTCCAATTGACTTTAAGTCAGTATGTAGCATAAAGTTATGAATAGAAGCTAGATTTCAATGAAGTATTATTTTATTCATTGACACATACATCTTCAAATAGATGATAGACAGGTTTAGGGCACTGGAAAAATTGATTCTGAATCGATTGGTGTAATGAAAGATAGGTTTATCTTAAGTCCTTCTGTGAACCATGTACGTTCATACAGGCTTATTATACCCCTGTACCGCAAGCGGCGTAGAGTGTAACAAATTTTTCCTACACTACAAAATAAATACATGCCTTACTTCACTTATAAAGTAGAGTAAATGAAAAAACTGCAGTCCCAAGCTAAACTGATAGTATTTTGATTTAACTCTTATGAATAAATTGAATAAAATAATTTAATACAAAACTTACCTGTATTTGCTACTTCGCATGGCAACACTATAGTATCACCAGATACAAATTTAAAAGTTTCCGAGCGTGAGATGAACATTGGTTCGTGTTTATTTAAAACACTAGCGGAGACAGTGGCTGTAAAGAGAAAGAGAGAGAGAAATGAAAATCAAAATTAAATAAAATCCAATTTTATCATATTCATGTTCATTAGCTTGCTTTAATACAATTTTAATTAATAATCAATTTATGAAACATTAATTGGTATGAAAATATAAATCATGAGTTCGCACGCATTTAATATTTATGATTTTTACGTTATATTCTCGCCTCGCATTTGCCACTTAAAATGGATAATGCGGACTGTCTTTAGGATAGCCGCATACGTCATCAGTTGTGACCCCTTCATCACACACCTTTTGAAATATGGATTTTCCCTGATTTAATAATCATTCCTACTCATTAAAATACATTTTGAATAAGAAGACTACGTAAAGTTGAGGATAAATTTGAAGTATCAGTAACGCTGGGAAAAGTTTTATTATTTGTTATCGGCTTATTATCGGGCCGATCAAAGCCATTTTGATTCTGAACTCTACGTTGATTTATACCCATCACCGAAAGATAAGGGGTAAATTTATTTTGTGAAGTAGAAAGCTTTAGATACGCCCCAAAGTGTATATATTCTTGACCAGCATCAAATTCTGAATCGATGTAAGTGTGTCCGCCTGTGTAATGTTTGTTGCAAACTTTCTCTTCACCGCAAAAGTGAACCTGCCGACTTTAGATTTGGCAAAAGCAATGGAAGTTCTTGCACACAGGATGGTATTGAAGAGCAGACGCAATCTTCAAAAACCACATAAAGTATGTAAATTTTTGAATACATAGGAATACATTTGAGCATTTTCGTCTGTTCGTGTGTTAATCTGTCCCTTTGCCCAGCTGTGTATTTCCAAATTGGTCAAAGACGACGCCAACTACGCCTACAAGTCTGTACAACCGAAAATGAGAACATCTTTGTTCGCCGTGTCTTTTGCTCGTTGCTCATAAACTACAACACATTCACGATATAAATTTTGAAAAAATCAGGCAGACCCATCGAAGATTTTGCTTCTTTTCATTCTCTTATAGGGGAACGATGATGACCCTACAAGATTCTCTCGCAACAGATACTTGTTGTATCTTTTTCTTTTCTGTAGATTACTGAGGACAAATGACATTTTTATTGCTTTCTTACGTCCCTTCTTAGGGAAGCTGTGATGCCTAGTCAGGTGTGCTTGCCTAAGACGTAGTTGACCATCGCCAGTGTTCACACTAATTTTTCAGCGGCAAACGTTCTTCGTTGAGTTGATTGCATCTAATCCGTTGATTTTTATTTTGCTGATCCACAGCATAATGCGACTGAATGTATGTGTTTAATTTTCATGCTCAATATGTTAACGTAACGTATGATATTTTTTTAAACTTATTTTAAATCATATAAATATAGTAATCGCTTTAAAAATAAATGACGAGAGTTACACAAATGACAAAAATTAGTTTTGCTTAGTTATTGATGCTATTAATCGCATTAAGAACGGAAAACAAAAACAATGCTTGGAGTGAAACCTAGGCTAACAGCACGAGGCAACATTTTGGGAATTTTAATTTGCCGACCGCATTCGTAAATCTAATAATACATATTCCAATCAATCTTGCCTGCAACCTCTATCAGATTATAACGACCTACATATATGTAAATGCACTTATGTTCAACTTAATGCACACATAATGAAATTTTAGAAACTAGATTTTATATATATAATATAAATATGCATATATATATATATATATATATAAATATAAATTAATGTGTGTATGTATTATATATATTGTATGTAATAATATGAGTGAATTCTTTACATCTTGTCGTACATGATACTTAAGAAATTGTGACGTTTGTGACATTTACTGAAGGTTCTCAAAACCCAAAATATGCCAACAATGATTAACAAGCCTAAATAATAACAACTACAATAATAATAATAATAATAATAATAATAATAACAAATACATAACACGAGCTATAAACAATCAGACACATTGGTGAGAACAAGCAAAAACATCTGCTTTTACACACACACACACACACGCACACAGTCTTCTTTACATAAAACATTCATACATTCATTGGAATAAAATTTTCATTAACATCGTTTTGTTAAAACAAATGAAAATTAAAACCACAGCCAGCACAATATCAAATTGAAATAAACACAGGCACATATTCAAATGATGCATGCGTATGTAAGTGTTGCTAAACACATTCCAATGCTATATATAAGACAATATATGTTTTGCACAAATAAATAAACGCATTCATCTACACAGGAATATATATTAGAATGAATATATATGTAGGCAGGCACATGCATTTATATATGCATATATGTATAAAAATATACCTATATATACATACGTAGATGACATATACATATACACATGTTGGCGATATTTGCAATTAAATTTAATGATTTATGTTGATGGGCTTTACTCTACGAAACAACTTCGTATATGAATGCATTCATTATTAGAATGCTTTGCGCTCTGCAGATTTACATAAGCCTTAATAAGCAGATATTTATGAGGAAAGTTTTCGTACATTCATTCCATTGGTGAACAATGCAAACTTGATATTTATTTATTTATTTATTTATGCCCCCGAATAAGACAGTAGCAAGTGTTTAGAACATCTCTCCTTCTGTTATTCTACCCCAAGCATTTTGTACATGTCAAGCATAAATGCGAATTCGTGCCTGTTTGTTGCTTGTACTACGTTAACAAACCGTCAGTCAAGTCCCCTCGAGGAGATATTAAAGTTAAAGATATATATTGAAATTCTTAATAAATTGTGATGATACTTATAGATAAGTTTTATGAGCATTTCATCCATCTAGCATTCCATTATAGTCTTCAATTCGTCTTACATTTGTGCTAGTCCTTGTAAAACTAAATCCGACATGATTGCATGCTGTGCTGTCAATTTGAAATTCAATTGATTTTAAAATTCTTCACCTACATACATGCAACTACTCTTCCCACTATCCACTATCCACCAATTGTAATCAGACGATTTTTAAGAAGAACAAATTATAATATGTGCGACTTAAGCAGAAAATGGAATTTGGTTTTATTGTGAGTCAAACACTAACGAATATGTGTAATCTACAAAGCACTCACGTTGAATCTACTGTGAATAATTTCTTGAAATTTCGACAAAGGAATGTGATACTCAAGAATATTTTGTGCATGTGGTCATAATAATACATAAATTTCTTTGCACTTGGCTCAGGCTAAAAATCCTACTAAATAGATGCTTGAATTAAAAATGAACAGAACACAGTAAGAACACTAAAAGCAGGACAAGGTTCACTATTAAATACCCTATAGTTACTGACATAATGAGTTTTCAAATAGGGTGTTAAAAAGTGAATCCCACTCGAATCACTTGTAATAGTATTCGTCCTTGGTCAAAAACACGTTGGTGCACCAAATCGAATCAAAATATTTCAAAAATTGCGGCGTGTAGATTGAATACAAGAAAATACGACACATGGAAGAACGGAAAAGCTCAGATCTACACAAAAAGCGATTAAATCAGTCTAATAAAAAGCGAGTCTCTCGCAAGTCCAAAACTTAATATACCCTTGCACGACGATTGGTGTAAAGTATAAAAGTGCATAGGGAGCTGTAGATTTGTTTAAATAAACAGTTCATTTTGGGAGATTGTAAGTGTCGCAGCCATAAATTAAAGACGGACAGTCCAATAGACGGACGGACATGATTAAATCAATTCATAATTATAAATATAGCTATTTATTTATATATATACCTATAAGTGGGGGTCAATTTAAAAAAAAAAAAACCTTTATATGCGTGTTCGCAAATTAATTGAAGTGAATAATGAATAACCGCACATTACACATGAGAACTTAAGTGATTTAGAAAACACCATAAATGTCAACTTACCCGTAAATACGTATCTAAAAACATGTATAAAGGCTTAAAACGCAATAGCTAATGTGCTAATATACATAAGTCAGTTTGCTGTATACAATCATTTCTTCACTTCAATACGAACGTATGCATATTACTACAAGCGTAAGCACATGTGTTTGCACAAACGAAAAAGTGAAATATACTCAACTCACGGAACAAATCGGATTAGTACATGAAATGCAATAACAGAAAAACAATAACATCGACCAGAACAGATCCTGGTTACAAAAAATATATAAAAAATAAAAAATCAAGCGGAAAAGGAAATGGAATGCAATACAATCTACGGTACGCTCGTGTCGCAGCTGTAAACCATATATAAACTGAAAGCTCTTGCAATGACTTGTCTAAACAAATAAACGTCCAAGGTGCTGTATATGTGCACCCTTGTGTTTTGCTTTATAGGCCAATCGAAGCATAAATAAAAAATGTACATATTTTAAATATATACATAGAAAGGATTTATACAGTTTTTTCTTTTTATTTCTTATCGTTCAAAATGAGAAAAAAAAAAACATAAATTACATAAACAAATACAATTGTTATGTAAATTGCAAAATGAATTAATTAAAAATAAGAAAATAAAAAAAAAATAAAGTATTGGGCATACAGCAGTTGAAAAAAAAAAAATAAAAAAATAAAGAAAAAACTTTAGAATTAATTACGAAAATTTACTGTTTCTGTCTTGTACGCCTTTTTTTTTTTTTTTTGATTTCACGTTTTTATTATTTCAAAAATTTCGATGTAAACTTTGCCTTGGTTAGTTCTGAGTAAATATCCGCCAAACGATGTCTGATTTAATAATAGAATTTTAAATAAAAATTCTCTGGTGAAATTCACGCGCCATGTGCATGTTCATCAATGTCAGTTAAACTGTCATATCGTTGCGGAGAAGAAACCACTGAATTACAAATATAGGAGAAACTTGTTATTAGTTCTTCGTTTTTTTTTTTTCTTTTTTTTGTTTCTGCTCAACATTAAACATGACAGCAACAGAATATAATAAAGTTGAACTTTTTCATTAAAACACACATTTTTTTTTGTACATATTTCTTTAAATTTTTTATTAGTTTTATTTTTCATTTCTCACTCTCTCTCTCTCTCTCTCTCTCAGTCTGTATCTATTTTATATAATTTTAAAAATAATCTAACAACTCGTTCAACTAAAACTGTCTAGCTTGTTGGCGTGCAGTATAAGTAGTAAGCGTAGTAGTAAGTAAGGAAAAGCGTGAAATTTGTATATATCTGTGAGAGTTGAGCACTTTTTGATCTTATTTTATGTGACGTACTATAGTTGCATACATTTATGCATTTACATATATTAGACTTGTGCACGAATGTATAATAAATCAGTTTCAAGACATTTACTTATGTTTCAAATACCGTTAACGCTGCTTGCTCGTGAATTTTTTAAATAAAATCCGTTTTCTTTATCTCCTCCTTCCTTTGCATTGTATCTATCAATTGAAAAGTGCTAAGAACAGAGCAGATTTAGTTAATTCACTTACAAAGGCAGAGTTCATTGAATTTTCGAAAATTCATATACGTAGCATTGTATATGCTGCCCTCATGTAACGCGTAACCAAGATTCATTGTAAACTTCTTAGTTGTTGTATGCATTATTCAAAGGTTAGAAATACATATTCATTAACTAGTCCTGCCACTATTATAAATCAATTATATATTCCCGATCGGCACGAGTAGACGAGTAGGTAAGAATGGCGATTGCTTGATCTGTATTCGAGATGTTCAAATATCAATGCGGCCGAGTTTACTTTGGTCGTAGTTATAGTGAGTGCTCGGTCAGTCGGTAAAGGCAAAACACTTACATCCACTAGGCTGTTGCCACTTCCCTATCTCTTTCTATTTCCTCATATCTTTCCGGCCCTCACCCTAAGACGGACATCGGTTAATCGCTCATGTAATAAAAAAAAATAATTTTATCTATTTGACTACTATGTTTCACGTTGAAAAGATTCAATGATGAAAGTGCCTACGCGTGCGTCCATCCGTCCGCCTCTAGTAGGCATTTCAAAATTTGCAAAAAAAAAAAATGCCTAGGAAGTGGAGAGTAGACTTTTGGTTTCAAAAGTTCGCCTTCGTCTACAACCGCAAATGCTAAGCCAAAAGGATAATTAACACTTTTATAATAGTCTTATTTTCTTATACAGTTGAACTTTAATATAAATACTTTAAAAATCCTACTGTCCGAAACTGTGATTTACATTCCGTTTTTTTTTTTGGGCCGAAAACAAGTTGTAATCCGATTTATAATGAGTTGAAATATTAAATATCCATTAGAGAGCAGATAATAATGCAAAATGTTTTAGGTTATAAAAGGTCTCGCCGATCAGCGGGAACAATTACGGTAAGACCGCTATACTGCACTCTTTCACTTATCCAACAATGAAAGAATTTTCATCAAAATCCTACTTACGCATTAGTAGTGTCGGTTTGAAAGTCAATTCTTTTAATTTCGATTCGGCATTTTGTGAAGACAAAGATGTTTGGGTTTTTTAGTTTTATTATAATAGAAACCCTTCTCAGGTCAATTATACTTGTGTGAATGTGAATAACATCTATGGCATTATGGAAATACCATATGTTCCATTAAGGTCGTAGCCAAATATTTATATGGAATTGTAGACACGATCCCTGTAACAAACAGTTGTTGCAGTAAGCAGCCCGTTAAGCAGTTTGTTAATACCAGATTTTTGATCAAATGTAAGCTTTTTTTCTCAGATTACCTATAATTTTATTTTAAAAGGGCTTACGATTGCTTCAGTTAAAGCTCTATTGCGATTCTACTCTTCCTTTCTGCACATGTGCCACCATTTCGCGTCGCTACAAAGAAGCGTTAATCGTTGCAACGCATATACTTTCCAGATTACATAGAATTTTGATCAACATGAATAACGGAATCCATTTAACTCCTCTGGCAATGCAGGCAAATTTTAACGAAAATTATGATTTTTTCACATTTCTACAAATTATGAAGATATCTCTAAAAAAGCAATTGTTAATCTCGATAGAAATTTTGCCATTTTGACAATTATATTATAGTAATATTATCACGCAAAGAATATGTAAATAACGCATACGTTCCTTTGAGTATGTATACTGTATGTATTTGATCAAACAATTGGACTCATTTACTGTATGAACAAGAAAATAGTTTACAATGTGGATTTGCTTAATCAAACGCACTCATATGCACATGCTTCCTACATCGCAGTTCACCCTTTTAGCACAGTCATGTGGTTCATGTTTTACTACTACCACAAAGAAAAACTAACAAAAAACGCTCATTTCACGCGAAAACAACGGCAATAGGCAATTGCGGTGGATAGCGGTGTGTGTATATGTGCGCATAAGCATAAAATCACTGCGGGCATTTTTCCGTTTAGCTTGTGTAGAATAATGCAGAAAACAAGGGAAAACGAAAAATCAACATATACAAATGCAGTTATTCTCATGCATAGAGCGACCTTTTATTTAGTTCTAAAATTTACACTTCATATGAACAAACATTTAAATATTTAACATGTGTCTACTTTATAGGTCACTGATGTGATCAGCAGGAATTCGTTTGTATAAATTTTGTTTTATTTATTTTTTTGCTCTATTTTTTTTTTCAATCGATTGAACTTATGCGGAAGAGCAAGTATTCCTGGTTTTCTTTATGGCCCTATGCCATCTGGGAGAGGTTTTTATAAAATTCGTTCCATCGCTAAATTATCAAAGTAGACTCAAAACAGACGTATTGGAGAGATCGATAAGAACTTTGATGCCGACGCGCTATCAATACCTATCGACTTTAAACATAAAATACAGCGAAAGTTGCAAATCGATGTTTCCTCGATTGCCGTTAGTCGAAAGATTCCATGTGATCCCATGTACCAAGAATTCGTACATTGAAGCGTTTTTCTGAAAGCCTGCATATTGGAGGAATACATATATGCGGTGGTATCAGAAAAATAGACCTACGTGGTCCAAGTTCGATAAGGTTGATTTTACTCTTATGAACCAATTTTCACAAATAAATATTAAAAATTACACTTTTTTACTATATAAAGATTCAGTTGTCGTACGATTGTATATGAGAGGGGGTTCAAAAAGTTGGCCTAACCAATTTTTCACACCAATTTAGAATGTCCAAATACTATTAGAGGGAGAGTTCTATCGAGAAATTTTAAAAGTTGCAAATTTTTTCCATACAATAACTTTTCATGGACCGGTCGGGAGCATTTTTAGAAGCGTTCGTCCTTGAGTCAAAATAGGTCGATGCACTAAATTTCATCAAAATATTTTAAAAATTGTCTGTAGCTTGGACATAAATTTACATGAACAGACATCACGCGGAGGGACGCACAGATGGACAGACAGGCTTAACTCGGTTCAAAAATTATTGAGAAAATGATTCTAAATCGATCGGTGTTATAAGAGATGGATCCATTTTAAACGCTTCTGCGTGTTAGATACGTCTGCACAAACGTAATGCACCCTATACCACAAGAAATATATTTCACATTGCATTCTGCATCACATGCAGAATATACTCCAGCGAGCCTATAAAGTATACACATTTTTCATGAGTGACAAATTTTAAGTGTGATCTGTAACCATGTATCCACCTATCCGCCTGAGTAAGGTCTGTACGTTGTCCTAGTTTCGAAAATTAAGATATCGGCAACCGATTTGGCAAAATTATTCAAAATTCTTGTACTGACACACTTACAGCGCAATACAACTAGCGAATACCTTTAATTTTCTTGAAAATTGTGCCTTGTGTTCTCGAAAGATTGCACACTTCGACCAATATTACAGAGTATTGAAATTTAATTTTGTTTCTTCTTTTCTTTTGGGTATCTTGAGTAAAAGTTTTGCCGAAAATCGAATATAATTTTCTAACTTGTTTCTTATTATTATTGCTGCACTAGTTCATTGTAAACGTTCGTCTAATCATCAGTTAATGTCTAAGCTTTAGATATGGAAAGACATTGATGACGATAACCCTACAATAAAAAAATGATCTATAATTACATATGTTTAGTATACGTTCGTTTTTCGGTAATGTGTACAATACAGTAGAAAGAATAAGTTCAATAAAATGAGTGCAAATTTGGCGCAGATAAAGCGAAAGCATTTTTGCCAAGAAAATAAAAAATATGAACACGGGTTTATGTATGTACACAAAGCCAAGTGAGCATCTTTACCAAATCACTTAAACAACAATATTTGTAAAGTAGACTAGCATCGCACTCTACCACATATTGCAATAACCAGAACACTCCAGAGCGATTGTTAAAAAATCCATTATTATAACACACATGCACTTATTAGTTTTCTACAATAGTACGTACTTAAGTTTGTTTGAAAAAAAAAAGGAGAAAATGCTTGAAAGGTGAACGAAAGCATTCCTCCGTATTCAGTCTGCATTCGAGATTGGAAAGACATCATGTGTACATAATGTAAACAAAAGTGTTTGTTTTGTGCACATAACATATTTTCACAGACACCAATAATTGCAAGTGCGTGCAGTAATCTTATCAGTGTTTAGAGTTTAAGCTTCTATTGCCGTTATTGTTATGCTTGTTGCCAAAAGTATTGGCATGAATGCTGATGTGGTAGTTGAAGTATTGACAAACGATTTTTTTTGGCGTTTAACGCAACGAAAGTCTTTTTTTGCCTACGCTCTCTCGACAATAATTCGGAATACTTCTGCGAGGTGCGAATGTTCTTTGCAATTTTTACACATGGAAAGATTTCATTCATTTGCAAATTCATCTTAAAATATCAAGTTGATCTAGCGAGCCAATAGAAGAGATCAAGTTCGTTAGTGTCACTTATAGTCATTGCAAAGCAGCTTTGTTCTAAAGGAAGACGACAAAAGTGAATATCTTTTCTAAATTCGGAGAATGAAATGATCTCGAGTTCGATAATTGAAGTGTATATTGTCTAGAAATAGTAATGTGTTACCTTCTTCTTCTTCACTGCTTAATACTTATGAGCTTAATTGTGAAATTAATCAAAAAATTTTTGCGGAGGTATAGACTTATCAATGAAAGAAATTGCAGTCATTTCAAGGGAATTATTAAAAATATTGCTCACCACTCTCTGCGTGGTTTCAGAGCATTTTTTTGGAATTTATGATTGATCTCCTTTGGTAATGATATCAACTAAATCACAATTCGACCTTCGTATAAATATAGTAATATTCGAAGCATCGAAACTTTAATATTATTTCATGTCTCTTTCTATTTGCTTTGAAGTGCCAGAAGAAAAAGGTTTTTAACTCAATTTTGACGTCGATCGGGATGTTTTGGTGCCCGAGCACCACCCTTCACTTTCCTCAGAGTTGATGAATTCAAGTCGTTATAATCCATTTCTGTGTAAGTTTTACACTTCTTTTTAATCGCAAATCATAACAAAAGTAATTTTTTTAAAGCGATTTTCATGAGACCATAACCAAAAAATCTCTTTTTCAAAAGCTTACTTTTTTTCCTGAGGTTACGAACGAAATATTTTATACAACCGGCTCAAGTACGATATATGTACATATGAGTAGGAAAAATGGTTTTACATTAATCGATAGATTACGTTGGCACTCAAATATATAAGTAATTGCTTTAACATCAATAGTGGTTATGGAGTAAAAATAATAAAAAAAAAAAAAGAATTAAATCGAAATGAATTTTTAATAAATTTGGATTTTATTATTAACCCGATTATTTATTGGTATCGTAAAAAATAAACATTTGTGACATGCTTTTAATGCAAAATACTTTTACATTTATGCACAAATTCATTTCATTTCGCAAACACTTCGTAATCAACGACAGTGTCAAAAAATTTATGTCAGACTAAGAAATAATTTCAAGTTGTTTTTTTTGTTAGCAAATCAAATCATGAAAATGAATGAATAATTCAGACACGTTGACATCACTGGCGATATGCGATGCAGTTTACGCAAAAGTCAAAAGCAAATGCGGAAAAATCATAATTAAAATGCAATCTAGATATTACAACAAATTACGGAGTTAGACTAACATTAACAACGAAATTGATTTATAGTGCCTTACAAACATGAATAGGAAAAACAAAAAAAGAAATACTTGTGAAAGTTATTTTAATTCATTCATTTTTTCACTATTAGGAACGAGAAATAATGAAAGGAAGAATTTGGAAAGAGTTGAAATGCTTTCTCTCTTTTTGCTAGGGACTTTAAGCTATAGAGATATTGATTTCAGAATTTATTAAGTCACTTCTCTTTTCACTTCATTCAAAATTTACATATATTTTATACAATCTCTAGAAGAAATTTGACATTTTAGTTAAAGTTAATCTAAGAAGTGTTTAAAAAAGTTCCCAGTCGCTCTGTAGAGAAACGACTGAATTCGAATAAGTTATGCGTTAAATGTGTGAACTATGAAGTGCCTATAAAAAATGTTAGCTAAAGCTTCAGTAATAACTTCATACAGAAAACAAAGAAGAAGAAAAGTTTTCCCAACTTTTTTGTTTTTTGTGTAACACCAAAAAGTATGCTATGCATTCTACACAGTATACATCTGCGCATCGTAATGCGCTTTCAGATCGAGTGAGCTACATTCATCAGCAAGTCCATAAAAATCTAGACTAACCGGTGTTAGGTCTCTCTAATTAGTGTAAAGTTTCGTTTATAAAGGCCTTTGAAATTTCACACAGGATTAGCTGAAAGTGCTGGCAGAAAAATTGCGACCTAAGGCAGAAAAAAAAATGTTACGTTGCGATTTTCGACCTTGTTTATCAAAGTACTTTCCTTCAAGAATGTTACAGTCAAACCAAGTAATATTGTGATCCCTTCTTTTAGTGAGTGATTTCTGCAGACACGCAAAATGATCTTCAGTTTTCACAATGCTCTAGTCGGTTGATCCAAAGCCTATTTCCTGCAGTATTCTTTTCACATTTTTTTTTTGCGCTGCGACTGGCTTTCTCATGTGTGAATCGTAATTCAGTATATGACCAACACGTTAGTGGGACACAGTTATTGCTTTCCAAAATTAAATGCTTAGTGACAGCTCGATATTAAAATTTTTCGATTTTTGCGGAAACCGACTCGTTGAACTGACTTTTAAACAACAGCAGCGCATCCAAAATAGTTGAAATGTTGGTGAGCGCTCATTGATGCATGAATCTTTGCGTTCAGGTCGAGAATATTTGAACAATCATGGATTTGTTTGAGCGTCGATAGGCGAAATATACTAGTGTAACCCTATCCAAAATTCAAAGGTTTTAAGTTCCACCATTACTTTCTGTTAAATTTACCGAAATACTAATGCAAGAGGCAAATGCGCAGTGATTCTAGCAAAGCTATAGTTAATCTTTTTTTCGTTCGCATTCTTTTGTTCTTTTTTCACATTACGTTTGCTGCTTTTTGTGTTAATTTCTCTTTGATTTCTTTTCACTAGTTCTTAGTATGCACACATTAGATGTTACTACAATTATCTTGTTATGCTCAGTTTAGATCGCAGTCATATGCACATACGTATGCGAAGAAATTCAACTGTAGGTGAAGGGAAATTTTCAGTTTATCTAATTTTTCATATGCTTTCAGTAATTTTTTCTCTCTTACAGTACCTCTTCCCTTCTATTCCTCGCATTGTAAACAAGCTGTGGCGTTTGTTGTTGAGTTTAGATTCACTCAAAAGTGTTTTACAACAAATACAATGCTAACGAGCCCTTACAGCGTTATTAAATATTTCGTTTGTTATTTTTATCGCTATTATAAATGTAGGTATGCTTGACCATACCATGTGAATTTTTTATTTTTGCTTAACACGGAACAAGAAGTGTTTTGATCGCCTTAGTTTCTTTTCTTGATCGCTGGCTTTTATGTCTTTTAAAGTCGCGCGAGAGTTTTCAGGGAAATTTAAGTGTATAACCAAAATCGATGTCAACAACGGCTTAACTAAGCAGAATAGATGTTGTCGAAAAGTTGTATTTGAGACGCAGCTTAAAAACTAATAGCAAACGAGAGGAAAAGGAAAGAAGAAAATTACGTGTTTGCTGCATACCTAGATCTCTCTATCTCTCTTTCTCTACCATTAAACTTGAATTAAAATCTTATTTACATACCTTTTGTACACAAAGGTTTTCTTATGCGCAGTGTGATAAGACTATGTCTAAAATAAGTTCGTAGATCCCAATAGAGATGTAAAACATTTCAAATTTTGAATGAAATCATGCAGTTCGGTTTAATCTGATGAATTCTTGTTCTACCTTCCGTCTATAGTATTTTTGAATTCTTTTTTCCAAACTTACTATTATTTACGAGAATCGCTAAAAGCACGCAATTAAGTTCGTTTGTTAAGTTTAAAATGTGAAAATTTCATTTTAAGCACGTTTGAATTTGCTAATGTTGATCTCTACATGCACACATCACATCATCCGCAAAAGCATACCTAACGAAAGTCGTTATGTAAGTGGCAGTAACTTTAAACATGCACAAAATTTATGTGGTGACGTCACTTTACTGATGTACTAAAGGGTACTAGAGTTATATATGAAATGTAAATAATTTTTAGATTTTTTTACTTTTTGATGTAAACAAGTAAGAAAATTATATTCTGCTTTGGCCGAAGTTTTTATACCCATCGCACCTTTATTTGAAAAGAAAATAGTGGAAAAAAAATATACACAATATTTTGACGATCAATAATATTGAGTGGACAACGTCGATATTTTCTACTTTTGCACAGATGCATAAAGTATGCAACATGTGTGGATATTTTTGACAAAAACAGAGGTAATCTCAGGTTTCATTACACTGTAGACATGTCTTTCGATTGACTTAGCCCGAGAACTTCTAATATGTTTGCTAGTTTAAAGTCGATATCTTAATTTTTGCAATTCGAAGAATGCATTCATTCATGTTGCAATCGGTTTGACAAACTGAATATATTTTCATCTTTGGGTAAGGGGTATAAGAGAACACCTTAAACACGAACAATGAATGGAGTTAAACTCTATCAAAGTATTATATTTCTAATAAAATTTTTTAATATACGATTCCATCGAGGCGTATGAATGATAGTTGGTAAGAAATCTGTACGGAATTTTTCACATCCTGATTTAGTCAACATTGTTGTCGGAAGGATTTGTGTCGGTGTACATAAGTTGTCGATGACAATATTGTGGTGGTTTCAAGTGCTTAAAGTTTCCAATATTGTACAGGTTAATAAGAACCAATTTATTTAAGAATTACAATGACGAAAATTAGATTCCACTGTATCTATTGTCTTTAAAGCAAAGTTGACCTAAATAGCACGAAATACTTCGTATTTCTTGTCTGTCACGTATCCAATTTGTTGACCAAAGTTCCGACATAAACAAGAACGTAAACAAACTCCATAAATGGAAGTGAAATCCTTTCAAATGTATAGACCTTCTCGAGCAATGAGATCCAGGTAGAGTAAAAAATACCCGAAGATTGGCAATTATGGCAAAAAAAACTTGTTGTTTAAATTCTTAAGAACATGAAATCAGATTTCTCTTCAAATGTTCACATTCATCCATACATCAATAAGATATTATTTGTGTACAACTTTAGGCCATAAATAACTAAAATATTGCGTAAAACTGTGTGTTCACATATGCCATAAATTATAAATAAGCAAATCGCTTCCACTCAGAGGGCTTACTGAGAAATTTAACGTTGATCTAAATAGGAACGTGACTAGATTGGTTACTGTAACGCTAAGTACATAAAAGCGATATAGATTCGCTGCAAAATAGATGTTACTTAAGAAATTTTTTGGAAGTTTTTAATTTACTCTTTCAAGCGAAAGAAATTCACTTATGAAGCAAATAGGTTTAGGTAAAGTCCTCATTAAAGTTTTGTTAAAATTACTTTTCATTCGTTTTATAAGACGTGCTGTTAAGAATTCATTACAGTTTTATGACACATTTTAATTTATAGTGCATTTAGCGTTGCAATATAGAATAGTTTATAGGGAGGGAAACACAGGCACATAATATAGCAGGTGTAAGGAGTGCATGTACACATACGCATTTACTCTGTGCAAGAGTGATGTATACGTATATACATAACAGTGCTTTTATGTTAGTCGTACATGCATACGTATCTATGCAAATGATTTGATTTTTGTTTTAAGTAGCGTTCGCGATGTTAAACTCACGCCAGCGCTAAATTGGGACAACGGTCATATTGACTAAAAAGTCTCCGGATTACTAGCTGCGGTTATCGAGCAGAAAAGTATATAAAAATTACAGGGATATAGCAACTTTTACAAAAGAAACAAAAACATTAAATAAGTCGTTTTCTTTTCCACAAAAATGTAGGAATAATTCAAGAATTTTCTTAGATTTTAGTGAATAAAGAAGACGAACTACTTCTTTGCTTTAACGTAAACATGAGTGCTCTAGACTGTGAAAGTAGTTGAATTCCTTGTTTTGAATAAGGAAAGACAAAAAAAAATCAACGAAACGTTCATATTTTTTCTGCTATTCCTCTACACACCCGTTCATTGTTAGTCTCGGGATTTTTCAACATTTGATCAGATGTTTATGTATAAGAAGAGCGCTTACGCTTTGCGTAAGGCATGCGAAATTAACTGTTGAATAGACTACATGTAGAAGCAGAGAAGGAAAAGCAAGAAGAAGGCGAACCGATATGCAGTAAACACGCTGAGAACATGTTTCATGTTTGACTTTAAGTAATGTTCAGTAGTAGTAGTAGTTCAGCCTTATTAAAGCATGCATGCATTAAATACATAGGTCAATAATTCTCGGGACAACGTGTACAATTTTTTTTTCTTTGCCATCTGCTATTTTTATCGAAAAAGCCAATGCTTCTTTAACATTCCGATATACGAGAATGATGTATCTCGGCCCTCAGAATAGCCTTTATGTTGACGACGCTAACATTTGATCGACAAATAAATAAATATAAAAATGTAGAATATGGGAAATGCAGCCCCAATTCAAGGCTGCATCCACACAATTTTTAACGTGAAACCGTTGACTTGTGACACTGCCACGCAAGCGTTCCATCGGGAATAAACGTGGTAACCGTTTACCAAAGAGCTATCTTATGCTAAAATTTCCGTGCAAAGTAATAAACACACTGCCTTATAAAATCTTGTCAGGATACCACTTTAAACACCACTTTCTCATTATTGACAATAATTTTCAGGATTTTTTAATGTTTGTTTGTGTAACTAACTTTTGAAACGAATCTACTGCGTTCAGCAACATTCATTTCGTTATTAAAATTACCGAACAACTGACGATTCGTTGCTTTCGATGGAGAAGTGCTTTTCAATTTAATGCTGAGTTTGAACAGTTTTCCGTTTTTCTCATCAAAAAGTAACATTTAATCGACACTTGACATTAGAATATTGCGATTGTTCTGAAAAGAACAAAAGTAGCGTCATAACCACTTCTCAGACTTGTAAGCAAATGGAGAAAAAATTACATTCAATTTTGACAGCTAAGATATACGAATTAATATAACATTTTTGCAAGCGACGATACTTATGTGTCAGTCTTGGGAGTTATTGACCGAGTTGTTATTAAGAAGATAGCAGCTGGACTTGACAACATTTGACCATTCGAACATAGCATTGCTAAATGCAGATGATATTAAATTTTATAAAATTAGCACAATATTTACGTTATATTTATCTAAATTCGTCCTAATAAAGCACAAGGCAGGCTTAAAATGTAAGCATTCGAAAACACCCTAGATTTGTTCTAACCGGCTGACCTGCAAAATTGTTAAGCAGCTGGTTTTAAATTTAAGACTTTCGTAAATTTTAAAAGCAAACGTGCTTATATGCATACATATAGATACAAATGTTACATATATTGAAAGACTGTGAGAAAGAAAGTGAATGAGCGCATGAGAGAATGTTGGAAATTTCATAAACTTTCAACTATGTATTATTTTTTAACAGTTTCATGGAACGAAACATTCAAGCGACACTACTCTAAACGAGTTAAATTTTAAGCCTGTCGCATGTTCGGCGTCTGAGTTAGAAGATTATATTCGTTTTTAGACGACTTTTGGATACCTGCCATCTGTTCTTAATGTAGATATGAGACGCAATATATTCCGTATTTCAAATAATAATGCAGATATAATGCCTCTACTTATGCAAACGAAATTGAATTGAATTTTTGATAGGACACCTAGACATTCATTTGTAGAGTTATTGTTAACATTAAGACTGCATAGGGAAACAACGAGTGCGCCATCAAAAATTCGTTAAACACCAATTGTGACTGTGTTAACTTATTTCATCTTACATTTCATCTCTTGGCCTTCCCCCGCGCATGGCATTTCCTCTTCTTTTTGCATTTAAAAACAAACGCCTTTCGGGGGCTTTTTACGTCGTACATTGTATTCAAAATAGGTCAAGTTATATAACATGCGATTTAGTGTGTTGCCAAAATGGATTTCATTGCCGCCACTATGCAGCCTGTAACCCAACTAAAACAGCATTGCGCTCTGTACTGGCATTCTCATTGTTCCAGTTTTTCGTGTTGTTTTATTTATGTGCACATACATAGATTTATAGTGTTTTCTTTTTAATACTTTATAACTGCTCTTGTCTGTGTTTGTTACTTTTATATGTTCGTTGATTCGTTTGTGTGTGTGTGTGTGTGTGTGTATGACTGTAATATTTACAATTATTTATTTAATTTTTTATTTATTTAATAAAAGTGACTCAGCTGAAAATCACAATTTGAGGACACACGTTTAAATATAAATTTGAAAACGATGCAATTATTGCAAAAAGTAATAAATAAAATATAAATATTTAATTCGAAAGCAAAATTTCAGCTTGATTCGACAACAGCAAAAAAAAAAAAGAAAGTCTAGAATTAAACTGTAAACTGTAGAAGCTTCGACACGTTAGACAAATTTATTATTCCGTTCACTAATCATGATCCAGATATGTGACAATCCCTCGCCCTGGTATGTGAAGAATCAACAGGGAATTTAAAAAAAATTCAAATTGTCTATTGCGCTTTTAAATACAGACGAGTAAGGTGTGCAGGAATTATTGGGACAAAGCTGATAGTAAAGATATGCGTCTATCTCTTCAGCGCAAACAAACTGTTGATTTCAATGGAACAATAAACAATATTTTGATCTGCATTGTCCTTCGCCAACTACACACTATTTACGTATATTTCCGTGCCGAAAGGACAGCTGCACTTTTGAGGCCATCCATGTAAGCAATGGTTTTCGAGAAAAATCATGCGAATGGAAGAGTTGTTCGGGCAGACACTAGGCTATTAGCGGAAACAGGTGTTGTAATCAGAAGAATTTCCAAATGAAGAGAGTGGAGTTTGTAGCGTATTTTTGAAATGCAAAGCTGTCATCGCGCGCTGTGACTATTGTTTCATTTCTAACGTACAAAGTTCTTTTAGTTCACTTGAAAAGTGATAGTTCGACGCACGCAGTACGTTCGGATTTATTTTAAGGCATTATTTGCGTCTTTACTTTAGATCAAAATTTAACAAAGATGGCACTGATTTCATTTACCAGGATGAGGAGTGTATTCACTTTGTTAAAACCCTTGCAACGTCCAGACGGCAACTTCATAGACTCCACACAAAGCTCGGTATCAAATTCTGAATCGATTCAGCCATGTCTGCCCGCCCGTCTATATAATGTCTATTATAAACACTTTCAAAAATGAAGCTATCGACTTCGCATTTGGCGGAAACATTGGAAGTTCTTACTTCTTCTTGTTATTTCTTATTGAAAATAGGCCCAATCGGTCGCAGGACACGCCTACATTACTGCGCAAAGTGAGAATAGTTCTGCTTTTCACAAGGAATAAAAACTTGATTTTTTGTTCATTACTCATAAACTATAGCTGATAAATGTACAAAAATTTGACCGTATATTCTATGGCCAATGTTGTAGTACTTGTGCGAAAATGGGAAACATTGACCACGCCTACCCAATATTATCGAGTATTAAATTTTAATTTTTTTTTTCAAATTCCTTTATAACGCGAAGGAGTAAGCTTCAAAAACACCGTAAAATATATAAATCCTTGGCCAGCTTCAAATTTGGAATGCATCTAACCATGGTTGTCTGTTGGTTTGTCCATCTATCCGTCTGCCGAACTGTGTAGGTGTTGTGATAAACTTTCTGTCGTTAGCGAAAATGAAGATATCGGTTAGCAATTTGCGAAAGAATTTGCAGGAACACGCCTACAACGTTCACCAGCCTATACGGTGAAAAATTATTTTCTTTCGTTCTCGGTGTTTTTGCTGGTTACTCGCAAACTACAACAGAAACAGGGTACAAATATGCGCTTTTATCCTGAGAATAGAAAAAAACAGCCACGTCCATCCATGTTACAGAGGATGAAAATATGGTTCTTTCCCTTTTTCTAAATCTTTTGTATATGTATATATAATGAGTATAAAAGATACGGTAATAATCGAGTATAATTGTTTCACTTGTTCACATTTAATTATCATCGAAGTAGTGATAGGAAAATTTTATTCATGTAAAGCTTCTTTATTATAATTGTTTTTTTTTTTTTAATAATTGAAAATGTGAAAACATGTACGCGAATCTGTTCACGTGGGCTTAAGGACGTATTTTGGGAAAAGGGAAGCAAACACTTTTGTTATTTATATTAAAATCGATCTCAAAACATTTACTTTATATGTTGGCAGAGAAGAAGAAGAGTATCAAATGAAAAGACTCTTGCTTCGCGTATCTCATCTTATGCTTAATGCAGGGATTATATGATTTTGCTTGTATGCGGATGGATGCTTATACATATACATGTTTGTATGTATATCTGGTTATGTTTATGTACACATTTAATTATTTATTACAACATCAACAGCAGCAAACGATTTCTTTTAAACTTTGCTTTAATTACATATAATAATATTTACTCGCACTTAACTATAAGACAATACTAAGTCAGTATATATATATCTTTACTTATTTATGTGCGATATTTATATACATAGTTACGTATATATATAAAAATGTACATATGTTATATGTACGCATATGCAAGTATATACAAATTTTAAGTAGAATTTTCTTTAGAACTTCCGGGAAAAACAAAATAAAAACGATGCACATGCATACGTAACATGTAAGTATGATATGCTCTCACTTATCTGTTTCAGATAACTTCGCAACAAAAAGTCAGAAATGTACGTACGCGTGTATAAAGCAGTGAGAGGAATGTAACACAGATTTAACTTTTTTTTTTCTTCTCATTTTTCTTTCCATTTTAGGGGGAAAAAATCAAAAAAGTAGAGTACACAGAGAAATTGAGATTCGTTAGTATGTATGGAATAAAAGCTGAGGGCATTTTTTGCCATTTTCAAGTCAGGATCGACAAGATTCTTATTTGAAACAAAAACAAGAAAAGGCAAGAATGACTTTGGGATGACGGTAAGGAAATTTGCACGTGCCTGCCTTCCTTGCCTGCCTTGTATATTCTTACAAGCAATTCATTGCACATGAAGTAACACGCAAAGGTCGTAGGACCAGGACACATGCGGAGAATAAATGCTTTCATATTCCCCAAGTTTTCCTTGTTTAATGCATTAATCAACTGCGTCTTCAACAAGCCCACGCCCCTTGTATTTCTAAAATATTCATAAATTTGTTTTGTTCGAATTTTCATATTTGAAAACCCGCGAATCGCCGGATCCTGCTGAGCGATCTTATTGTGTTATTCACTGGGCAATTGTCTTATGCAAATTTGAGCTTAAATTGCTTCCTAGTTTGATTTTTGACATTAACAATGTCAACAACGTTCCTGTAGTATACCTTGAAGATGGATTCATCCGATTTGAGACAGTTTCCATTTATAGTTTCCATTAGCCAGAAAGTTGGCATTTGAAAGATGAATTTCGCTCCACCGATAATTTGTAAAGGAAATTTCATTCATATTTAGAAGATTTACTAGTAAACCATTTCACTCAGAGACACACGCGGCTAAAATCGATATAAATCTCAGTGCGGTAGCGGGAGAGATGATCGTGGCTATGGCGAATGATTAGTTGGGAAAGACACAGCATCTACCAATTAGACACTCAAATATGACCACTACCTATCTCCTTCGTTTCCTTCATTCCCTTTTGACCGTCATCGTGTTAGATGTGTAGAGGACTGTCTTTGAGTGATTGGGAACAATAAAACAAAAAAACTGGGCATAAAACTCTTTTCTTCTTTTGATTATCAAGCAGCAACTTGGGCAAACATTTTGGTTTTTTTTTTGGTTTGACGTACGTCGTTATTTGGAATCTCTGGTTCAAAACCACAATTGAGGTAAAGAAAGCTGTATGTTTTGAAGAACTCCGAGACTTCATCTATTAGGTTTTTGCAAAAATTTTGATCAGCGACTTCTACAAGTAAGAATGGCAAAGAAATGGCTACATAACGGTTCAATTCGATGGGTTTGACCTTCCTCTACATAAAATAAAAGTTTTCCATTTAATATTATTCATTTATTCAGCGTACGCCGACGCTAATCATGGAACTCGCAAATTTCTTCTTCTTCCAACTTAATTACATTTATTGTTTATTTGAAGAAATCTGTTGCCGAAGCCCACCAAACACGTTTAGAGGCTTGTGGTGGAGCTGCTCCATCTTATCCCAATTGTTGGTTTTGCGTTCAACGGTTTCCACGTGGCGGTACGGATTGTCATTTTTTGGCCACTTGTTGTAAGAGTTATTCAGGATACGCTGTTGCAGCCCGAATGTGAAGTTCTGCCTGTTCAGATCGGTGCAGCGCGGCTTGGCAGGCACACGGGTCCGCAAAGTTGAGGAAGTGCGAAAATGGGTCGGTGGGGATCACTGCCAACTTACTATAAGTTCTTTCGGCATGATATCGCCATGTTGGCAAAAATATTCTAAAATGTTGCAGAAAATGATGGGAACTATTTTGATTAATGTAACCTGCACCAATTTTCCACAATAAATGTTTGAAATGTTTTAGAAAATTTTTCTACTAAAAAAGTGATCAAAATATTTGCAAACACCTAATATTTAAATCGTGTTAACCTAGAGCTACTTAAAAGTTTTGCTCATACAGGGAGTTCTACAGCTAAGAAGAGTTGCATTTCCTTTTTAACGCATGTATGCGGACGCCAATGATATCCGATGCGATATGGCATCGAGAGCGTCGATAACTTATAATTTTCAAACAAAATATCAAGAATGCTTTCGCAATCTTTTACGTAATTTGTGTGAAGGATTCCTTGTTAGCTTTATTAAGGGATGCAATTTATTTTGTCTCCGACCGATGGCAAACTGTCTCTTGCATTATTTACACTTGTAAGCTAAAGGCCGTGCAAAAAAAAAAAAAAAACAAAAAAAAAAGAGAAAAAGGAATTTAATGTAAAAATTAGTATCTACTTACGTTTTAACGCATTCTTATTAACCTCTTCAGAATTTCTTACTTAACAGCAGTTGACTGCCATTGTTGACCAACTTGATATGCTCCACTTTAGAGAGCTTAGTAAAATAAACCCTTTATCTTCGATTTTAATATTGTTCACTAAATTGAGACTTATATGCGCATTGCACACATCCATACACACGTGGATGTGTAAAGTGGTTGAAGGAACAAAAGAAAAAAAAACTGGCAGTAGAAAGAAGTCAAACGAACGAAAGCAAAACGTAGACGAGTGCGCGAAATTGAAAAGACACTCTAACAAACATTTATATAAGAGCAAGGCCGTTAAGTTGTAAGGGTTTTGTCATCAACATTTTGTTTACATTTAGTTTAATCAAGTCGCCTATAATCTAGTTTTCTAATTTCAATAAACATTACTATTATGGCAAAGTATAAACAAAGAGATTATATTGCTCTCTTTACGCTTGTGTAGAGGATGGGAGATTTTTCTGCCCAGCGCGCAGCGCAATTCAGTTATTTTTGTGGCAAATATACGAGAGACGAAGGTCTACTTTAATAAATAGTTTTCTTCTTTTTTTTTAGTATAAAAAAAATTAAAAACGAAATAAAAATAAATGTCGCATAGAGTGCTCATCTTAATTAAAAGAAACGAGAATTCGTCATTAGCGTAATAACAAGAAAAGCAAAACAATTATTTCATAAGTAGAAGAAGATTTATTTATACCCATTCCGCCTCATGAATATTTAATTTTGCGAATTTTCATTTTCAATTTACGTATAACAATCATAAATGCATGATATTAACCTTGGATAAAAAAAAAAAAACAAGTAAGAAACTTTTATACGGCAGAGGTCGAACCTCGCATACCCGCCACTATGCTTTTCGCATTCTACTCTCCAAGCTCTTTTATTTAATACCCATCCCACTGGTATTACTAAAAAAAATTAATCCTGGTCTCTACCATATTCATTATAAAATGGAACCCTTTTTAGACAGATAATATATCTTCGTTTGAGGAGTGTACAAAATAGCTTTAAACATTCTGTCTTGTTTGCCTTATAATAAGTAAGCACAAAACCTCAAAAATTGAAAAAAATTATGTTTAATTATTTGTAACTTTGTGTGGACACGGCCGATTGGTTCCCTTTTTGGACCTAGAGAGTAAAGTGTCTCGTAAAGCAAATGTGAAAGTTTCAGCCTTTTCACTTTAATAATTTTCGAATAACGAGCAAAAATTCAAAAATTTTTTTTAGAAAAAACTGAATTGCGTTCAGTTTACGCTCCACTGCGCGCTTGTGCTCTGATCGGTTTGGCCGATTCTCAATACCAACCTGCGTGCCCAAGCTTCCAATATTTCTATCAAATTTGAAGTCGATAGCTTCATTTTTGCAATCAGGAGAGTGCCAACAACGTAGACTACAGAGACACGCAGATGGACAAACATGGCTATTTTCTCGCTGATTATACCTTGTAGGGTCTTTAAAGCTTCATTTTGGGTGATAGGAGAATGTTGACAACACACATAATACAGACGGACAGACGGATAGACGAACATACTTAGATCGATTTAGAATTTGATGGTGATGAAGAATATGTATAATTTGTAGGGTCTGTGATGCTTCCTTCTGGGCGTCGCAAAAGTTTTGGCAAAATAAATATACCCCTCATTCTTCGGTGATGGGTATAAAAAAAAAACACAAACAAATATACTTCACATTTCTACCTTTATACCCACATAACACGTAAGCGAGTTGATGGGAAAGAGAAATTATATATAATAATGTATAGTTGTTAAGTTTTAACGAGATAACCTACAGATACATGTAAGTAGTTCGTTTGGCAATCTTGTGAAATGTGAAAACTATCTAAATATTCTGTTCAGTATAAGTTGGATGCAGAATATTGAAGTAAATAATTTGTAGACTTCGATTCTTGAGGACAAAACATGAAGGAAACGCGTTTAAATTTGACTTAATCAGCAGCTAAAAATATTTGCTACCTAGAGAGAGATGATATAGAAGCAATATATTCTCGCTTGTATGCCAGGAGCCGGTTACGAAATGATCAACCTGGTTAATATATTTTTTGTTAAACCCTAATGAATATGAAAAACTAGAAGCGGTTTAACTAGAACATTTAAAAAATATGGGACAAATATTAAAAACATTTTATATGCGTTTGTATATATAATATTTATGTATATATAATATTTATGTATATATATGTATATGTATATATAAATATATGCATATGCATAAGGGCAAAAGAGGCACAGACAACAATGCAAGAGAATTGAAGCACTTGATATTAAGTATACAAGAAATTAAAAATAAGGAGAAACGTAACGAAAGGCAAACACAGGTATGAACATATTACAAGAGCTTAATATTGCTAGAGATTTACGAGGATGTTTTGCGGTGACATGCTAATGATTTCTTGGAAAGCTTTTTGTTACGATTATGCAAAGAAAAACATACTGAGACTTGTTTCCACAAGAACCTGTGCGCACCTGTGAGTAATGAATAAATGTTTGTGTGTGCATGACAAAGGTTGAGACTCTTTTCGCTATCTTCGTGTTTTAAAAAAACACGATAATAATATATATGTGTATGTATAATTGCATTTAATACAAGCTGCATTTACTCTTTCACACATACATGTGCCTACATGAAGACTAAGAAAAAAATCCTTGGTGGTAATTTTAAGTGTTACAAGGGTAGAGACAAAAAGAAAAAATAGCAATGTGACTACCATCGTTTACTATAGTTTTGCTATAGTAAATTGCATAAAATTAAAAGTGCAAATGAACACAAACGATGCACAGTGTGAAAAAAATATAATAAGAATAATAATAATACGCTGTATTAACTTGACTCAAACTATGTATGTTTTCTTTAACTGATTTACGTTAGCAAGATAGTTTGTCACATTTTTGTATCCTACACAACTTGTGTTAAAAGGTACAATGAGTTTGCGCGGATGTGTACAGCACTGAGCAGGGCTTGAGATATATCCATTTTTTCTTCAATTAGCCTGTTTGTCCCTCCGTGTTGTATTCTTGTGCGCAACCGACAGGACCGCAATTTTTGAAACAGTTTGATAAGATTTGACACACTCATGCGTATTGGCTCAAGGACAAACGTTCTTGAACCACTTTTAGACTACTTCCCATGTAACGCCTTATTACGAAAAGGATATATGTACTGTCCGAAGTTGTATAGGGTATTCAGCGGTGGTCCGAGGCCCGCTATAGCGTTTTTATTTGTTTATACTCAGGTGATTAATAATGATTTTTTCTTATTGGAGACAAAATTTTACCATCGTTTTATTTTCGGTTTTCTGTGCACGTGTTATAAATACGATTAACGAGATCAAATTTTGTTCAGTTTACAAATATGATATCGTTTTCATGAGCAATCCCGTGTCAGCATATTGACAAACATCGCACATATTGCAGTTAATTTTCCACACAAACATGACAGAAACATATCAAGTGGCGTTCAGTGAGGAATAGCGAAAATTTGTGCTCATATTTTGATAAAAGAAGTATTTATCGGGATCTGAGAAAAATGTGAAGAGTATTTACATTTTTAGAACTTTGAAATCCATAAATACGCATGGAATGGGTAAGAATAGAACGCCTTAAATGGAAAAGTACGGTAGACCGAGAATTTCTTCAACTTTATCTTAACAATGATCATGGAATGGGTAAGAATAGAACGCCTTAAGTGGAAACTTACGGTAGGCGTCTTTCATTATGGTGTCCTTGATCTTCAGGGCACCCTTCAGCGGAGTTAGCTCAATCAAGACTGCCATCAATTTCTTCAACTTTATCTTAGCAATGATCAATCATACGTAGGAGCGTAAGATAGACCCACTTCTTATTATACCGACCGACTCAAAATCATTTTCTGATTCATTCTAAGCTTATTCGTCCGTCTGATTGCAGTTCGATTTTAGATCATGTAAGTCGAGTTTTTGGATACCACCGCATATAAAAATTCTCAGGATGTAGGACTACTCGTTAATGTTCTGTGATGAAAATTCTTTCACGATAGTAATTTGACAACAAAATAAAGTGGACCTAATTTGAATCACATGGATCTATTTATTGGACCACACGCCTTATAAGATTTCTCATGGGTAGCAAGCCCTTTAGAAAAAGATTAAGCTTTAAATATTTTATCTTGAAAATTGGTCCATAGAAGCAATTCAGCAAAAATATTAATTGTAAGGAATTTGGATCACACTGTTTTCGATACCTCGAACGTCGAGCATATTCTGTTCACATTGATCAAATACAAATGTAAAGAAAATACGTTTCGATTCATCATCGAAATGTTGACGATTCGCTGGCGCCGTGCTATTCATTATTTTCTTTGTAGGATTTTCTTTGATACTTTATCTACTCTGGGCGAGTATTCTTTAGTAAAATGAATTTAAAAAAAATGAAAGTGCGAGAGCGCATAGCCAAACAGCAATAACGCAGAACGATAGTTACTTTTCGGTGGATTAATGCGTAAAATTAACTATGCTTTCAGCGCGTACTTCAAATCAGCTGCATTCTGCGCTAAGGCGGATGTTTTTAGTCTTTAATACCTTTTTTAAGAAAAGTCAGGCAAAATGTGAATTTTACTCTAAAGAAATGTAAGACTTTAATTTTTTTTGCTTACTTGCCTAAATTGCTTTAAAATAACAACTCTTTCGAGAAAACTTGACGTCTATATTTATAAAGGAATTTTTGAAACCTTTGTGGGTGTATAGTACACATCACCAATGCTGTGTGTATTTAACATCTTAAAATATGGCGATACAAACAACTCCACACTAATATGGGTATGTTTGTATGATTATATACGATTTAAGTATTTTTTACATTTGTGTCGCGATATTTTCTTCCTGTTAAGTGCGCCTGTCTGCCTTGTGAAACGGCACGAAGTCACGTGTTAATGCACGTTTAGTTTGAACAACACCTGAGGTTATTCTATAATATCTTCTTTAGTTAAAGAAAGCGTACAAGTTATAAATTATTGTTGCGTTTCTTCTTTCAGAAAAAATGTTAGTATTCATAATAAATATTTTCACGTAACAAACTAAATTAAAGATATGCAAACTATAACCGCTCAAAGCGGGATCTTATCCGTTCACTCTATATACATGCAAACGCAAACGTTTTAATCTGTTTTTTAAATAAATTTAATGAATATATGGAAAGTGTAGGGAATCCGCAACTTGTTTGATTTATTTCTGCAGAGTAAGAAGTAAATAGAATCTGTGCAGGTACATAGTTATGGAAGTCAAGAATGGAACAACGATTAAGCACTTAAATGTTACGATCCGAAGTATTTGAATTCTTCTCAAATAATCGAAAAGATATCGAAAAGACACTACGGACATAAAAGTCACAACAGCAATACACTTAATTTTTTTTTCCATTTCTTTATAGATGGTTAATGAATGTATTACTGTCGAGTTGTAAAGCGCAAGAATAGAACAGATATCAATGGAAACTTGCAATATTTCCCGTAAAAAGACCTTAAGGCATATTGACCATCATGTATTCCTCTACGGAAGGAGGGATGTACGTGTGTAAACAAAAGATCCCTTCCTATGTAACGCCCTATTTTGAAAAATCGTCATCTGAATAGCTGTAGGGCGGTGTAAGGTCTTTAGGACTGAGTCGAAGCTCTTTTTAAATATTTTAAATTCGCTCATTATGTACCTACCGATGGACTTCTTTACCTATTAGATGTAAAGGCAAATTTAAATATCATGATATAAAGTAATTCGCTAAAGATTTCACATGAATAAGTTTCTACCAATGAATGGAGGGTGGATGGAAATATCGTTTGTCTGAGGGAATTATAAATTGCATCCGACAAATTCATATTGATTTTGATTTATATTTCTTACATACAAACGCTTCAAACCGTGTCATAAATTTATTTTAATAAATTTGAGAAATGACTTCCACAAACACATTGCCAAATTATTCAAATTTTTTGTCGTTAAATTAACAACAATACATGTGAAAAGTTCACTAAATTAAGTATTTTACACAAATCCCAAAACAATAATCAACACATGTAGCTTTAAAGTTTGCAAACTCTAGGGTTTTAGGTGTTATGCTAACATACATTAAGGTTAACTACAGAAGAAGGCAAACAGGAAAATTCCTATTTAATACGTCATCTCGTGTAGAAGACAGGATAATGCAAAGGGACCGTTGCTAAGCTCTGCTTGCACGTGATAAGACCACATAATCAAAGGAACACGTCTTTGTTTGCAACAAAAGCAAATATATGTGCACAAAGAATGCTAATTGAAATGAAATCGCTGTAAGTGATATGAAAGAAAGAGTTCTTAGAGCATTGGTACGAAAACCTCTCATTTGATGATTTGAGTTTTCATGAAAACTAGTCGGTTTTCTAAGAAACCAAATTCTAAAGAAAGGGAAAATCAAAGACGCATTCATGACGGTTTACCTCATCCACATGACAATTGGCGCCTAGTGAAAAGACTAACACCAATTATCAGAAAATTTAGAGAAGACGGAAATTGACGCAATTAATTCTTATAATACTTCATAATTTGCTCGTAAAAAGATATATAACCAGCACGTTTGCAGAAGGCGAACGCCTTTGGAAACTGAGGCTTAATATAGACAAATGTTCTATTATTGCCTTAAAAGGAAAACGTAAAAAGTTATACAAGAACGCCAGAAAGTTGTAATCAGAAAATTGTAATCAACCAGCAAAACAAAGCAAAAAATCACAAAACTTGAAATATCTTAAAGTTATTTTTAACGAAATATCAGAAAGCTACCTACGTTCACCAATATGGTCTTAATCATCAAATCAATATAATGGTCTTAAGACGAATGTCGCATCTGTCAAGTGTAGAACAAAAATATGGCTGAGTTTTCGTTTGAGCAGTATGTCCCCATCTTGCCGCAGACGCACATAGATTGGTTTGCGCCTGAATTTTTAACCCGAAAAATTGGTCATAATAGTTAAAAAATACAATATTATGGCATAGACTTCCATAGATTGCAAAAGAAATTTGAATCATTGATTGATTAAGTGTTTAAGCCGTTAACCAAATAACGGCCGAGTATTGCTGAAACCTTTCGAATTTAGAAGTAAACATTTGACCAAACCAAGAAAAAATAATTTTACTACACAAAACGTGCTCTCACACCTGGGGACCTGGGCACCTCCACATGCCCTTAAATCTTAAAGAACTTTTACGTTTGAAACTTTCACGAAGGTCCGCATTCAAACTCGCTACGAGAAGGGCTCTGCTAACCAATAATAATAATTTCTCTTGTGATCAGAGTCTGGAACATTCATTCCTCCCACAAGACTATGTATCCTGTAGCTGCATACAAGTAATAGAAAAAAAAGAAAAGATTTTTCGGTTTTTTAATTAAAATTTGCTTTTGCTTTACGATGAATTTCATCCTAGTGCACAAATCTTGTAAAGAATAAAAGATGTAAAGAATAAAGAATGTAAAGAATATTCTTCTAATGTGTATACATTTAGCGAACTATCTTTGGCGGCATTAAGCTTTTTTATGTGAGCGATTTTTCCTTTGCGAAAGTAATGATTGAATGGAGAAATATTTCTTTTGAAGTTTTCTCTTAATCTGCTCAATGGGCTAAATCCATAATATCTAGGGAATTGGGTTAAAGAAATGACTGAACTTTCGCTTAACCTTCTTGCGCTTTTTTTTTATTCACATGTTCCCTACTTAAGACGATTTATTTTCGTTTGAATTATAATAAATGCTATGTGCGTGTTCGTATTTTTTTAATAACAACAAAAAAAAAGAGAAAATAAACAAATTAAAGCCGCGCTATAAAGTTTAAATTATTACAGCCAAAGAAATTAATTTCAACTTTTGTAAACGCGAAAGTAAATTATCCGTAAAAACAGTTTAACAATGCTTTTAAAATAATTTTTTTTCTTTTGCGAATTGAAATGAAATTTGGAAATAAGATACCATAGAGAAGAAGAGAAAAAACAAATGTTATGGACTCTTTTTTTTTATTATTGTGTACAACTAATTGCCAAAAGTTTATTTTTCAGAAAAGTTACTCAAATAGCTGCAAGGTGGATGTCGATTGAAATGGACGGATCTACACTTTCGTAAGTGTACATATGTTCATGCACAAAATGTATGTATGTATATTTGTAGTTGCTGTTCACTCGCATGTACACATATGTGCCTGTGCACAAAAAGTCGATATTTGATTTTTTCCCTACAGAATGTAACCTCTGAAGGTTGGGAATACATTAATATTCTCATTCTGTTTGCAACAACAACTAAAAATGCACTCTAAAAACTTAGCGTAGTGTATATGTATTTAATAATGACTCCGAGCACTGTCCATATATCCGTCCGTCCGTCGGTGAATTGAAAAAAAAGACATAGTCTTTTAAGGCTGAAATAAGAAGGGTGTAACCCTCCCATAAATATGCCTTTAGTAGTTAAATATGTAAACAACCTCGTGGCGTCGTGGAGCCGCCAACAGCTGCACATTTCCAGCACTAATATCGCCTCTATAGATGCGCTTGTGAAGTTTAGCCGAAAAGTTTTAATGCTTTTGCCGCTTACAGTTTAGATGTGTGAGGAGGGATCTCAAATTTGCCTTAACACGAATATGTACTTATTTCTTCTAAGCCTTATGGACATGTGCCTGTAAGCTTGTGCGAATTCATGTATGATTTTAATACCAACATAAAGCAAAGGACAACATTCTCCTAAACACTCACATAGATTGCAAAATCACAGAGAGTGATTCTCCATATATAAAGTTTCATAAAATCCTCAAAGCTTCTTTTGTAAAACACTTCGTTCTCAGCTTTTTTAAATTGATATTAAAAAGTGACAAGAAAGTATGCTTAGTGTTCGTTCACCTCTAACCCATCTTAGGGATGAAGAGTTTTACAACTACATTAAATTTTCGAGTCGCTAAAATTTTGTGCAAAAGTTTCTTCTGTTTTGCTTTTTGTTTTTTTTTTAAGTAATTTTGTTCATGTGCAAGGTGTAGAGAAATATAAATGAACAATTTTTATGATGATGATGTTTATTAAGTTTAATGACGCCTTTTGTTTGAACATTTCAGCGTCATTAATACGAAGCCAAGGGCTCTGAACCTTTTTTTTATGATTTTTTTTATTATAATAAAAACTTTGGCAATATTTTTGGAGAGCATTCAATGCCATTTTTGTTTGATATTTAATTAAATAGAAAGGGAAGCAGTTGACTAAGACTAATTTATTTCATGTTCATCTGCAATATATCCAAGAAATTCATGTTGCGTAGCTTATCGTTTCCTTAAACACGTAATACTGACAGCAGCAAGTAGACAGATACGAATGAAAGTCTATGATCTCGCAGTTGGACATTAAAAGTCAATACCATTAGAAAGAAGGCAAAGGCAGTAAGAAATCTTATGGATTTCGTAATTTATTTAAAAACTGACGGTTATTAAGGAATATAAAAATAGGGGTCCTATTTATCTTTGTTATTAAGATCGCCTAAGGTCTTGGAAAACTTCTAAACCGCAAATCTTACTCGAAAATTACGAGAATAAGGCGGACGTGACAATGTACGAGTAGAGTGAAAAATACACAGAATTTTTAAGAATTTCTAACGGAAAATACAAATCTTGTTTTAACCAGCGCCCATCAGAGTGTACAAACAGAGTATACATTTATTATTTTCTATTCAAGTTCAATGAAATTTCTAAAGTTTAAATAATTCATTGCCAAGCACACTCAACACATGATATGTACAGGTGATTTAGGCACACATTTAGTCACTTCATTTTCGTTTGTCGCTGCAACAATATTCGAAGTCACTCGAACTTCGCTAAGCAGGGATATATATAGAAAACTTTGCTTTCTGAAGCCTGCACTGCTAGAGGTTGTATGCTATAAATAGTATGCACAAGTTTTCTTCTCGCTAATGAGTTCCAAGTAACAATGTATTTGAAGCATACATTTTATACTCCCCCTACAATCTTTCAGTTATATGACAGGAGAGAAAACGATTGTAGAAAAGTTTTGCTCTAACACGAAATATAGGGAAGTAGGGATAAATAATTTAAAACTTTTTATGACACTAATGAATATGTTAAAAGCAATGAGCACTTGACTTGTAAAAGAAAAGGCAAAAGTGATTCTCTAATGTTGACAGGATTTTCGGCATTAAGGTTAGCTGGAAATTCGACAGTGAAAGAGAAGTCTTTGCTGTAACTTACACCGCCTGTGGTATTAATATTGTGTGGATATGTACAATATTCAGAAGGATTTGAGGTAAAACCCAAATTTCGTTCGTTTCCTTTATGTCTGTATAGGTATTTCTATGTTTACGGTTTTTTGACTTTGTTTTCGAAGCAAAAAAAAAAAAAACGGAATGTAAGTCATATTTTCGGGCAGAAAGAATGTTAAACTATTTATATTAGAGTTCATGTTTATAAAAAAATAATATTTTTATACCAGTGCTTATTATTCTTCTGGGTTAGCATTTGCGGTTGCACTTACAGGCGAATCTTTCTGTTTGAAGTTGAGCCTGAAGTGAAAACGCTACGCTCTGCTTTATATGAATTTTTTGTTTTGCAAATTTTGAAATACCTATTAAAGACGGGCGGATGGATGGATGCGTAAGCAATTTCCTCTTTGCATGTTTACAACTTGAAACACATCAGGAATATATACCTTTTTTTCATTACATGTTCAATGAGGCAATATGCCCTTTGTGACTGCCCGAAAAAGAGAGAGTGTTCATTATAACTACGAGTGACGAAGACTCTATCGCACTTGACATTTGGAACCTCGAGCGCTGAGTTGATAGTTGCAGTTCTTACCTTCTCGGCTATTCCGGGGGACATTGGTGCATTTGCATGTTGTAGATGAAAGGCTGATTAGCCATTTTAAGAAATTAACGTTAAAAGGATTGTAATACTTCTTGACTTTTAGATTCAAAAACACGTTTATCCAGAATAGTCATTCTGTCTACTCTTTTAAATTCTGAACGATATTTGTCTATTTTTCGGAACTCTTTTCCTGTAACGCTTCCCATGAAAAACATACTATAGTTGGAAGATCTAAATTTTGGTATTGTAGCATAAAGCCAAGCTTACTATTGCCACTGAAATTGCGACACAACCACTAATAACTTATGCAATAAAGTTGAACTTGAGATTCCTATCGCTTTCGTACCCGAACCGCAATCAAAGGAGGGTCACATTACATTTTCGATATACGCGCTCACTTTCATTGAAAAAATGTATGAATGTTTATAATAATATGAATATTTATAATATATGTAATTATTAAGTGTGATTAAGTGTTGAGTGTGAAGCTGAACGATCGATGTACTGAGATCATATTTTATCCAATCAAACTCTCTAATTATCTCTCGCTAATCATAGGTATCAATAAATATGATACCATAATCAATCGGTTTGTTTGATTTGGATAAACATATTTCAATATATTATAGCGAATGTGATGCTGCGTAATATATGAAATCGTCCGATTGTAAATTTCTCAAATTATTTTAGTTTAATTTGATAAATTTCGTCAAGAAGAAAACCCCAAGCGATAACATATTTTACACTCTGATGAGAGAGAGCTTCTGGTTACCCATCATTCATTAGGAATACTTAATATCCCGAACAATCAATAAGATGGTGAAATAAAAGTAGTCAGGGTAAAAGAGATCGGTTGCCGGTAAAAGTGTTGGCGATCAAGGCAATAATTATTGGATAACATCGTCAACAATGATGTCACAGCTATTGTGATATGCTTTGGAGACAAGTTGATATTTTTGACCGCGTCGCACACATGCTTACCTTAAACATGGGCAATTTATTAAAAACGAGCATTAATGACTACTTTTCATATTTTTTTCTTCTTATTCCACAAATAGTTTTTAAAGAAGAAATCAAACACTTAAAGAGTTGAAATCTTTCTTTTTATTTCCTTTGCTCTGAGGACGACTAAAGAAATTCGAGAAAAGTACGGTAAAAGAAACGAATGGGCAGATTAGTTATTTGATTATCCTCCGTAAGGAGGGAAAAGTTTTTCTTCTAACGTAAATAACATAAAGAGGGCATATCCTGTTGCGTCAAACCACTTAGTATTATACTTCTGTAAAGTCGAATCAATTAAATTTCGATATTAATATCAAACTTTGGTTTTCTATACTCCACACTAATGCAGCAAAGAAGTTTATTTAAAAAACATAAAAACCTGTCTAAAACCACTAAACCGAAAGCTCCATTCTGATTGAGCTTTAGTGTACAGCATTGTTGTTAAACGGAAATTTAATTTTAAAACTTTCTCTTCTCTTTTTTCTGACTTCTTTGGACAACACAGCAATTCCTTGGAAAATTAACACAACATGAAATTACTGAATAATTAAATTTTCATATTCTCAGCATCGAAAGATATTTACTTTGTCATGTTAGTTTTGTCTTTCAGTCTGTAACGGTCGGGTTTTATGCATCGATGATCCTTTAATTTATAAGTGTTCTAAAATCTTTCCACAATTAAGTCTGTAAAAGGCAAGTAGTAAATTTTGTGACCTATAGACCTATAGTTGTTCTGTTTATATTTTGATGTAAAAGTTCCAACTGGACTTCCTATTTGTAGGCTAATTGATGGAGTGGTCTATATCTGAATTTTGTTAAATGAAGGAAACAATTTTTTTCCTTGAGATTAGCTTATCCATCCGATGGCTGCTGTTGGAAGATTCTCCTCAGAAGAGCTATAAAGAGGCACAATAAGATTGGAGATCTAGGGAGGACGGACACTCACGTAAATATAAATATTTACGGTAGCTTTTACATTGAATATGAAAGGGAGAGGTTCGAGCCCAATCGCAAAAAGAAATAAACATGCTTTACCGGGAGTGTGCTTTAAAAACTAAAAACTCAACGAAGCCTATAATTTTAACGCAGTCTAGTTATTGCTTGTGCCTTATTTCTGTTATAGTTTTTCTCATTTATTATTTATTTAAAGAAAAGGAAATATTTTGGTGATGTATGTATGGTGGGTAATCAAGATTTACCCCAAGGCGAGTAAACTTTTCACACTTTTCTTCTTTTCCTTGCTTCACTTTTTCATTTTTCTCTTCTTTCTATTGTCTTATATTGTATTTAGTATATAGTGCGTTGTTGTTGTTTTGTGTTGTACGCGTATATATTCATGATTAATGAACCGACTGTAATTCGTATTTTTCTTCAATTTAATGCCCTCATTATTTCAATGCGAAAATTTAAATAATTAAACGAAATGAAAGCAACAGTACAAAATATATTAAGTTACGCTTCAATTTCAACGTTACATTAATTATATGGTGAAGGTCAAAATAATTAATTAAACTTAATTTCTTTTACGATTGCTGATGTTCTTATTTAACTTTTCGCGCTTGTTTATTGAATTAACACTTTGTTTATATACATACGTATATACATACATTTCAAGCGAATCGCTATTATTAATAGTGCGTTTGATATGGAAAGGAACCAACAAGGAAATGCTGACCGCTTATGCTTTAAAATTTTATTAAAATTACGTCGGCAATTTATCTTTTTATGTGTTCGTTATATGTACGAGGTATGTTCCAGAGGGAAGATGACTTTTCAAATTTCGCTGGCTACGTAAGTTTCATTTTCGAATTTTGTTTTTTGTTATGTTGGTGCACATGTCCCCGAAACATTTTTACTTTGTTTTGGACAAATATAGACATGTTTGACACGTTGTGGTGTGCTTGTCGATTTTTTTTTATCGAAAATAATCGATCAATGAATCTGTATAACATTTTGTGTAAAACACAAAATTAAGTTCTTCAATTCACTTAAAATGTTCACTGTGGCATTCGGCAAGCACTTCACAGAGAGCCGAGAACATGCCAATGACGATGTCCGCCCTGGATTACCCAACAAATCAACAAACAATGAAAAGGTTAAATCGGTGAAGAAAATTGTCATGACGAAATGCTGCATCACTATTAGAAAAATTGCTGAGGATGTCGGCATATCGGCTGGCTCAAGCCAGGCATTTGTTTCATGTTTTGAGCATGAGACCTGTGGTGCCGAAGTTTTTCTGAAATTGATAAATTTTCAACAAACTTGTTCATAATTTTTTGTATCAAAACAATATTGTAATTTTGATCAGTCAGCTTATTCACCGCAGTTGGCCCTCTGCGAATTTTTACTGTGCCCAAAACCATAAAGACTTATGAAAGGACGCAGTTTTGTCACGATTAAGGAGATAAAGACAGTATCGCTGAAAGAGCTCAAGGCCATTACAAAAAGCGCATATCAGAACTGGTTCGAGGATTGGAAAAAGAGCTGCCACAAATGTACTTTATCTAAGAGGAATGACTTTGAAGGGGAGCCCATATATGTATTGATGAGTAAAGAAACCTTTTCCGAGAAAATTCAAAAGTAATCTTTTTTTTTTTTGAACACGCCTCGTATATCTGAGTGATATTTGACTCATTCGAAGAATTTTCGAATATTATCGAATGCAATCAGCCGAAGTGTCACGAGTTATAGCCAAATATGTTTTTTAAATATCTAAGGCAGTAAGAAAAAATTCCTTGCAAAAACTTTGAGTAGGCTGAGGAACAATCGATTTTCTAAGCAAAACTAATTTCAAACAAGAAAGTCTTCATTGAATCTTACTGCCAAAGGTGTTTATTCGGCACTCGTCTCGGGTGGATATATATATCCTCGGCTATTTCAGATCATTCCTATGGCTATGTAATTGTGCGAATTAAAAACCTTCTTACGTTTCTCTTTATCGGTAGCTGACTGGGGTTGTTGAGCAAAGGAGTTAAACAAGCAGCAAAAAGCAGAGCACGATCAAATTGATTCTTTTATATATATATCAGCCAAGAATATATATGTTTTTCCGGGTCTCATACAGGCAAGTATGCAAAATAATTTCTATGGTACATAAAATCCATATTTCCGCTCACACCGGAGACGTAATACTTATGATGAGAATATAATTTGGGGCGCTTGTCAACATATTTTGGATTCCTTTAAGCTTTTCAACCACACGTTATGTATTGCAAAAAGCGAAGAATCAAAGTCACCGAAACAATAAACGATGAAAAATGACTTCTTTTTATATGAAAAATGTGCTGATTCCTCTCAGTGTACCTCTATGAAGTGCCCACTCTCGTAGTCATATAATAAGGACAATGACCTGGAGAAAAAAAGTAAAGTAAAAAAGCTCTTGAATATAAATTGAAACAGCTGGACAAATATTCAGGGGCTCATCAAGATCCAATAAGATAATAATGCGAGTCTGCTGTTTTGTTTGTATGTGCCATGAATGCCCGCAGATAAACAAGCAGAACCGTAAAGGGAGATTTGTAAGCTTATAGATGGCTTAAGTTAAAAACAATGTACGTATATAAGTGTATAACATCGGCAAACCACCATCATTCAGATCTCCGCACTGTACGGTATACACAGTTTTAATGTATGTTAGAGAGCTCAACTAAAGTTATTTCTCAACATCATAGTCATGTACGTTATAAGTAAAGTTGGTAGAGTTTTAAGAACTTTCTTTTAATGCTTGTACGCATTCAATGAGTACAAGTAAACAAACAAGACATACGAAAAAGTAAACAATTTAGACACAGAACACTTACTATACGAATGTATGTATGCGTGTAGTAAGACTTGGAGGTTTTACTTTCTTAATTTTTCATTGTTTCCTTTCTTAGGGATTTCGTTCACCATTTGCAAGTAGATATGAGGAAAACTAAAAGCTCGTTTCTTGTAAGAAATATTAGTTCTTATTTGAAATGGATTTAACGTGTACGATATAATATCTACATCGGCCGCCGCTACGGTCTTATAAATAAAGGTAAAGGAATTTTATTTCTTCTTTACGTATATGTTAACTGCCAAAGGAAGTATTTTAACTTCAGCAAATGTGTACAGTGCCGAGGAAATATGGCAAACTTTATTATTATGGACGTTTCGAAATAGCGGAATCGATGTAGTTTGACAAGTTCTGTCTCTCAAAGTCTTAGCATTTAAATTCTCTTTAGGTAACCTGAAAACATATTGGGAGGTGTCTCGAAATTGCCACAAATCAATTAAAATCTGGAAATCCAACATCTATGCTCGAACTTTTCTTCACTTTTGCCATGATTGCTTTATAAAAGTCAAGGTCAACGATGCTATGACAAGCACTTTTTCGGTGTGCGCGACCGATAAGTGCTATGCGTTTATCGACCGAGCATTCACTATAGCTACAAAGACAAACCGATCATGGTTATAGGAATTGAAGTCCACCGCATTGAGGAATGAATCGGATCGTATCGGATAGATCCAGTTTTACGGACTTCTTCCATCTCGATCTTTGCCTTTTTCCATATCTGTTCGACTCTTACTGGAACGGCCCTTGCAAAGATTGAGGTAAATAGCTAAAGTTTGACATATTATTCGTGGTCAAGCGGCTCAGGTCAAGCCCAGCAGTAAGCGCGGTCCAGCGAAGTCCAAGCGAAATCTTAAAGTAGTTTATAATCTATTCTAGATATCGCTCTAAAACTTTGACACATATTTACCCGGACCATTGCAAATTTCGATTCAAGGTTGGGAGTTGTTCTACGAAAAAAATCCATCCCCAATAAAAATTATAACTTGCAACCTGTAAGAAATATTCATTTGAAACATGATGCGTACATGCTGTATGATCTGACCTAAAAAGTCGTCGTCATTTTGTTGTTGTTGTTTCTTCATGTATTCTCTTTTTCTTGATTTCTTTTCACATTTTATCCTGTCAAAGTCAATAATCAGTTAAAGAACAGTATGACAGCGAAAATTTGACGGTAAGCAATTATCTAAGCAATAATTTTGATGATGACGTGAGGTTATTGAATAAGCCTCGTTCTCAAGAGCCATCAGCTATAAGTGCATCGCTATTTTTCATACGATGTTTAATAAACTATTATATAACTGAAATAGTAAATTGAAAAAAGCGACTCATAATAATAAGGGAAGGTTTCCCGCTCAAGTACTTTGCGAAAGCTAAAGCAATGCTTTCTATCTCGTAACATTGTATTATATTTGACTATACTCGAAGGTACAGAATTCTTCATTTTTAAGCTATAAAGTTTCCCTACAAGTCATTAAAAGTTCATTTTTTCTTCTTACTTGCTCATTACGCTCATATTTTAGTTCTACAATGAATAGCAATATTTTAATGTACGAAAAGTTTTTTCTTTTAAAACTTTAAGTACTACATGTATTTCAACTAAAGAAAGTTTCTTACACACATTTCTTTATATTTAAAATTCTATAGTTACCGGCAATACAAAACATGTTTACAGACGTAAAGAACGATTATTTGAAAAAAAAAAAGAAAAAATTCATGTACTCAGGCTCAAAAATGTTTATTATTATTTTTATAATACTAGAAACTAAAAATACTACTTAATAGGTCAAGGAAAAATTTCGTGGCGTTTTTCCCAACAAATAGGTTTGGCAATACTAATCCCATTAAAATCACGCTATAACGCCTGTGACATTCTATAGATAATTTAGCAAAAAAAAAAAAATTGTCTTTTTTTCGTTCAGTTGCAAGCAAGTTGTCATTTTGAAATTGAGCCAAAATTTATTTTATGCTATCACTTCAACCAAAGCGTAAATACGTTTCGAACGGTTGTGAAAACATTCACGCTGCTTATGCTGAAGATGATCTATCAAAATCAGCAGGACGCAAGCACTTTACTAGAAAAGTGGCACTCTGGTCGGTCAATCGTTAGCAAAGTCGATGAAATTCTTCAAAAAAGTGAGAAACGCAATCGAAAAGAGTCTCGATTATTGCGTACGACGTGCTTCAATAATCAAAAATGTAATCAACCGAACTACTTCCATCTATCAATCGTTGTTCTAGTAAAACGTAATTAAGCAATTTTTGAGGAGGTTTATTACGGACGATCAAAAATAGGTCGAATATGGCAATATGTGCAAAAGACGTTTGCGAAAACTAGACCGAGCGGACACAAATTGACTATTGGGGTTGACGACTTACTCTGTAAATAAAAATAGCCAAAAAATTTACAGGCTCTCTAGCCATTTCTTTGAAGCTCAAAAGTTGCAAAGCGGTTCTAGTATTAATAAAGTTAGGTTTTGCAAAAGAAAAGGAAATGTGTTTGACAAACGCCACGAAATCGCTTTTGTCCAATATAAGGGATCGCCCCATACATTTGTGCCTATTCATCATTATGTAGGTGTGCCTATTTAAGAGGGAGTCCTTTATTTAGAATTTCCCTTTGTTTTTTTTTTTTATTTTTCGTTGTTTTTAATATCGCCTGAACTTATAATAGTTTTCCAAGGTACTTTTTTAGTTTAGTAGTCTTGTGGTTTTTTCATTAATCTAATGACGGGAGCATATGAGCGCTTGCCATTTGCGGCACTATTTAAATTCTTGAGTTGCAGCTAATTCGTAAATCATTGCAGAAAATTTAATTTCATCTTCGAACTGAAGGAACTTTTAGTTCACGAAAATCGTAAAGCAAACGAAATAGAATCTTAGTGCGAAAAAAATTGCAGCTATTGTGTACGCCTTTATTCACCTCTCGAAATGTTTTTTAAAGTTTCTATTCTTGCCTTCTTCTTATGTAGTTTCTCATACTTAGGAAAATCAGGTATCCTTGTGGATAAAGACTATTAGCAAAAACACTTTGAACTACTGTGTTCAGTGATTTAGGTAACTCGCAAACACACACATGCCTCAAAAAAATCAATTGTTATTTCCCTCTTATTGGTATTCATCGGAGTCCGATCTCTTTGGATACATTATATGGAGTAGAAATATGCAATTGATGTACTGATATATTGTATTTCGATTCTTCTCTATTAGCAATAACAATATATTCATATTCATCTTACAAAATCCGTTATCCCTGCTATATCTTCGATGCAAATGTATTTTATGTCACTGACAACAATACATTCAAATTTTAGCTTTCGCCATTTTGATAGATGGAAGAAAGCTCATTGAATGAAGATATATGTCAAGTATAGGCTTTGACTTTGGTACCAATAGCTAGCTATAAGCATAAAAGTAAAACAACTAAAAAAACGTTCTGCAAATCAGGGCACAACATGTACACTTCATGCCTTTAAATACCAGAAATTCAAAATTATGATCTCCGATTGTTGCAAAAAAAAACTATTCGCAACTTAAACTATTCTTACTATACTTTACTCTTTCGAATATGAAAAACCGAGTCTACCTAATCAAATGTTTATAGGTCTCTGAAGCTGCTTGAACTAGTAAAAGTAACCCATCCTTCGATGTTGAGCATAACAAAAGTTTTTCTCAGCGAGAAAAATAAATAAAACACTTCCCTATTATTTGTTCAAGAAGGCGCGCTTCAATAGCTTCTTGTTGAACTACTACTTGCGAGCTGAACGACTTTGTTGCCTTTTTAATGTGGTTCGCACTTGTCTAGGTGCTGGAGGAAGCACACTCTACTAGTATAAATATAAAGTGTACCCATAAAATATGTCAGTACTATAAGAGCCGCAACATCATAAAACAAAAACTCTGAACTTATAATTGAAACACAATGCAATGCAAAAAACAAAAAAAAAATCTTTCATATACAGGCATCGTACTTCTTATGTGGAATTCTTAATGCCTATCTTCTTTTTACATCATTACATGGGCATGATTGAAACTTTTGTTGAGCAAAAGAAAAATATTTTAAATAATATTTACGTTTAACGGATAGGAGACTCTTTTCTCAATGTTTATGTATACATTTCCTTATATGTTTTATTTTCACTTCGAACTTCTGCCGTACACATTTATATATATTTTTTATTAAAATTAAAAACCCGATTAATAAGGAAAATATTAATTAAATCTCTAAGTGGCGGCGAGAAACGCGTAAAAGTAGAAAAGTCTGTATATGTACCACCTGCATGCGTTGGAGCGTGAGCCGAGTGTGTACACATAATAAAATAGCGCCCAGAGAACGCCAAAGTGTAGCCATTAAACTTTTCATTACAAATGTTGGTTATTTATACGTTTATTCGCTTTTTTTTCCTTTCTCTACTGCTTTTGTGGGTTACTCAGCGCAGCGTTTGAGTTCATTATAAAATTTTATCTTTAACAACAAATTTGCAATGCTTATTTAACCATATAAACATACGTACATATATATAGTTGTTTGTTCCTTCAACAATAATAATAATAACCGCAATTAAAACCATAGATTCCCGGGGAATGTTAAGAGAATTGTGTGTTTTGAGATTAAATTCAGCCACTTACAACTTGGTTGATAAATGTTAAGTTGAAAAGAAGAGAAGTTGATGCTTAGTGGCCGATAAAGGGAGAAAGAAACTTTCCAAAGAAATTAAACAAACTATTTAATTGATATCGCTCTGCAGCAGCCAGAAACAACGGTCAAACATTTACACTACTACTATTTATTGCACATCACTGCTTCGCAAACAAACAAACAAGCAAACAAGTATGCACAGAATGTGGGGGTTTATTTTACGATCGCAGATAGGGTACAATTGCTCTTTAGCTGCTAATAGTTACACTTGAGATTTGACATCATTATGAATATAATTATGCTCATAAGCCTTTGGTATTACAAATTCTCGGTGAAGTGTAAAGAAATGTTAAATTAGTGAACTCAAATCTTCGCTTTGAATATCCTCCCCATTACTTCAGAAAATTTTTGACTCTAAAACAAATCCACATTGTGAACTATATCGGCCGAGATGGTCACTTCGTTTGACATAGTTATGTCCAGTTTTTATAAATATTTAATGCAAATTTACGATCAATATATTGACGATAACAGAGCATTCTTACGCTTCTGGAATTGCGTCTGAACAACGAAAAACAATACAAAATTTATAATAATAACAAGTAGGAAAACAATTTCGCTTGGAGCCGAATCTCGCATACCCACCGACCCAAAATTTCAATTTGAAATCGATAGCTAACTTTTTGCGATCAGGACGTTGTTAATAGCGCACACCACATAGTAACACAGAAGGACAGACATGACTTAATTGATTCAGAATTTCAGGTTGATCAGGAATATATATATTTCACAGAGTCTCTGAAGCTTTCTTTTGCCTCTTGTTAACATTACGACAAAATGTCATCCTTCGGTGGTGGGTCTAATAAAATATCATGTCTATAACACAATTCAAAACTTCAAACGCATTTTTGTCGAGAATGGCGTTTTTTTGAAAAAGCGCACAGTATAAATACAGCAATTTTGAATTTTTTTCCAATCCTATGTAAAGTAACCTTCTAAAGGAAAATAAGAAGAATATTTTAGCTGAGTTCAAAACTTATGAAACTCTTTGAAGTAATATATTTGTTGCCTTTTATTTTATTACAGTTCGCAACTCTTTTTATTTAACACTTATATCAAAGGAATTGTTAAGAAGAATGTAACCCGTTTGAATATACTGAAGGATCGACTATACTACACTGTAATGTTACCTCACGGAAGGTGGGAGAAGATAACCGACGAAAAGTTTCTTCCTAACTCTATATCGCGACGAGAGAGAAATAAGGATAGAAAAAAAGAGATGCAGGGTTGTTGCAGTCTCGTAGGTAAGTGTCCAATCAGGAGGTATTTTGGCTTTAACTCTTCTCGATTATTATCTATTCGACTGTGCAGCAGCGTGAAGCGCCCGAAATATCGGCTGAGAGTTAAGTTAAATAAAAGCTTATTAAAAATGAAAAAATATTATGTTTCAGCGAGGCGAAGAATGCGTGACTGAGCAACTTTGCTTCTGAAGCTTCATGGGGTTTTCTTATACGCAAAATGTACATCAAATATCAAATTAAGGAATTTCAAGGGGAACATCTCTTTACAGCTAATATCAACTCGCTATCGAAAATGTCAAAAACGTGTACATTTTAAAAGGCCGGGCTTAGGTCGCCGAATTTCTTTTTTCACGCACACCATACATGATGCTCGACTTTTATAAGTTAAAAAACATCGCTTCTCAAGTAATTGAGCAATTGATTTGGGGATCTTGAAGATACGCTTGCTGCTTATCACTTTGCTTTCGCTTGCAAGCTCGAAATACGTTTTTTTTTCGTCCTTTGTCTTGCGCAACAACAAGCATAACTGAGTGATCAAAAACCATTCTCCTTAGAAAGAAAACTTGCACATACTATCAATAAATTTTCTAAGTGCCTTAATCAAAGTTTCTGTTTATTAAGGCAACTAGAAATTAGTGTTAATAAATAAATTAAAGCATCGTAAATTTTAAACTGTGTGAAAAATAAAATAAAATAAAAAAGGATTACTCGTACAAACCTAAAGCTGGTTAAAGTGTGAAATGGCTAAGAAACCTCTCAAATTAAATCACAAGTCTTTCCGAATGCTGAAGTAAACCGCTTAATACGTTGCATTAAGCATAGCCATACAAGTGGATTTGTATTCCCTTACACTCTTTTCAATTTCATATACAATTGACTGGCGAATGATATAAGAAAAGTTGATTTTACACTTTGCCACTCTTCGACGACAACCTTTCATTCAAAGAATGAAAAGCAAGGGTTTCGCTTTGTAACGAACGAATGAACCTATAAAAAATTATTATAAACTTTGGCATGGAATTAAATATTTTTTAATGGGCTGACGAAACAAGCAAATTACATTTGAAAGAAGTAAGAGTGAAAAGAACAACGTAAGGACTATAAGCAAAACAAAGAAGACTCAGATTTGTAGAAAATCTTTCCGACAATAAAGGAAACTAAAATTATTTATTTCATTTTCCATTATTGTACATAAGTAAGGTTATATGTAAAACACAGGAGGGTAGACAGGTGGAAGGATATTTGACAATTTCAACTTTATTTTCTCTCATTGTAACAGGTGTAATTTATTGAGAGGGAAAACCTTATGAAAATGCTTTCCAAATGGATATGATTGGTAAGTGACTATTCTACGGGAACGTGTACGGAGGAAAATGACTACTAAAAGTGTACCATATGTGGTAAAAATTAGGTGAAACTTGGACACGCTTTAAACCACAGAATGGATACCATCGCGTCTCAGGGAAGGGAGAGAGTGCACTATTTTTCTTATTTCGCTTGCAAAGAACAAAAATATTTTTTAAAAACTTCTTAATATTTTTTCAATTATTTAATACTTAAGAAAGAACCAATCTGTTCATCTGGGTAGACTTCTTTTATGTTGTGTGGGCAAAATTTGCCATATATGCTTTTAGTCTAACCTTTTCATTTTCATAAACTAATCAATTTTGATATATTCCCGGAATAATCTCTGATTTGTGTACCGATTTAATATGGCAGGAACTTTCTGAAAGCACCTCTGCGTCTAGTGAGGGAAAATTTTGATAAGCTTATCAGATTCAACTCAAGGTAAATTAATACTTTTTTGCTCTTAAATTAAAATTTTTTCTCTAATACAATATAAAGAAAATGTTTCTTTTTCTCCTTTTAACCAACTGACAGAAATGAGTTGGATTGCAATTCGAAAAACTTACAAAAGAAATAAACCAAGAGTGCTGTTGTCAATAAATGGTATTGTAACCGAATACAATGAAAACACTTCCATGCGACCATCACTTTATTAAAACTGCTTCTACTACTAATGCTGCTGCTACTTCTGCCAACACTACTGTTGCTTTTATTGAATTTAATTTAACTAGACGCTATTGACAACAAGGAAAGGCAAGTCAATAAACTTGGTTATTGTCATTATCGTTCACAATTTGCCCTTGATGCGTATAGTCGCACCCTAGAAAATTAAAAGCGATGAATACACACTACACCGGCCCTGTAATTTTGTAATCGTTTTAACACTCGATTGTAAGCCAATCAGCCAGCCATCTAAGTGCAGGGATAATTTGCCTCATAAAAAGCGAGCAAGACAGTAAGGTATTAAGTTTTTTGTAAGGATTATATGCTTAAATGTCTAATTGAAAAACAAATAAAAGAGACTTGTTCGGCTTTGAAATACATTTGAATGTCAATTGTTTCAAGTTGTTGCGACGTTGATGGAATTGCTCTCGCGAAATTTGCGACGCGTTCACTAAATATTTGAAAGAGAAATCCTTCAGAACGGATTGCACTTTTGAAAAACTTATCCGTCGAGCCAAACTAAGAAAATAAGTTCTCTATTTCAGATTTTCGTTGCATTGCCGGTGCATAGGATAGGTTCAATATCGAAAGTAGATCGGAGAGAAAGCAGGGCATATATAACTTCGTTTACGCTTTCACTAACTAAAGTAAAATATTACAACACAAAGGAAGCTATTTGTTTATTAGTCGTGTAAATTCATTATCAAAAGTAAAACAACTATAGTGGATCGCGACACACCATTAATTATCCTAAACCACTTCCTGTAATACTGTTTCATTCATATAATGAGTTTTCAAAGTAAGGCGTTAGGGAAGAGGTCGGAAAAGTGGTTCAATTTGAACCATTTTCAATAGCATTCGTCCCAAGGTCAAAACACCGTGGTTTACCGGATTTTATCAAAGTTTGCAAAATTGCGACTTACAGATCGAATCCAAGAACACAAACGACAGACAAGCTCGATCTGAACCTATGTGTCCGTTTGTCCTTCCCTTATTGTATGTGCGATTTACTAAATGATTCTGAATCGATCGGTATAGTAAAAGATGGATGTGTCTCAAGTCCTCCGACACATTGTATTCGTCCGCACAAACTTGATACACTCTTGTACCACAAGCGATGAAGGCTTTAAGAGCAAATCCTTTTACAAAGTTTTTCACAATGAAATTCTGAGTGACCCGCAAATCAGCTGGAAATATTGCTGCTGTGTTGTTATAAATATTTGCATTCATTTAATGTTCGAAGGGCCTCTAGCAATCTTCATGCAGAAAATCAAACACGTCCTTTATAATACTTTACTTATAAAAAGTATTAAAATATTGTACTAAAATATTGCGAGTAGAGAAGAATTTCCAGTTGCGTAATCTATTCCCGTTTGGCTCTTAATTAATATTGCAATTTCATAAGATCCAAGACGGGCAGACGGAAAGACAAGCTGAAATCGATTTAGAAAGTGGTGGTTCTGAATCGGCCGATATAATAAAAAATTATACACATAAGATTGCTTTCTATTACCTATTGGCTCTCAATTAAATTACAAACCAGAAAATGAAAACTAAAAGAATTTATTACGGCAAACAAACTGACGCTACACTACGTTTTACAGTCAGACGCACCAAAAGGATTTTAGAACTAATAAGATTGTTTATTTTGTCTCACAATTTTCTTGGATCTGTGTGTCAAATTCAAATATTTGCTATAAGGTAATATTTTTAAGCTGGATAACTGCTGTCTAATACATTATGCGGGAAAGGATAAAAGGGAACAAAGCAAGCGTTTAATTATTTAAATGACAACAACTTGGCACATTGAAATACACTGCACGTAGCAACAGTTATGGAGGCAAGGTAAAGATCAAATGAATAGAAGTGTAAAAGTTTAAAAAAGCGACATTAGCTGTGGATAAATATTCTTATGTGTTTGCGTTTGTGTATGTGCTTATGAATGTAGGAAAAGGAAAACCTTTTTCTCTTTTTTTAAAAATGTTTTAATTAGAAAAGTTCGGTACGTTTTTTTTTACATGCACTGTAATTTTACAAACGCCCGCATTAAAACTGAACAGAATCACACAGAATATATGCATTTTTTAAAAATATCCTGAATGCACAAAGATTTACGAACAAATATATCCGAGACCAGTAGAAAACACTTAAACACTACGCATAAAAGGAAGAAGAAGAAAAGAATACAACTTCTGCTGCATTTAATGTTGGTTTTGCAGTTGTTATGGCAAAGCAAGCTGTTCCTTTGCAGATTCACATAAAGATACTTGTCTCACCGTAGAGAGTCATTTATGCAAACATAGACTTCAGGGGCGGATCTGATCGTAATGTACAAAAAGCAAAGAGAAATACTAACCAGAGTAAATGAACGAAATAGTTAACACAAATGTCGGATGCGAAAAATGGCTGTGTAATCAAAGACCTTAGATCGATATTGCCAGCAATTTTTCTTTTTTTATTCTTATTAAAATGTTGAAATTTTCTGATTTACTTTCTTTGAAGAATGAATGTTCTGTAGATCGACTGATTAATAATCCTTATACGACCACTTTGTAGCATCTTCCAAGACTTCCATGTCGCAGCTTGTATTATTCTCACTAATCGATTACTAAGTTTTGCCTACGTATGGTGTAAAGATCTAGAAGAATTATATCCAAGAAGGGGACATTTATGTGGTTTCATTTACTATTATTGAAATCGTCCCCCCTTTAGAAGTTTAGAATGAGGGAACAGACACGCCTGCTGTGCAATGTGCAATATGCGCATTAATATATGAATGTATTCATTAAAAATGTATAAAAAGTGTTCTTTTCTAAGGTACAAATTTTATCTTTTAATTTTTTTTCAGCTTTTTTAACACAAGTATTACTCTGGATAGTAGTAGTGCTTTGATGGGGTGTGTGCGGTAATGTTATTTCTCTGTGCTTAAATAAAAACATTTACGAGAATATTTTTTTAAAAAATATTATATATCAACATAACGTACATATATACATATATATATAAGCATGTATTTGTCTCTGTGTGAAAACATAACATTTATAAATGTTTTAAAAGTGGTTTTTTCGTTTAAACATTTAAGTAAGAGCAGAGACACTTTTGAAGCACAAACAAAACAAACATGTTTATATGTATATAGGTTGAACATTGAAGTACAAAACAGAACAGAGATAGATAGAGAAGGAGAGAGTTAGAGAGAGAGATAGATGGAGAAAGAGAGGGTTAGAGAGAGAGAGAGAGAGAGAGAGAGGGAGATTGAGTGAGTGCGAGTCTGTTCAAATGTATGAAGGATACTTGCTTTCTTATGCTTTAGTGTGTTATATGCGACTATATTTGTCTAAATACTCCTTTATGTGTTTATACATAAATTTTTCTAATTTCATTGCACTGACCTGGTTTACAGTAAATTTATAATGAATTATATAAACTTTTGTGGTAGAAATTATGTAAATTAAAGTAGTTGTGCCGCATTAAGTATATATATGTATATATATATTTTTATTTTTTTTTATTTTCTTTAAATTCAAGTGCATTTCTGCTTAAATTAAAAATAAACGGATATATCCATATAAATATATTTTAATAAACAAATGAACATATGGCTAAGATATATAAACACATATAAATATTTATATATAAATAAATATGTATAAGTGCGCTCGTAAAAGGGAAATTTTCTCAACTTTTTGCGTTTCTTGTAAAATGGTTTCCACTCAACGAAATAAATTTTGCTAGAACCGTGCAATTTGTTAGTTATTTAGGTTAAGGTAAACTTACAAATTAATTCCACTACAATATAAAACCGCTGAAAACTATTCCAAAATGGCGATGTTTTTTAGTTTCACTAAAACTCGTTATGAAAAAATAAAAGAATGCCAAGTTCATGTAGAGAATTCCAATAAGTTGCTCCAGCATGGCATTCGTTGATCTGCTTATAAGCAACGAAAACCAACAAACCAAAATTGAACAAACACAAAAGTTATATTCGGCGGGTGCCGAATCGCGCATATCCATCACTATTAAAATACGCTTAACTGTTCGCATTCTACACTCCAAGTCCTTTTGCTTGATGTCCATGTAGCTGAAGTTATTAAGAAAAAACTAATCCACCGAACCACATTTTTTTTAAAATGCCACACTTATCCTGTCGCCTCCTACTCTATTGTGAAAAAAAAGAAAAAAAGGAAATTTAATCACTTATAAATATGTAGAGGAACAGTCGAATTTTTCCATTGTTTGCATATGGAGAGAACACTTTTCAACAAAGTAAATGTGGAAAATTTCAACCTTCTAGCTTTCATAATTTGCGAGTAAAAAACAAAAATCCACAAACTTTTGCTTAGAGAAACGGAATTGTCTTCAGTTTACACTCTACTGCGGGCGTATGTTCTGACCAATTTTGTCCATTTTCAATGTCGACCTGCCTGAAGAAACTTTCAATGTTTCTATCATATTTCAAATCGATATCTTCACTTTTGCAAGCGGAAGAGTGTCAACAACACACACCACGTAGACATAGGGACGGACATAGCTTAAGCGATCCTGAATTTCACACTGGCCAAGAATATAAATACGTTTAGACGTTCTGTGAAGTTTCCCTTTGCGTGTTGCAAAAATTATGATACAATGAGTATAAGACCACCCTGTGGTAGAGGGCATAAAAAATTTAAAATTGCCAAAAGTGAAATTTAAAAAGACAAAACGGTCAGTTAAGCAACCTGCACACCTGTGTGTGTATTTCCGTGAAAGTAATGTTTTCTGCTATGGGATAAAGTAAGTAAGGTTTCTCACGCGTCTTCGCTGTTGAAAGTTTTTATGACTTTTCGAAATGGAATCTTATTTTTCAATGATTCAACTAATTGAATTCTTAAACTTAAGGGGATGCGCCGAAATAGGTTTTCAGGCTAATCAACTTGCTTTGGATAAAATATTCGGGAGAGACGTTTGTTGTTGTTATCAAGAAGAAATCTTTTCCTTGAAATTTCAAACACTTACTCAAATCTTCCCCAAAGACTGTCTGCATCAAACAAACTCTTGCTGACAAGGTACTACCTAAGAACTTGCCTGTTTATTTCTAAATTGTCCAATCCTCGAATCACTCACCTAGTGTCAAATTTTATTTTTTTTATATCTATTCGCCTAACACGGTAACTGTCAGAAAGAATAGCGAAGAGACAAAGAAATAGGGAGGTGATGGCCCCCGATGAATGTGTTAATCGGTAAGTGTTATACTTTTACTGACTGAGCACTCAGTACAGCTACGACCACAAAAACTCTACCGAACTCTCACTTAGTAATCGCGGAAATAAATTAGTGTTGGAGTAACCGTTGGAGTAGATATAAGGATGAGAACAGGGATTCGAAAGACGTTCTTCTGCAAAGAAATTTTCGATAAGTAGAACTAATTTTTGCCAAATGATAGTGCATGTAGGGTACCTAGCTTTTACCCATTACGGAAACTCCCGATCAATAGAGCGAATATCATGCAAAAGGCGAGCCAAGGCGATGTCAACAGTTTTCTTCAATTATCGTGGTGTTATGCGCTCTATGAATTCCTTCCGCGATTAGTGTGAGGGCAACAAAATAGATTTGGAATAATTTGGACAAAAATGAAAGTGGTCTTACTTTTTAAACGCAGCAGTAGTGGAGATGTTTCTTTTACTGCAACACAGTCGATAGGACCCTCACTTACTTTCAATTGCACGTAAATTGTCCAATACGCGATTATTTGAACCGTTTACAGTGTCAGCTTGCCTTCGTAATACCTTGAAGTTGATTATTATCATGACATTGCACATAGTACAAAAAGTAATGTTTACGATCTTAATAATAGTTTTTTAACCATAAATGAAAGCAATTATTTTTTTTTCGACCCTTCTTTGCTTTCTTTACATTAATAAGATGTATATTTGCTGCAAAATAGAATTTACACAAAAAACTACTCTTAATCTACTCTTATTATATTCTTTTTATGACACACGCATTCATATTTGTCTGTTAAGTGAAAAAAAAATATACGGCAACTTTACCCGGACAAAGGAGATTAACTGTAAATCCTTCTTTTTTGCGAATTCGCTTTATTGTCACTGTTAGGACTTTTCTGTCAAGCAGGCGGGGAGAACGAGCAAATGAAATTGCACAAGTTACAAATACAACGCAGCAATGTCTTTAAATTTTTGTTTGTTCAAATTTTAAAAATAATGGAAATTTCTAAGGAATTTAAAAAATTTCCCCAAAAATAAATTTTAATTCTTTTATATACGATGAGTTTTTGCAGATGTGCGAAAGTAAATTCTTTTCTATATCCATTATATAGGAACTTAAAGCTTATAAAACTTATGGTCCAATTTTTGTAAAGAATTGCCCGTCAGTGATTATTTTGCGACACATCGAAGAAGAACATAAAATATATTATTTTCATTGGTTGTCTCAGGCTGCGTAGCTTATTCCTGCATTTTACCGAACACAATCATGCACAATCGCTTGCATGCACAAATATGTTCCATACATCTTTTGATTAAACTTTCTTATCTTGAAGGTAAAAACTTATTTTTTCACATTAATCTATAATTTTCTCTTTCCCCATTTTCTTTTTTTCTACTTTTATTTTTCGATAACACAATCGACACCTTGTTCTCGATGGAACATATTCTAGTGCTTATCACAACTCAACCGCTTGACGTTATGTAAATAAATCAGTATCAGGTGAAGCAAGTTTAGAGATGGAGTAAAAGGGATAGACAATGTGGTTTATTACCAGTTTGCTGTCTCGATTCAAAAGTTGTCAAGAAAGTTTTGCATTTTCTTTAAGAAACTCTCGACAGAGAGCACATTGATTTTAATATTGGTTTCCATTTATAAAATGCAAATGTAAGTAAGCGAACGATGTACGGCGTGCTGTTACTTCCACTTTCACAAAAAAATTATAATTATTTTTCATTTTAATTCTCAAATCTCTTCAAAGAAATGATCAAAATATTAAACCACTGTATAAATCGCAAAGATTCTTCCTTTTGACACATATTTACGCGTAAAGTAAAGAGATTACCTCACACAAACATACATGCATATAGTTTTGCAATAAAAATTACAAAGTTTTGAAAAGCCATTTATTGAAAAAATTTTCATTAGTGTCAACTCTGGCCATCCGAAAGATAACAAATATTAAGTATAACACTAAGCACCTCAACGCATTAAGATAAACTTCATAGACAAGTGATCTACTTTTATGCGTGTGTATGTTTGCATGCCATTTGTCATCACATTAAGACATTTTTTAAAAGAACTTAGAAAAATTTAATAAGCACAAGAAACACATATTTGAAAAGCTACGAAAAACAACTCTGGCCAAATGCGGATTTTCTTCACCCTTCAAGCAAAAAATCTTGTTCCGTCTGAATCAATATTTCTGCTTTTGGGCAAATTATTTGGGGAACCACTTTTCGACATCAGTTTTCTCTTTATGTCTACCATCGAAGGAAGAGCGTTATATTCAATCTGTAAAAACGTACGAGATGTCGAGAAGGAAGCTTCAGAGACCCGATATAGTAAATATGTTCTTGATGAGCATCAAGTTCTGAATCGATTTAAGCATGTCCAAGTGTCCGTCGGTGTAATATTTGTTTGTAAACATTCTCTTGAAACTATCGGCCCCAAATTTTCCAAAAACATTGAAAGTTCTCGCACAAGCTGGTATTGGAATTAGTCGGAGGAAACACCTATAGAATCACGTGAACTGAGAACACCTTTGTTTTTCAAATAGAATACAAAATTCCTCATGAAGTACAGCAGGTGAATCTACAAAAATTTGTACGTATACTCAATGGGTGACGTTGTAGTACGTGTATAAAAATGGGAAAAATAGACCACAAAACCAAATTTATTTTTTTTTTAATACCTTTGTAACGCCCAGAAGCAAGTTTCGGAAATATGTATATACAAATTGTAGGCCAGTTTCCAATTCGATAGCCTGTCCGTCTGTCCATCTGTAAAATTTAGTAGTATCCGTAGTAAACACCCTCCTTTTCGGAAAAATGAAAGTATCGCCTAGGAGTTTGCGAAGGAATCTGAAAATGATCTAAACCGGCCAAAGAAAACGCCTACAAGGCCCATACGCCTATATAACAAAAAAAAGTGAACACTTTTGGTTGCGTGTTTTTTGCTTGTTACTCATAAAATCACCATATAAATTTTCACTTTTATTTTGAAATCAGAAAAAATCTGGTGCGCTCATCCAATATTATAGAGTGTGGAAATTCAGTTATTTTGGCCGTGTTTAGGATAACTATGACGCGCATAAAAAATTCGGCCTCGATCGAATTTAATTAATTTTCATCCTTATTGAGTTCTGATGAAGAGAATATGTAACATCGTTCAATATAGTCCGTCGTAACAAGACGGAACAGGGTCTTCACATAGAAAATTTACGAAGCTTCAGTTGATTTTGAAACATACAATAAAGCCGTCTTCCTTTCCCCTATTCATTTTGTTGAGGGACGTAGCATCCGTTACGATAGATTTTATAGACAAAGCATATTTTAAAATGACTATCAATCACTCTTAGCAGTTTCTTTCATTTTTCCATGTTCTTCCCTTTGGTAAGTGAGAGTAGAGTTCTGAGAATCAACGAATTATTTACTGCACTTGAAACTCTTTAAAAATTTCTATTCACGTTTTACTACAGCTATATACAACATATATACTAACCTTTTTGAAATAAAGTTTGTCAGTTTTCAGTATAAAATTATCTATGATATGGAAGAATGATGTCAGTCCTTGCAAACTGACATCACAAATAACAAATAGCATCGAGGACAAAAGCTTATATTTCTGTCTGAAGCGACCCAATAATTATGACATGAAAGCAATAGCTGTCAAAAGGATTGCCCCAAGCCGATTATAATCCTGATCTGGTTTTCGTAAACATCATTTTGAGACTTCATTTAGGTCAGTTGCAAACGAAAAACAAAAAAAGAACATTCTGAACGTAGCCTCAGGTGATGGTTATTCCATATTAGCTAAACGCACGTCGAATATTATTGATTTTCATGCCGATAACTTTAATGAAAGTTTTTTCCAATTAACGACAACAGTCAATTGTCTGTGCATGCAACCGTATATATCGGTATCGCTGAACAGTACATGAACTTATCTACATTTAAGCCGCAAAATGAATAGTGATGTGTAGTTATTATATGTTTACATTTGCCAAGGCTCAGTGCGTGCAACGTCACCGGAAATAAAGACGGTACTACCATAATGTCATTTAGCTTTGTGTTACAAGAAAATGAAAAAATTGTACCGCAAACGAAAGGTATTTTCTGCATATATTGTATGTATATCTCAACGTTCATTTCGAACTGTATATGAGTATCGATGCCAATTTGAGAATGTGTGAATAGTTAACATTCCAGCCAAGCCAATATGCTCCAGCAAACATATTCATATACATACATACGTTTATGCGTGCACATGTTTATCTATCCATCGAAATAATACGTTAGTATGTTAGGGATCTGTGATAAAATTGTCATATAATTTACAGTTATCAACTTTGCGACTTCCTTCTGTGTGTCAATAATTTTACTTATTATGTACTGCAGAAATGGAGTAAAAGTGATTGCGTAAACATTGACGTACTGACTCCACCCAATGAGGATGTCTATTATGCTTCGGTTTCGCATTGATTGGTGAGAATTATTTGAATAGTTTGCATAAAGTCATATTATTATGTTTGGTTATTATATTTTAGTTGGCAAACCGCAAATGGCGCATTGCGAGTCATTTAATCACGCGTTGATTGTAAGACTAACATCAATAATAAAATTTAAAATCTGTATGATGAGATTGCTTCAATTTTGTATTTGCCTATGAAAAAGCACACTCATGCTCGTGCTCATGACTTCATGTCAGTCAATTCTTTTCGATTTTTTATCATTTCTTATAATGAAAGTTCGCAAAGGAAAATTAAACTAATTATAGTGTTGGATATGAACTAAGGACTGACCTTACGTAATTATATCGTTTTTGGCTTAGTTTTGAACAAGAGATCTTCTATTTCTTTGGTTTTGTTGATTTCAACCAGAAGGCGGAAGTAAACGGGTCGTGACTTCCAAAACCTACGATTAATTAGCTTTAATCTCGAAACGTAGTTATGAGTTTTTCCAAATAAAGTTTTTAATATTTTACCCCAAGTTATTGTTCATAGCCAATAACCTAATAATAAGCTTTAATCAGCCAAATATAATTTCTCTCAACAAAGTTATTCAATAAAATGCAACAAAAGCGAAAATACTCTGCTATCGGATTAATATAGAAAATGTGTGATGTCTTCGCACATGTTTGAGTGCATTTTAAGTAACGTTATAAGCTACACCTTAATATGGTATCATTGTGTATGATCCGCACGCACGTACGGAAAAATGATTTTCTAAAGCATATTTCTAGGTGTTGCAGGTGAAATGATTTAGTTAATATATAATTTTCAATGGTAGATGTAAAACGTTTATTATATAAAAAAAGAAAAAGAGAATATAGAAAAAGAAATACCAACAAATTTACTTTTGATGTATTGAAAATTGGAAAAAACCACACATAATAATAAGTTGACGCACCCACACATGCACATACGTATACTTTACGCGCCTTAATATTTTATTTCCACTTTTGAAATTTGTCAACCAAATTTCCAGATTATTTGTGAACACACGCTGCTCGCAACTCCCATTAGGATAAAGGTTTCCCCGTGTAAAAACGTGCTCATGGGGATGGCATGTCGTTAAACGAATTATGATATCCTATGCACGTAAATATATCAAGTCACGTTTACTGCTGAAAAATTCTTTACTTTACGGCATTGCAGAAATGTATGCCAAGGAACGCTCCTTCTACTTTTCTCCCCCCGTAATAAATTTTTACAACGGGAAGAATAAACGAAGAAAGATTAAACAAAAAAACTGGTCTTAGACGAATCTTGGATACTTAATAGTTGCGCTTTTCAACGAATCTTTTTCTTCTTTTAAGATTTCTTCGAAAATATTTCAACAAAAATTGATAACTATTGCAATCTAGGAATGATATGTGAAAACACAAGTTGCCAGTTTCAAGTCGTTAAGCTTGCAGACCTGTTTCACCTGAATATGCTAACGGGAAATACATGTAGGAGATCTTGGTGACCTAAGTAATTTGTGACTATTAGAGAGAATAAACTTAATAGGGACCTCACGCTATGAAAAGTGTCAAGTAAGCATTTCTGGCTGCGAAGCGAATAGCATATCGGAAACACTGCTACTCTCTTATGGTAGATAAAAAGGAATTATGTATACAAGTAAGCACATAACTGAATAGGTAAACCGAGCAGATATGAGATTGAAATTATCCTTTAAAAAAAAAAAAAGAAGTAATTTGTGGCATTTTTTTTTTTTTTTAACATGTACTTCTTTTCGTTTACGTTCCTTGTTTCCTGTGCTTTGACTACTTTGATATTTAGTACATTTTAATTTGTCCACAAATATTCTCTCTACCTCTGTGTGAATATAGATTGTGCGGAGCATTTCAAAGAAACTCCATGTTATATATGCGAGCTGTCCATATTCATGGGTGATATTAAGAAGTTGATCTCTTTAGTATACATTCAGCTAAGGATTGGGGCATGAGCTGCAACGGTGAAGAGAGTTTAAAGGCTCTAATTAGTAGGAATGATATGGAATTGATTTTCAAAATGTCATAACAAAACGAAATGTACTTTAGTCGCAAGCTTGAGAAATCGAAAAAACATATTTGCAATCGACTTTAAAATCTGAATTTTAAGGATTCAAAATTGTGAAATTCTAAACAATTGATTATTTTCTAAACTAATGTAAGGTGTATTATATGTTCATATTATGTTAAGAAGATCACAAAAGGACATTTGCAAAAGGTATGAGCTGCGAAAGCGCAACGAAGGGCACATAATAAAACGTATATAGCCATTTGGGTGTTGAAGACAATGAAAAGACTGACGGCTTAGCCAATGGCTTAATAACACGTCTTGATCTTTCCTCTGGCATGCCAGCGAGCCATATTGAAGGGATGGCACCGCAATGACCTAAGATAAAAATCAGCTGGTCATTGGAAGCAGAGTGTAGGCTAACGAACCATTGTTAAATTTTACCAATGTCAGTATATAGCACCTACGGTACTGGAGGAACGAAGAAGAAACCTACGCTTATTCGGAGAGGGCCCGCGTTCATCAGGTTGCACCAGGAAAATATCGATATACCAGATACCGATTTGTGCAGATTATGCCAATGGACAAGTGAAATATTCTATCAAAAATTGTGTACGCGCGGGAGCTTTCGCATAATCAGACACCAAGCGTTCGGTGAACAGGTAATAATGCCAGACAAGTTATGGCGCTACGATTAAAAGAAGATACGGCTATTCTGAGGAATTTTTAAGACAGGAGGCTAGGAGTCTGGATGAGTACAAGAAACATTTGAGGTCACGTTACACACGGTCTATATACAACGATGCAATACTGTACATTTTTTTCGCTATTAATGTTATACGATGTTATAATATTGAACTTACAGTCAGTCTATACTGCAACGAGTTGTTGTCTGTAGTTTATATTTTTGCAATTTTCATTTTTCATTTTTTATTTTCGTTTCGCGAACATTCATCATTTTCTTTACATTCAATAAATCGCGCTCTTATCAACAATAGTCAAATTCAATTAATCACAGCATCACACTCTCTATCAATATCGCAATCGCACTCGTAGATTTACTAGCAAAACTAACAATTTATGCATTGCATTATCACGTGAACCACAACCACAAGATTCCATTTGCACATCAATACATTTGCACATGCACATGTACATTCATGCATATTAATGCTTCCTTTGACACTCGGGGATTATCTTTGTGTCGGGAATTTTAATAAGTTGACTCAAATTGAATGTAAGATATATACACATATATGCACATACATATGTACTTCCATTAACAATTAAACTAATTAATGATATGATTATAAGTCATGGAGTTATTAATAAAGTTTCATATCTAATTAAAAAAAAATTATTGATTTCCATTGAAATTGATTGCACACGACCAAGTTTTGTTTTACTAGCGATATTTGTAAAGCTCAATGCGAATAGAATTAATTCATTAAACCTATGATAAAGAAATCATTAGGCCATTGATGCTATACACACGAAAAGCACTTGCTGATATCGCGATTCATTAAATCTTAGCTTTGTTTACATTTTCAATACGTATGTACATCATAGCATGGAACATACGAGCGGCAACTATCCTCTCTTATCTTTGTCTTTTTATATTTTCTCTGCAATTAAATCTGTAATATGCACACACATGCACACAAAGTAAGTTTGAGGCAAGTGCTTTTTCGTATGTTCGCAGTCGTAACACGTAACGAAAAGCCCAACGCTATAAAGTTTATCAAACCATCGATCAGTCGATAGGAAAATTGATATACTGCAAAAAGCGTGTAACTCCCAGTTGTTCTGTAATAAGCAAAAGAAATTTATCGGGATTCGGATCGTATACTACCTAACAAACGAAAGATTTTATTTTGATATACAGCGTGTCTTTTTGTAAAAAGACAAAGTCGGTGAAATATATGTGATTCCAAGTGGCAAAAATGTCCAAGCACTTGATCTATATGCACTTTAATGTCATCTTCATCGAAGAGAAAATAGTTGAGTAATAAGCGAAAGGCAAAAAATGAGTACCAAATAAAAAAGTGTGGCTTGTCCTAAAGTCTGACCATTTGTTGACACATATAGACAAACATCAAATGATCTCGCTTGGCTTTTGTCATTACAGAACCATTAAAGTGGATATTGGGGGTGCAGAAAAAGATCTTAGGATGCTAAGACAAATTATTGTAACGAAGCTAAACCTGCGGATGAGAGTGGAAAGCATTTATGCGTGCTTAAGAATTCGAACAGCAGAGCAGTATTAAACACACGGACGGGCTAACAAGAATTCAAAATATAGGGTTAAGGATACGCAATAAGGGAGAAACGTGAATGAATGGCTGAATTATATATTGTAAAGCAAGAGTTTTATAGCCTACGCAATAACTATTTCTTACTTAACGTGACATAACTGACTGAAGTAGGTAGTACTATTAGTAGACTATACGGCAAACAGTGTACCGAATAATTTCTTTATTCGTTAAAAAAGTTTGTTACTTATGTCATAACTTTTTACTATTGACTAAGAAAAAAGAAAAGAAACATCAGCATAAAAAAACTTAACTACTTTCATGTATTATTTTATTATACATGCACGCATACAAGAAATACTTATGTTTGCTGGTGCGTTTAAAATAATTACAGTCCGTTACATTTGTAAATTAATTTACATTTAATGGCCGACGAATGGAAAATGTCGTAAATAAATGACATAAAAAAAGTCAAAAGCCTGCAGCTACAGACGAGTCTAGTTAACACACTTTTCTTTGGCCAGGAACATAATATTAAGTAAACTTAGTCTGAACCCGTCTCAAAAGAATACGTTCATAGAGAATAATCGACCAAACAAAAAGCAGTTACAGTATGAAACAATTTGAATTGATATGCGAGAAAGAGAAACGTATGCAAAGAGGAAGAAAGGTAAAGAAATAAAATTTCTTTATAAAGTAATTGAAAAAGTTGGTGTAACTTTAAAATGTTTCCATATTTAAATGCAAAAGCAAAAAGTATTAATTTCGTGAAATATTTTAAGTAGAATAACTTATTCCCTTTATGTATGCATTTCGAAGAGGTAATACTACGCTTTTTGTATATGTAGTCTAGATTTTCATTCAAACATATACGCTGCTGATTGACGGCTTAAAGAAAATCGATTTCTGTCAATACTTTCTCATACAAAGATTTTTTTTTTTTACAACACCATCACATCATCGTCATCAACGTTATCTGAATCAAAAAGGTGTCTCATGTATGATTGCCATTAACAAGGAAGAAAGTATGTTAAGTAAATATTGAACGGCATATCAGTATATATTTCTTTTATTTAATACCAGGCAAAGCAATATTCATTCAACCCTTATCAACCAAAAGTTGTTTCCTGTTCAGTCGCCAACTAATCGCACTAATTGAAAACTGTAAACATTTTATTACTTCATCAACATGCTTCACTTATATCTTACCTTTAATTAAATTTTCTCCACGTTTCGTAAGGATTGCAGGCATCAAAAGGATATTGCCAGCGAAAGGTAGTACCTTAACTGCCCGTGCCCTCTAGAAAATACTTTTATTTTCTAGATCAAAATTTTTCACTACTTGGATAAATTTGCCACTTTTCTCCAAGACTCGATTCGCCACATTTGTTCTGAAGTCCATCTTTTATTGGCTTGGTAAGTTTATCTAATTCGTCATAGAGTTCTTGGCCCGACACGACAAGGGATAATCCAAGCAATATTTATTTAACTTTCCTCAATCGAACATGGGTGTCCTACTCACTCACCTAAGAGCACATTTTTTCACTCCTTTTTTCATCCTCCGAAATGAAACTTAAAAGGTTTTATGGCCAGTCAATGTCTTTTGTGCGGCTGAAAAGCACATTTTCCCGAGTGAAGCCGCTACTTAAAGCATCTCAAGCCTACAAATGTTTAAAATATTGGCCTGCGTTTTTCAAACTGGCTGCACCACTATCGGACCGCAATTCTCAACTCAACAATGACTTCAGATTTCAATGTTTGCCCCTAGTACCGGTCTCTAATGATTCCTGTAGAAAATTCCTTTATTTTGCGGAGAAAAATAATTGTTTTACTACAATCCAAGCTGCTTTTGTAAGTCAAATTTTATTGATTACACTTCACTAAAAAAATGAAGTTAAGCTTGGAAGACTGGAACACTAGACGGATTTTACAAATAGAAGAAGACCTTAGGAAGTCTCCTAAAACGAAAACTGACAAAGCAGCTCAACGAATGGACATAGGCGTGAAAAAATGTTTCCAACACATTGACTGGTCTTCCGTAAATATATTTTCTTGTAGGTGATGTATTGTAAGAGACAAAAAGCACTTTGCTTTATCTCCGATCGCATTGGTTGCTCAATGTAGTTTTCAATCAGAATATAAAAATATTTTCATTCTAAACCAAACCTTTTTCATTGCTTTACCAACAAAAATTGTGCTGTTTCATCATGAAAACCCTAGCAGCGCGCACAAGAACGCATTACCTATTAAATGAAATGCATATCCGTGAAATGTAAAAACTCCGAAACCTTCTGCTCGAGGTTCGTCTCGCCTGAGTGAGACGTCGTCTTGAGAAATGTAAAGTCTCAATGTTCCCGATTTTTACGTAAATGAACCATTTTGAGAAAAACCGCTCATTCTAATCTTTGTGTCCGGCTTGAATTTAAGATCTTAAAGAGGGAATAATTGAATGAGAATTTTTATTTAATATAAACTCAAGTCCATCTTTGTTTTTTTTTTTTAATGTGGGATCAGGGGACGTCCGCTATTCGTATAGCAAGGCGACCGTCAAAAAGAAGAGGCGAAAGACAAAGAAAGGAGATGATGGTCGCATACTAGTGGGTGTGCATCACACTATAACTAAGCTTAAGGAATCACCAGCTAGTCGAGGCTCTTACCTACTCGGCTGCTCAGGCGGAATGAACCTGGAAATTTAAATCGAAAGGCAAACGTCGGACAGATGACCGAAATTTTGAATTGACTGTTAAGTCTAAACACTTGAAAATAAAAAATTCTCAACTAGAAGGGAATGCGTCAGTTAATGCAGACGCGTAAATCTGTAAAAGACTTTTCTTTTATGATAACAAACGGGATGGGTGTCCAGGCTTTGCTGAAGCTAAGGCTCATTTTCAAGTCTTTTTGTGTATTTGGTTCTTTTTATTATTCTCTTTTTTGCAACTCTTTGTAAATGTTTTCCGTACTGCGTTTAAACCTAAACATCTATCCTATATACGGCTACTGTTTATATGTACGTTTAATAGTCTTTCGTTATTGCAACGAACAATTTGTAGCAAGTGTTACCCATACAGTTGCATTTCTCATGAAAAAAAAAAGAACGAAAGAAAATAAATAACTGAATAACATAAAATGAATCTATGGTGGAAACGAGTTTTCGTGTTTGTTATCAATTATTGTTGTTATTATTGTGTTGCTGGCTGATTGTGTTAGAGTATACAGTGTTTTACACTTTCCCCATTTACAGAATAATTACATATGCACCCAACGCAATGCTATTTCAAAGGATATAAACTTTCTATCTGCGTTTACACCACATGCATTTACATATCTATGCACCCCGTACTCTGTACTCTGTACTCTGGGATGAAAAAATCTATGTACAATGGTTATGTGACGTGCGATGTTAACATTAGATGAAATGTTTATAAACATAACCACAATAAAGTGTACACTTCTTATATATACATTTACATACATATGTATATGTATATGTATATGTTTTTGTATATGCTTTTTGACATTTTCATCAAAAATTATTAAACTTAGTTAAAGGCGTTTTTTAAGGTAATTGTACGCATATTTTTGGCAGTTAGTGTAAGTAAATTATATTTGCATTTAATTTTCTTACCACACTGCGAAAATTATTGCTTTCTACGGACTGGTCTACTGACCAGTCTGTACTCATTTCGAAACAATATGAAACTCGTTCTAGCTAACAATTGCAAAACCGGAACTTCATTTATAATGAAAAATTGCTCAACGAATTGACAACATGTTCAGTGAATTATGCTTGTGTGTGTATGAACTGATCGTTTAAATAAAAAATGAAAAGCGGAAATTCAAGAAAGGCGATTCGAAAAATTAATGGAAGAAATCAAATTCACTATCCAATCTTTACGAAAACTTAAAATTCATTCTAAATTATTATTAGCAATAAATGAAACGCGTAAATAATTTCTATACAAAAGCCACTGACGAGCTTCATAACTGCGAAGATATTACTAAAGTTCTTGCCTAACGATGAATAGTTATCATAGAAAGCTGAGTATATTAATGTGGCAATTAGGTTTGTTCCGTGCGAAAATACTCAGTCATGCTGTCTGTTCATTTATTCGCTTACTTGTATGTTTCGAAGGTTGATGTAGGAAAACATCCCATCGCATTCCATACAAAAAATTATAAATTTGTCAGTACTCTTCGGCAATCTCTGTAATATTGGAAAAGGGGCACTAGTTTTATGAGTTCATTACAGTTAGGTAATTGTCATTCATTACGTCCGAGAGAAATGGGAAATGGAGTCAATGCGCCAATCGAGAACTGCAATACTTTAAGTTTGCTGTTCCTTTTGGGCAGCAGAGAAAGATGTAAATAATCTTGGGGTCCGCGAAAGTGTGAATTGCCCCGTTGGCATATACTGTGGCAGAAACTTAGTACTAGATGTAGTGTTTTACCTGGTGTAGCAGAGTACTATATATCTATAGAATACTATATATTTGTTAATCCCATTATTACCGTTGCCTCTGATGCCAGTTTAGATTTTGCCAATACGCATTAAAAAGGAGTAACTTATCGTCAAATAGAACCCGCTCTATCGGTTGTCAAGACACGCTTAATATTTAGCATTACATAAATAAAGAATAAAGTCAAGTTTTTTTATTAATTAAAGCGAATCTTTAATTTGATAAGTGTCTCCAAACCTACATTGATAGTGCGTCTGGATGCTTAAAGAAGCGGAAAATTGAAACGGAAAGGTAAACTAGTTCAAATCAAATTCAAATTCATCCTTTTGCCCATCTGCCAATTTTAGTGGTGTTCAACGGAATGACATTTTTCGAAATTACTTCGAAATTTATTTGGGCAAGAAATTGGTCGGGAGGATGCACACATTCATAAAACGTTAAAAGTAGCCCATAAGAAAAATAGATCAGCAACAAAAACATTTGAAGAAATACTGTGACTGTGTGTGTGTGACGACCATACATGCATTAGTGAGTTGTGTTATTTAGAGTAGGGAAATTGATTTTCATTCCTAATTTCAATTTCAATTTTTGCACGTCGTATTTATGGACTGAATTCTCACTGATTTCACTAATTTTTTTTTTTTTTTTTTTAATGAAAATTAATTGTTTTTCATTATTTCGTATTTGGAGTTTTGTTATCTTACACGATTTTTTCAAAGTGTGGAGCATATGCCCAAATTTTTCATAAGTTGCATATATGTTTTTACACGATTCTTTTTGCACGTTTTTCTAAGGAACGTATCTATCGTGTAAAAAAAGAGTTGCGTGTACTTACATAGGCACACAATGACTATCAAATACTTGTCGAAATTTTGGCACAAATATTTACTGGGTCATCTAGATGTCCAATTAAAAAATGAGCTCGTTTGGCTGAGTACTGTGTATGCGTATATTTTAATAAAATACTTAGCAATTTTTATGTATACGAGAAACATAAAAATGAGGGCTGAATACTCGCCAGCTAGATTGTAAGTAACTATTTTATAGGTTTTTTAAATTATTTCGAATTTGTCTAAAACGAATTTTGCTCTATTTAAAATTGTAAAATTTGCTCCACAAACGAAAAGAGACATAGATTTAATGGCTCATTTGATTTAAAATTATTCTTAAGAAGAAATGACGAAATGAGAAAGAAAAGTAGATGGAAAGAGAAAAGCTTACCTGTATGAAGTTGCATTGACATAACAAACATCAAACATACTATCAGGAGGCGCAGTATGTATTCCAAATGTGCTTTGTGGAAATGAAGAGAAAGTCGTCCTTTGATATATGGTAATGTTGATTTTGTTGAACAGCCGATGGTGGTCTCGTTACAGCTAATGTCGTTCCTGCTGCTGGCATAGTTTGCTATAATATTATTTGGTTTGCTTTGCTGTTGTTTTTGCAAACATTTGTGTTTGAAACTGCACTTTGAGCTTAAACAAACTCTGCTGGCACGTTGAGCTTTGTTGCTTGTTAAATTTTTTCCAGCAATTGTATTAAGTGTTGCAGATGAAACTGTTTCTATTTGTGATGGCAATAATGTTACCGGCAATCCTGATAATGATGACGATGATGACGATGATGATGACGAAAATGATAGAGACAACGATAGCGGCGGCGATAATTCTATGCTACTTTTTTCTCTAGCCATGAAGGGAAAAGACTGTGCTAGACTTTGCGTTGATGCTGACGAAGTTAATGTTGTTTTAGTCATTATTGAATTTCGTGAAGGCGTCGTTACTGAAGAATGCGAGTTTTTTCGTTTTACTTGTAGCTGTAACTTCTGTTGCGGGCGATATTGCTGCTGCAATTGTTTATGTTTTGGCGCAATATCTCCTACTGCCTGTAAAACTGCAGGAGTTGCTGTCACAAGCGCTTGCAGTGACGCCTGCTGTTTAAGCATCGAGGCTTTTTTCGCTTTTAAGCTATTGCCCCGCGACTGACCTTTGCCTGCCATAAGGCATATTTTTGTTGTATGACTTTTTTCTGGAATCATGATTTCACTTAACGTCATATATTTTTCGATATAACTTTGGTGACATGCAGAGTCGCTGACAGTTCTCTTCGTATGTTGAATATGATGATTACAAAACGATCATTGCCAGTTATTTTCGAGGCATTTATTTTTCATAATGATTACAATTTTCAAGGTTTTTTTTTCGTTTCGATTTTCGTTTACTTCAAGGATATTAATATTGCTGCTGCAGTTGGATAAGTTGTTTTTCTTCTGCCCTCACCCAAATTTCTCAAAGGATTACTCGTGTCTCGGCTTTAAAGTTTCTTGGCATAGTTTTCTGTTGCCGTTGTTAAGCGTTGTGTTCATAACTTGTGCTTCCAGAAGTTTGATTAATTATTCCATCATACAAATGCAATTTCCATGTTTTACACAAGCTCTGTGCTGCATTATGTGTTTAACAAGGAATATGTTTATGCTTTCGTTTTCTCTCCCTCTCTTAATCTCTCTCTCTTTTTCACTCACTCCCTTTTCTTTTATATTAATTAAGGAAGCGTTCTGGCGTTCCAACGTTCCGGCGTTCTGCCTTCCTGGCGTTGCGGCCTTTTGTGCTTTTGGCGTTTGTCTCCTTTGATTTTAAAACTTATTTAACTTATTTTGTCATTTTTCTTTTCATCCACAAATTATTAAAAATCAATATGTTTACCAGCTTTTTGATAAACGATTGAAATAATGTGCTTCCTCCTTTGTTAAAAGAAGCTGCAAAAAAAAGAAAGAAAATATCTCAGAAATTCGTTTTGATGTTAAAGGCAAAAGGAAAACAATATCCAATCTTCGTACATGAATAAGTTTAGAAAAGAAAGAAAATAGAAAAACTGAAATACATTTTTGCAGCTACAATATTAAACACCGACAATTGCACTTAGCTAGTAATTGCACTTCAGGGCAGAAATAGCGAGAAGCGAAGGAAGGGTTTTGGCCTGAAAGAAAACTATAGATCCTTTCGTTTTTCATCGTCCATGTGTTTGCCGTTAAACAGAAGCATTGCTAGTTAAAAATTTGGTTAATTTACGATTAATTAATTAAATCAATCACTTTGACCTGCATATAGCTTGAAATTTGATGGCTTACAAATTACAAACCGAGAATTTTAGTGTCTTAAAAAGTTGGCGAGTCTACTTTATGAGCGCTACAACCTCTTTACAGAAAGCCCAGAAGATGTTAATGATGATGCCGCCATGGACGCCCCGGCACGTCAACAACCGATGAAAACATTGATGCAGTAAAGAAAATTGTTATGAAAAATCACTATCAGAGAATTTGCCGAGGATGTCGGCATATCGATTGGATCATGTCGGAGATTTTGGACGTAAAAATTGTGGTAGCGAAGATTTTGTTCCGAAAGTACTAAATTGCTTCATATGTAAGGCTATCTCGGTTATAAATTATCAAAATTTGATTAGTTGCTTAAAGAAATATTTTGAAAAACCATAAAACACTACACAAATTGTTCATAGAACGGTTCAATATACAGTTAGTTATTCAAACATTGTCACTTCAAAATCATGCATTATATGGAAAGTGATCGAAAAAGGCGTTTCAATCCGAACCATTTTCAAAGGCATTCGTCCCAGAGCCAAAAATCGTCGGCTTACAGCATTTTATCAAAATATCGCAATAAATATGGCTTGTTGATAGAAAAAAAAACAGAGACCAACAAACAAACTTGTCTGTCCGTCAGTCCGTTTTGTGCGATGTGTGCGATTTAAAAAATGAGTCTGAATCGATTGGTATAATAAAAGATAGGTTTATCCCTAAGTGTTGTGCACGTCGATACAAACTGAATACGGTCTTCTACTAGAAGCGAAGTAGGGTATAAGAACAAGTCTTTTACAGTGAGTGCTGGTACGTTTTTAAAACTATTTCCGCCTTCCGTCCTTCCGCCTAAATTCGAGTGGAGAATAAAACAAGAAAAAACGTATTGCATTCGTTTTGCATTCATTCAATGTTCAAAAGACTTCTGAGCAGTCTTCATGGGGAAAATCGAACACACAAACTTTCCTCTACAACAGTTTATTTATTAAAAGTATTAAACGTTTATTACAAATATTTATTCTCTCTAGGGCTGGGTAGAAATTCCAATGCGTAGCCTATTCCAGTTTGGCTCTTAATTAATTACGCAATTTCATTTACATTTCACGTACACATGTATATATATATATGTACATAAACATATTTTATAAGATTGATAATGTTGTCTTTTTTCCTAAATGTGCAAAGAAGAGAGTTTTTAAACAGTTGACACTAAAAAACCACCGCTTTCGTTTTTGTACGCACATAATAGTTTTAATTCATATAAAGCACTAATAACCACTAATAATCACTAATAACCTTTGACCACATTTTTTGTATTTTTCTTTTTCATTTCAGTTTCAACATCTCTCATTGATTTATAAACTCAATCCGTAGCAATTTTTCCACTGCATTTTTTTTTTTAAATAATGACGTTGATGATGACTCGGTTACGTTGAGTTTAATTAAAAATATTTTGATTTATTTTTGTCAAGCCAATTAATTACTTTTTCTCTTATTGAAAGGATAGACAGCGATATTCAACATGATATAAAGCTTGTATTATGGGAACAATAGCGTAAATAAATATTTAAATAATTTTACTAAATTTCATCTGTATTCACTACAAGCGAACGAGCATAAAGCACAGAAAGAAAAAACATAAAAGAAATTCTCGAAACGTTCAGTTGTGCGTGCATTCACAGCGCGAGAAGCAACGACTGAATGAACTTACATTGTTTTGTCGGTGATGACATAGCCCTTATACATGATGTTCTTCGACAGCGACGACCTCTGAACATAAAACAAAAATAAGGGAGAATTCTTTTCCTTTTTTTTCGTCTTTCTCTTCCTTTGTTTTTTTATTTCATTTTTTTTTTTTTTGCTTTTTTATTTTTTCTATTTCTTATTATGGAGATGCAAAAAGCTGCAAATAATAAATACATACAAGAAAAAAAAAAACATTGCTTAGAAGCAAAAAAGCAAAATCCTTGATAAAGGTTAAAATTTTGTATTCTATAAAGAGAAATTTAACCTTAGCAAAGACAAAACAAAAGAAAGCAACAGATTATTTCTTCTATAGAGAATAATGACATGGAAAAGCTCTTTAAAAGAAAACAAAAAAGAAAATCTCAAACTCCTTCATATGACTTTCATGACGGAGTTAAATTTGAAATGAGGTGTAAAACGTTTAAATTTTTAAATTAAAAATTTAATCATTTTCTCACTTGAAAAAACCATCTATTGAGAAAAATTGGTAGAGTCTATATTAATCAAATTATTTTTCATCACTTTTTGTAAAATTTTCCCATATTTCTGACAACACAGCGATACCGTGTCGAAGGAACTATGTTGTGATCTGATCATTGACCCATTTTCGTAATTCTTCAGCATTTCAAAAGCACGTGTCAGTCAAGCCATACTGCACCGATCTGACCCAGAGGCAAACAGAAAGCGAGTACGCTGGGCGTGCCGGAACTGTCAATTCGAATCGATACAGTGTATCATCCACAACTTTTGTAACGTGTTGCCAAGCGTTTTCTTGGAAGACAACGAATTCGTGTCAGTTAACCGCTATTCGTGGTCTGTTTTGCAACAATACATTGTCCGATTTATTCAATTGATGTCGATGGACATCTGCAATAACAGTTTCATTCGATTTTAGCAGCTCGTACACTTCGTAGTACACCTTGTCGCTCCCACCATATGCACAGAAAAACTTTATGGCCATGGACATTCCGCTTCAGAGTCAATGTGGACAACAAGTGACCCACTTTTGATCGCCATGCACAACATGCCCCAGAAAACTCTTTTCTTTTGCTCGCTATACACTGAATAACCAACTCAATGATATTAAATGGAAAACTATTATTTTATGTAGAGAAACGTCATAATCTCATCAAATTTAATCGTTGGGTACATTCACACTTCGCATTACTTTATCACTTTCACCAATAGATTTTTCAGAAATTGGAAAGCTTCTATGAGGGCTTCTTAACTTAGTTACCTATGTTGGCCTGGCGTTTTTGTTCCTTTCTTCTATTGAAGTCTCAAAATTTAAGGGATTTATAAATAAATAGTTTTCTAAACGAATATCTGCTGTGTCTATGTATGCTAGAGATAGACTCAGCTTTTCTCTATGTCGATCGAAGCCTGTGTGTCTATCTATCCATCTCTTGTGTCAAACTTACAGACCGCAATTTTGGAGATACTTGGAACGCTTTGACGCAAGAACGAACGCAAATATTCCGAATTAGACCAAAGTTTCAACCACTTCGTATACAGTTTCTTGCTTAGAAAAGTCCTTATATGAATAATTGTAGGATGATGAAGGATATTTAACGGTAGACCATGGCCCACTATAGTGTTTTTACTTCTTTTTAATGTATCCTCTAAAACGTTAAAAAAAATTTTTTTTGGATAGGCACCAACTTATTTTTTTACTCATTTCCCTATGTTTATGTTTTTCAAACTATTTTTTTGAGTTTCAAGGTACAACAACAAACTGTTACGAAGCAAAAAATATAAAGAAAAAAAAAAAAGAGAAAAAAGATTTACAACCCTCTGCAAGTGTTGCCACAAATTGCTTCATTTATATGCAACAAAGTATAAACTGCACAAAACCAACCTAAACAAGCACTTACAAATACTTTTTTTTAAATACCCATCATCCTCGCATAGCCAGACCAACAACTGAATATCTAATACATATCCGAACCGAAACCCATTCAAGCAACCATTACCAAATTCAAATAAGGTTTTCAAGTGCTTTTATATGCATATTTAAAGGAATATCTACGAGATAAAATGTATTTTGTTTTCTTTGTTTTTCGTTCTCGCATATTTCCATGTTTTCTACCTTAGCTCTCACTAAAGAAAGGTAATTTTACAAATTTTTATTCCAACCATCTAAAATATAATTTAAAAAAAAGAATGGATTCATGCACCCGAGAGACTGATGAGAGCTGTTTAGTTTTTCAAATTGTTGTTATAGTTGTTAAATACATTGTTTCATCATGGACCGATCTTATTAGTTTTTATTCCTACACTCTTTGTGGCAACAACGCAAGATTTTCTTTTTTGGGCTATTTGTTTATTTTAAGTTTAAGTTGCTTAAAAACTATCGTGATTTTTTCCTCTCTCTCTCTCTCTCTCTCTCTCTCTCTCTCATTGTTTCTCTCTCCACATACTTATTGATAAAGTTCGAGGCTCATTTGCGATGCTATGAATTATTTATGATATAATAACGTTACTGTGTATAAGGAAAGTGATATCAACGAAGTTTGCTATCGTGTAGAGTTTCTTGAGCCTTGAAAATTGTTGCCTGTAAACCCTGGAGGACGAGTCTACAGGTGATAGATGTCGAAGAATACATTTGCTAACATGTTTCCATTTGATTGTATTCGCTTCAGATTGCAGTCGTGAAACATTTCTCTGGAGTTAAGTGTTATCGACAAAATTTTTGCCGGTAGCCCTTCATGCTCTAGTTTGGACTCGGTTTTTGCCTGCTGCATCGAAGACTGTAGCACACTAAATTATTCGCAACAAGCAGAAATATGAAATCCATAAAATATAACCGTAAGATTTCGAATCATTTTAATTATGTCGGTGTGTGCAATATAAATCTTCAAGACTGTTCTAAGCGTTCTAAAAATTACTTGCAGAGTTGGGTTAATCCCCAATTTAATGTAAGCGATTAAGATAACAGATTTAATATTTCAGGAATACGTTCAAGTTGGTATCGAAGTCAACGTTCATACATGATATGCGGATGCTGAGTTAAATTAAATTGATTACCATTCGATGTTTTCTTGAAGTCGGATCGTAGAGCACTTACATATAGTATTTGAAATTTCGAGGGCAATTGCTACGGTGATCTGCATTATTCGCTCCTATTCTTAGAAGCTCCATACGATGTTACTATCGGTTATGAGTATAAAAATTTTCATTGCGATTTCCTGTTTACGTCACTTAAAATACATTTATGTGGCGAGCTAGTTAATTGATATTTAAATTCCATCCATAATTCTTCTAATTCTGTTTAGTGGACATTTAAGACTCCCCTTCTCGCCTTCGTTCGGTTAGTTTTGCCGTAAAGGCGTTAAAAAAAGAACAAAAAGAGCTCCCTAAGCTCTTAGGAATTATTAAACAATAATAGCAACGGTTTTACGATACAAAGAAAACGTAATTTATAATTAACACGAATGGGTTTAACTGCAACTATTAGCAGAGAAGAAATTACATTAATTTTGTAAGTTGTGAAAAGCTAAAGAAGGAAAGAGAAATATTTTATTGTTTTGTTCTTTGCAGAAGACTTATCAGCTGATAGACAAATGAAACGGTACCAAGCATTAGCTGCACATTCAGTTTATAATTCATGTTATATAGAATAAAAAAGAATGAAAGAACACACTCACACAAACTTAACTTAATGCGGTCATTTTAACTAATGAGAGTTTTTCTTTATTTTCTTATTTCATCTTATTCCAAGTAACTGTAAAGCCGTAAAGCTATCATTTTGCCCATTCTAGTATCTCTTCTGTTTTATTTTTTTTTCGTTTTCTCCAGAATCTTAAGTGCATCTGGCTAATGAACCTAATAAATTAATTTTTTAATGGCTGATAACTACAATTACGAACTGAGAATGCAAAGCTAACGATAAACAATGTAGCGAAGTTAATGGTAAACAGTCAACCGCATAATATCAAAATTAATTTTAGGGCGTGTCCATAAATTCAATTGATTGTCAAGTATTTAAAGCGAAATCAAAATGGTACTCCGATAAACAAAGAAACGGGGCCAGTCACATTGCACCCCGAAACCACAATGGACACGAACTCGAAGATACTTCTTTCTTTCAACGAAAAGAAAGACCGAGCGAAAACTGTAAGTGAAACGAATTAATTTAAATTTATTGTGTGTCTGGCGGTTACAGAACTAATTGAAACAGACTTAATTAGTTTGAGGGCAAATAAAACAAAAAAATAAATAAATAAATAAAATGTATATAAAAAAAGAAAAGCAAATGAGAAAATATTTTAGAATTTTTTTTTTTCAAGATGATAATAAAATTTTCTAATATTTATTGGATTGTGTACCAATAAATAATTTCTTATTATAACCTTCTAAAAGCTACGATATGCACGCCAGAGATCTTATAAGTCATACATGTTATACAGCTGTAGCCAGCTGCACTGAATAGATTCGCTAAAACAGAAATGTTTTAAAAGTATTAAAAGAAATAAAAAAGTTTTTAATAAAACCGTACGCGGACAGCGAAAGTGTGTCCAAAATTCTTGGTATCCTTGAGCATTGTCGTAAAGTAGGCTATGTTATGTTTATGTGCAAGTACAGAGCGAATCTTCTACAAAGAGAGAGAGAGAGAGAGAGAGAGAGAGACAGAGAGAGAGAGTTAACACCGATTTCTCCTGCAATTAAGTCCTTTAATAGGAGTACATGGTTTCCGAAGAATTCCCACCCACTCCACCTTTGGAAAAACCTGCCATCGGTGGTCTTTTTCATCCCACCTGATGTCTCCATTTTCAAGACGAACGTTCACAAACACTATTCCCCCTCTCGACCTTCACTTCCTATAACCCCTTCCTGATCACCATCGTGCCCACGCGCATAGGGGCATCCGATGAGGATAAGATACTTCAAGCCAAAGAATGTTAATCATAAAGAAACTTTCTTAGATTATTTTATGGCTAATGCTATTATTTTATATTTATTAAGGGTAACTACAAGGTATTAGTAACGTCAATGCCTTGTCGGTACTACTAGTGTTGGCTGTTCGTACTTTTTACCTTGCCCTCGTAGAATTAATTAATGGTTAGCATTCTCGATAGCAGAATAAATACCGATACATAAGCAATATCAGCATCAATTTTACACAAGTTTTAGTATTATTATTAAATAAGTTTTAAAATTGATTTTGCATTAATGATAAAGTTTTGTTGCTCTGTTTTATCTACTTCTTCGTACTTACATTCTTAAGTTTTCAATTAAATTTTCTCCACAATATGATAATTACATACTTTTGCGTGTCCTTAAGTTATGACCAAAAATGTGAACAAAAACTAAAGAAAATATTTTCAATTCTTTCTGTTTGCAATCTTCCGTTAAATTGAAAACTTGAGAAAAATGATTTTGCCATCGTATGCATAGATGCATATACATGAACATGATATATATGTATATATATATATATGATATGATTATACATATATATATGATTATACATATATATATATATGATATATATATGATGATATATATATATATATATATATATGATATATATGTGATATGTATGTAAATATATATATGTATGTAAATTATATATATATATATATATCATGTTCATGTATATGCATCTATGCATACGATGGCAAAATCATTTTTCTATATATTTATATATATATATATTTATGTATGTACATCATTCTAGTATAAATTGTGAGAAATTTCATATTTCAAATCATATGATAGAATAAAGTTTCTTCATATTTAATATAATCTTTTCTTGAATTTCATATGTCACGAAAATTTAGTTTAGTGATGCATTTATATGTGACACATATGTGCATATATAAATCTGTTCGAAATATCAATGATTTAGTTTTGCAAAGACAATATAATGGTTTTCTCAGGAAACTATCAAACGTCGGTCACTTCTAACTGAGATAAGGTAGCATCTCTTTTTCTCTCCTTTTATATAACAAAAACCGTAGTCAGAGGTAAGCTGTGACCTTCGCATACATCTATATACTCGTTCACAGTCATACATATACGTATGTGTCACCACAAGTACAGATGAAATTTATCACCCTAATAATCAGGTTTGATCATTTTTGGGCAACTTTTTATTTATGCCTGTTATGACTTCATTATGACTTTCACTTCCACACTGTTCGCATAAGATGGGAAGATTTTTGTTTTTCTTTTTTTTCATTTCACTGTTGATAATTTTTTCATTTTCCGATTTTTATCAAAATTTACCAAAAAGAAAAATAGTGTCATATATATTAACTTTTTCAATAAATGTGTTGAAAGAATTCTTCATAGAACATGTTGCACTTCCGCTTGCCGCTTGTCAAATAACTTAATAATATCAATTTTCTTTCTCGTTCGACTCGAATTAAAAATAATTATCAATTTTTTTTTCTTTTTTCTAAATGTTTTTTCTCTTCTTTTAATTTGTTCATTCTTTCGATGCTTCGACCGTAACGTAAAGACCATTAGCTCTTGCATGCATATAATTACGTAGAAGTAAGAAAGAATTGTACGTGGAAGTAAAAGTCTCTATTTAAAAAGTGTTCAGGTTTCGGAATTGGCGCGGTCAGCAGAGCAGATAGAGAGAATAGTCAGAGAGAAGTTAGCCAGGCCGAACTGGAAATTATATTTAGCAAGAGTGCAAAATTAATTGCACATTGAAAGGATTTATCAACTTTCAAAATTGCGTAGGACCTCACAAATTAAATATGATTTGCAGGTAGGAGCACCACTTTCGGTACCTGATGTCCCGAATTTTAAGTCAAACGTTCACAGACACTACTTCCTTTCTTCACTCTTCCCTTCTTATAATCCTACCGGGCCTGCACGTCTAGGTGACACCCTTTGAGTGGTTGATGATAGAAAAAAAAAAGAGAGAAAGCCCGGGGGGAAAAAAACCTTTATGCCCACGCAAGTTTAGATGAATTCTGTAATCGTTGTTTTACACATAATGAGCAGCTGTCAGCAAACAAGCCAATATATCCGAAACCTTGCTATCAACTAGTAAAGCAATTCGAAAAGCAATCGATCAGAAATAGTGGAAACTCTCGGACTATAATTTGTCATTTTCTTCACGCAACACACAAGCTAAGTCCATTTGAAAATAGTCCTACGATGTGGACTTGAAAAAATAAATTCAAGCATATATCAGCTAGAACGAAATTGCCAAAAACATAGGAAAAGTTCATAGCAAACAATTTCATTTCATTTATTTACAATATTTATATGATATTTTCATTTAATTTGTTTAAGAGTTCAAGAGTTTTTTTTTTTTCAGTCTACAAAACGTTGTGTATTCTGTATAAGTACAAAGTTTTTGTTGAAGAAACAAATTAACAAAAATCTATTTGGCTTTTGATTAAAACGACCTGACTATACGCCCAAGATGACGTTAATCCAGTAATATGATCAAAATCAGATTTAAAACATCTGCTATTCAAATTTTATGAGTGAGCTTTGCAATCTCGGCAGAAACCACTTCCATATTCCATAATATCAGAGCTGAGAATTGCTGCGTCGTCACCAAAACCAAATAAGGCACAATAGTTAAATTGAGGAAAACCACACGTACATAAGCTATAAAGAAGGGGGAATAGATATGACCTTTGGGCACAAGCGGCATTATGAGCAGTGTGAACCAATGTAGACTTTAACTGTCCGAGAAGTTAGGAAAATGGATTATTTTTATAGGTTCTTTAGCAAAGAAAGGATTTTTTATTCTACAGCAAAGAGTAAAGTATTCGTAATTGCTTAATATATTCTGAAAATCGAAAAAAAAATACTTAATAAATATTTAAACTTGCAATTGTGTTTTTTGAAAAATTGAAGCAGAACTTTGCTTTGTAAAGTAATAACTAACGTAACTAACTAATTTTCAAATATGATTGAAATTATGTTTGCATAGAAATCTAAAAAGTATTTTACTCTTTGTGCTATCTCATACGCACTTACATTTACACGTCACATGCACATACCTATTATATACATGAATGATGTATGCATCAAGTGGGTGATTACGAAGAGGAAAGCATATCAACATCAACATACGAGCTTAAATAAAGTAATTTATATAACTCGATGAGGGAAATGACGAGGTCCAGCATCGTTTCTTTTTATGATTACACTAAAACAAAAGATAGACGTGCCAGTATATATTACCCGGTACTATCAGTTATATTAAATATAAACGCAAGTTTTTAGCAGTTTAAATACTTCAAGCATTTTCAACGCAAGCTCGTAAATCATCATCATTTACACAAATAAATCGATAATTACGTTTTCGATCACCCAATATGTAAGTATCCTATATATGTATATATACTTGTATGTATGCTACAAGTTATTTTCTTCTTTTTCAATTCATTTCATTTCCATTGGTGTCTCTAAGCAAAATACCTAAGAATTATTTATTTCACTTTTCCGTTTTCCTGTCCTTCCTTATCCGATGTTCATCAGTTAAAGTCCTCAGCAATGTTGATGTATGAAAATCCTTTAGTTTATTTGAATAAATCCTTTCGTTACGTTAATACTCTTATATAAATGCGACATGAAAATACAATAAAAAAATAAATTCTCACTTAGACTTTTAGCAGATTGTGGGTTCTTTTTTTACAAATATCTATCGGTCGGAGTACAAAAGTGGCATCACATTGCTTGTGAACACGAACATTAAACAAACACTACATTTTTTTACGTAAAGTAGCTCAAAAGGAATCTTTTCCCCATTTATACCCTACACGACTTGTGGTAGAGGGTATATTAGGTTTCTACGTAACATCCAGAAGGGCTTAGGACAGATCCACATTTTATTATCTATTATTATCTAAACTTGTCTGTCCGCCTGATGTCTGTCCATGTTCAATTTGTGCTCCACCTATAGGTAGCAATCTGCGATTGTTGTTTTTGATAGGCTGGGACAATGTTTTGAGCCCCTCTCTTACAACCGCTCCTACAGAAAGTGTATCTTTATATGGTAAGAAAATCGTGTTTTCGAATCGAATTTGGGCTACATAGATCTATTTTTTTTGGATACTACTGCATATAGCAATTCGCAGGGAATGTAAACCCTTATGTGCCAAGATGACATAATGGTGAAAATTTGTTCACGGTAGTAATTTGACATAAAAATGAAGTGGAGCAAATATAAACCGCATGAGTCAATTTCTAGAACCCGGTTCCAGATGTGATCTCCAATATTTTATGATGAAAATTGGTCGTATAGTCCTATTTTGATACAAAAATTAACGGTAGAGAATTTGGATCACGTAGCTCTATTTTTTGAACCCTAATATATGTAGGCGTTCTCGTGCAAAGCATATGCTTATATAGAAAAAAAGTCTAATTTCTATGACGAAAGCTGAAAAACCCCTCGAATGATGTGCTGGGCTTCCTCCACTACGCGCGTGTCCGTGAAAAGTATGCCTTTGCGTGAAAATAATTTATAATTTTCGGTGTATTAATGCGAAAATGGGTGAACAACTGTTCACTAGACGAAGTCGTGTAGGAGTTTTGCTTACTTTGCATTCTTTGTTTGTGCTTCAAATGACATGTGAAGCATTACTTTTCCCCATTCGCAGATCAGTCTCGAAAATTGAATTTTCTTCCTCGCTTCTCTTAGACTAACATTAAAATTTTGCGAATAATTTTATTAATTATATCATCCTTGTAGAAATCCCAAACGAAAGAGAGTCAAGTACTTACGCTTATATTCTAGAACTCACCTCTATAAGAGAACGTTTAGTTTTAAGAAAAACTAAATTTCAAATTTTTTTTGAACTTGAATTACTGAAGATCACTTCCTTTTTTGCACTTAATTTTTAATTTTGGTTTTTTTTTTGGGTCCAATGTAAAATCAAACCACTAATTCTTCGACAGAAACTTTGCGGTATTTTAACTTATTACTATCGTGTCCAGACATACTATAAATATTCTTAGAAAAACGAAGAAGAAACTGATTTCATTGCAATTTTCGTAGTAACGAATGAATCGAATTTTTCAAAGCAAGTTATTTTATCCGACGGATATATACAGATCAATATAGAAGTGTCTGAATGCGTAAAATGATAAAATTTGTTGGAATTTTTTTGTGAGGTTTTAAAAGCTGTTATTCGGTAAGAACGTTTTCTCTCCATACGGATGGATTCCTGTTTTCCATATTTTTCCGAAAGTTTATTTTTTTATAAACGTCAGTTATTACTTTCTAACAATTGATCATCTCTTTGTTTCTAATTGCCAGAATACTATATCAATAACCGTTTATGCTGCGCTTAATAGAACCAAGACAAAGAGAGCGAGTGTGAGAGAGGGAAAGTACGGGAAAAGAAAATTCCACGGACTAATGAAATATTAAATCGAACTTAAGTATGGGAAGAGAGTAAGTCCAATAAGCTAATACGATTCTCATAAATTTTCAATTCTCTAGGTATCCAGAAATTAACGGAGGCTTTCTAATATAAGAAAAATTGCTTATATAATAATTGTGTACAGATGCAAGCATGCTTCCCCTATGGAGAATCCAGTATGAAGCTATCGTTTATTGCTTAAATTTCGAAAGAAATGAAGACAGAAAACGAAAGGATGTTACTATCGATACACTTTGTCAGGTCTCATACAGCAAGTATAAAACTTGGCATGACCTGCCAACATTAGTGCCTTTAATTATTAAAAACAAAAGAAAAGCAATCTGTTGTTGTCAATGCCCCATAATATATACCCAACATCGGCTTAGACTTTACTATGAATATTTATCAAGGTCGTCCTAGAACTTAGCATGCTTAGCACGCGCATATTCTTTGTACATTTGTATATTTGTACTATAGGCGAAAGGTCTTATGCGTTTCATTCTAAATTTTTCTTTCCAACGGAAATTTTTTGCTAAGCTTATTAAAATAGTTCTAAAATCGATCTACGATATTTGGTCGAGTCCGTGCTAATATTCCGACTACCTTCCCTTTCAAGGCTCAGCTCAAACACATCACTTGTGGTCTGTGGCAATCCTTTTTTCCATATTTTCGACAGGCATCCTTGACCTAGCACAAAATTTAATCAACAATCTGTTATCCATTACAATTAGATTAATTAAAAACAAAAGGAAGAAAAAACGAGCACCATCAATATCCGAGAAGACCCAAAAGGGATACGGAAAATAGAATTGTTTAAGACGTAATTGCATATACAGATGAAAAACTACGTGCATGGACATGCAAAATTGTACCAAGGCTTGCGAACAGATGAAGAGCAAAATCTGGAGAAAAAACCGATAAAATATTTCAGCGAAGATTGTCATCAGTATTATTATTAACGATTAGATCAAAGTCATTCTAAAACAACAAAGTAGTTATGCTCGGCATAATACGAATTTTCGGACACCCATCAGACACATATTAATTATTTAAAAAATATATAGATGCATGACATCTGCCTGCGTAGGTAAAATTGTAATAAGAAGTAGCGTTCAGTGCAAACGTCCAGTGTAAGAGAAGGTTATCGCACTCGCACAGAAACCATCACAAATAACCGTAACCGTATTGCTCGATATGACAGAATGGTAATCTTAATATAACTAAATATAGAGAGTAAGGAAGTTCTAGTCATTCGAATGTTTGTGCGGACATGAAATGTAAATAGATAAAGTGGCTTTTGACTCAAACGAAATTAAACACTTGCGAGGGCATTCCAATGGCAATGCAACGGTTACGTTGAGGACGATGGCGACGACAGCAACGACAATGGTTGCAACAAACGGAAACCGGAAATGGTTTAACGACATTGTCCTTATGTGTATGTATATGCATGCAAGGATGCATGTTCATGTTTGAATGCGAGTTAAGCCATGAAGTGGCTTATCATCAATTTGGTCAAGTATGAGAGTGGCTAATGCAATTACAACTGAAGATCCACAAAAAAAAAGTGACCGAATATAGTTTCGAATTCTTTTGACAAAATAACAGAGTATACATCACAAGCATGTTTGATAACTCGTACGCACACGTAGTTACGCACACACGCACACGCACAAACATGTAATTAAGGCAAATTCAATTAAATTTTTTGGTCGAAAGTAACAATTTGCAAACTAACTATTAGTCAATTGTCTTTGTTCAAGTTTCTTGGTTTTGTATATAAGTGCCGAAAATTACAATACGTCCGGCATATCAACAAGCATTTATGTGAAGATGTGCTTTGAACAACACGTTGCCCAAATAGCATGGAGCATTTCAATGACAAAATTGAGAATAATTACATTCTTATTAGAAAAGAAAGAAACCGTAATGACAGTTTTTCTGCAATATCATAGTTTCCTGACCTTAAACCTATTTCAGCAAAAAATTACAAGATTTCGTGCTTTAGACTTTTTCTCTTTTTATAGCCATTCAAGCCGTCTGAGAGCGTCGGATCCAGCATATGCAAAGCTTTTGCAAGCTTTCTTTTACTTCTAAGAAATTTCTTAAAGGTTGACATTATCAGTCGCGCCACGTTTTCTTAGAATTACGAACTACGATCCTTTAAATTATCGATAGTGACAGGCCGGAGCGTTCTACTCTTCCTTTCATTGCGTTTTGTATAAAAAGCTAAACCGCTTCATCTTATACACTTTGTTGCAGCTGTCTTTTGTAACTAGAGCTATCGATCTCCATTAGAAGAACATGAGAGAATGTAAATAAATGAATTCAAGCCATCAGAACTTTGCAAATACGCTCATTATATTCTCAGGAAAAGGAATGCGTTATTGTGATTCTTGTCATACTATAATTGATCAAATCTATTAAATAATCAAAGCTTATATTACTCCTCTGCTCTGACAAGAACTTTTACACTTACGTCATTTTAAGTTCTTATTAGTCTTACATGAACGACGATTATTCGTCTGCGTTTACGTAGAGGAAGCATTATAAGCAAATGTCATACTAATAACATGCGGTTAAATTACACGAAATTTGTGTGTTATTTCAAGAAGTTGAATAAAAGATAGTGGAATGAAAGCAGAAATTAGAAGAAGAAGAAAGAGATGCGTTTCTTAAAAGAAATTGTAATAATTTCTTCTGAATTTAATATGCTTTTCAAGTAATTCAAATTTCTTTCACAAATTCTACCATTATGACCTTTACATTCATTACCAGATTTAATTGTATTGAATTAAAATATTCATAGAAGGGTTTAATTACGAAGTTGAAAACGCACAATAGATCTTCAATATGTTTGTTAAGAAAAACAAGTGAAAACATTGTTATCGAGCTAGGCCGACTAATAAATACCCTACACCACAATTCTTATTTTTGCCACATACCACAAAAATTATACCCTTGTTTTATATGAACTTACTATTATGGAACTGTATACTAAAAATTATACCTCTTTGCTAACATAGACTTACTTTCCGTAACAATAGTTATGCTCAAGAGGTTCGAAGATTGGGGTACGTTATTAAAACTTAGACCTTTCTGCCTTAAAAAGCAAAAAATTTTCGTGTAAGTCATTATAAAGGGTAGATTTCAAAAGTTGGCCTACGTCGTCCAAATTTTGTTATTTTTTATATCAACTTACTGTTATGGATCAACTTTCATCGTAACATATTAAAAATTAAACTTTTCGGCCGTGAAAAATAAATATTTTCGTAACAATTCTAAGATGGGCTCCATCCATGGAATCCAAAAAGAAGATGGGGGTGATCCAAATTTGGTATAGGTGATTTTTTTGTCTTAAATTACAATTATGATGTAAGTTTCGTCATGAAGCATTGAAAATTAAACCTTTTGGTCATGTAAACTTCAGTTCTCATTATATGAGATGGAGTTCCAAAAATTGCCACAGCCCGTCCAAAGTTTTCATGCCAATTTAGAATGCTAAAATACTATTGCAGACGCGAGCTTTGTTGGTTTAAAAAATTGCAATTTCTTCTATGTAACGAATTTTCAAAATAGGGCGTTATATAAGGACTGGTCGAAAAGGTGGACCGATCCAAACCATTTTCAATAGTGTTCGTCCTTCGGTCAAATCATGTCAGTGTACCAAATGTAATGAAAATATCCTAAAAATGGACAGACATCGAACGGACAGACGTGCTTAGAGATGGTGGTGGTGGTAAAAGGCGGGTCTATCCTAACCTCTTTTCATCATACGTTCGCACAAACTTAATATATCATGTGTGACAAGTGGTGCAGGGTATAAAAAAAAGAAGAGAAGCACGTTGTCTCTGCCTCTGCCTGCACGCAATACCCAAACACCTCATAAATTATATGGGCGCACGTATTATTTCATGGATTGACTATTTGTATGTACATCAAACTAACACAAAATAAGTGGCTAATATTTAGTAAAGATTGTCAGTCCGGAAATTTACAATTAGGGCTCCGCCGAAATGTAACTGCTTTCTTACATATACATTAATAAAACATATGTTTCACTTGGAAATGAAATTTCTCTCTCTGAGTTGTTGTTATTTTCTTTAGATTTTGTGCAATGAAAAGATAGGATGTAATTTTGGATATAATCGGAATTCGTATACATGTATACATATTATCAGATAATTATTGTATGTATATAACTTTTACATGCTGATGTTTTTATAATTACTATGGCATTCTGTAATCATGATTATAACCAAAAAATTTGGTTACATTCGCGCGAATTTGCTTTTATAGGAGATACCAAATAAATAGGTTACATATGTAGCACAGTTGAAATGAATATACTGCTAGCTTAAAAATAGTTTAGAGCTAGTAAAAATATTATAATAGCAAATATTCTACACCGCTTTATATTTACTCATTTGACGATTTTTCAAAATAAGGCGCTATGTGAAAAGTGCTCGAAAAAGAATCCGATCCGAATCATTTTTAACAGCGTTCATCTTTGAGCGAAAGCACGGCAATGTATCAAGTTTTATCAAAAACACAAACAAATGATGGTCCGTAGACTGAACGCAAGAAAACAATTTGGACGGACGGACATACAAGCTTGGATTCATTCTGAAATTGGAAATAATAAAAAATGGGTCTATGCCAAGTCCTTCAGGCCATCCCCATATATCCTTATGTCGCGTATAAAACGGTTTATCGAATAATTGAATGAAAATAATTTAAGGAAAAGATTAAATACACAAATTGTCCTTTATACCGCGAAGGTATTGTTACGGAAATTCCAAATCCAGTTCTTTCCAACTAATTAATTTTCGGAGAAAATAAATTTCCGAGAGAGAAAAAAACCAAGTGCAAGTACGTCGGGTGTCATACAGCTGCCGACCGACGAAAAAGGTTAGCGGAAAAGTGCATTAACGTATTAAAAAAGGGGCTATGAACTTAGTTAACAGTAATATGTTTGTAAAAGCGCAAGAAAGTAAAAGAATATTTGCGCAAGGTAGAGTCAATCGAAAAAGAAAATTTTAGTTTAGAACTCCAGAGTACGGCCGAAATAAAATGTAAATAATCTCATCCTTAAAGAAATTAATTATACATAAAAAAGAAAATCCGCAATCTAGTGATACGAACCGTATGAAGAAAAGAATTCCTTAACAGTATGACAACCAGTGATAATAATTTCTCATAGGATAATTCATTATGAAAATGAAACGTGAATATCTTAGTTCACGTAAGGCTCTTCAAATGTTGTAACAATTTTTATATTACCGTTTGATAATTTATGAAGTGATGGTATTATGCTTTGCTTAGCTTTGGACTAATGAGCAATGAAGTGAACTGCATTTGAAGCTGTTAAGTAAGCTATAAATTATGCGGAGTATGGGCTTACATTTCTCGAGGCATGAGATAACTGAAAGATCTCTTGCCACACGTCTAGCCCAATATCATTAGGATGAACAATTTTCAATCTAGTAACATAAGATGGCGGAACTTTTTATTTTTATTTTTTATTTTTATATTTAACCAATGAAGTTAGATGAGGTTATAAGAGAATCGCTTCTTTGTTTTGCGGAAAGAAATTTGAGTACTTTTTCCATTCAGATGCCAAATTTATTGTTACTTTATTTTTGTTTACGACTTCCTGTTTAAAATTTTCCTTAAAAAGTTAGGCCCAAATGCTTGCAAATGCCAAATGCTCGCTCATGTATTGTATAATTAAAATTTTTTGAGAATATCAAGCATAATTTATAAATTATATCACGTTATACTAATACAACAACAAGAAGCATACAAAATCTACTTATGCTTAAAAACAAAAAAAAAACAACAAAATTACTAAAATGTCAACGATTGCAATACATATCTGAATGCAGTACATTATTAAAATTCCAGTCACGTTACAAATAAATCCTCATTCACATACGCACACATAACGCATATAATATACACATATTTATGCATACGCATATGCAAACGCACATGCAAACAGATAGAGTCTCGTTTCCCAACTTTATAAATTGTCATATTTTAATGATAAGAAAGACAATTTTTATGCACGTCTTTTATTTGTGTATATACACACATGTGTTGCATATACATATATGTACGTATATATGTTTTATATATATTTATATATAAATATTTTGTTATGTTTAAGAGTATAAAAGAAAGAAAAACCAAAATTTATATTCATATCCTTGCAATCGTCCTATGCATACATACTTACATGCATGCATGCATGCATATGTACACAAGCTCAAACTTGTGAGATGATATGAAAAAAATGTTATTTTTGGTCAGATTTATGACGACTATCCTTAGGAGATTTACTATATAAAAGAAATTAAATTTTCTCTTATTTCTTTTACTAATTTATGTATTATAATAAAAAAAAAGTATAGTAAAATAATATAATTATAATGAATAACGGAATAATTTAAAATTGAAAAAATATACCTACACTTAGGAGTTTACAAAAGAAAAAAAAAAAAGAAAAGGATAACATATGTCTGAACAATTGGTATGCATTTTATTATAACTACAAGACTGCTTAACGTCCAACTTTTATGTAAAGCTCCATATATTATACTGAACGAGATATTCTTAATATACGTAATGCAATATGTTCTCATACATGTATTACTTAACTAATGATTGATTCATTTTTTTACCCTACGCCACTTGTGATACAAGGTATATTAAGGTTGTGCGTATATTAAGTTTGTTTGCATAAGCCCTGTAGAAAAATATTTAATTTTTAACATTTTACGATGAAAATTTGTCCATTGCACTAATTAAGCAAAAAAATAACGGGAGGGAATTTGGAGCACGCAGTCCTATCATAAAAGGTTATGATAAAGAGCTTGCACTTATATGGAGAGAAACTCTAATTTCTATGACGAAAGCTAAAAAATAATAAAATTTCTAAGAAGTAAATCATGTTTAGAAAAATTTAGATCACGTGACGCGATGTCTTGGGCGTCCTCCAATATGCGGGCTCTCAAGAAAAGTGTGCTCTGCATGGAAAGAATGTCTAGTTTTTGGTGCATTATTACTAAAACTAGTGGATAATTGCACCAAATGAAATGATGTAGGGTGTTTATTTGCCGGCCTTCCCCGACTATAGTGTCCTCAGTGGTTTTAATTAAACTATTTTATATAACGTAAATGACGTAATGTGGTGCCTTTTTAAACATATTAAGTTGAATCATAGATTCTTTTAGAAATCAATTATGATTTTTAGACGGAAACAAAACGATTCAAACTTTAGAAAGAGCGAAAAAAATAGTTTCAATTACAAACGTGAAGAATTGCTTTATTTTTTTTATTTAATTTCACTTCTTATACTCGCAGAAAATGAAACGCTCTGTCTATATATGTGTGTGTGTGTGTATAATAGAGCATTGTATGCTTGTGCCAGGGCATTCACATAATATAAACTAACCTAGATCCTAGTAAGCTTAAAATACTTACATACATGCACACAATTTACCAGTCAACTATGCATGGATAGAAAATAGAGTGCGAGAGGAAAAGGAATAGGGAGAAGAATTTTCTGCTACTATGAACTTTAAGCAAAGCACAATGTATCACATTACGTTCAGTTGAAGTAAGACCAACTTTTTTGTATGAACTCCATCAGCTGATATGGCGCGCGGGCACGTTTCAACAGCTTTAATTCTTCTTTTGTACAGCATAAATACATGTGGATATAGGATATAATTCAACTCTTAAATTTTCACTATAGATCTTGTATATATGTAGGTACGTATACATGCATGCATGCATGCATACGTACATACGCGGTTCATGCGAGGGTTAGATGAAAAGAAAAGAACGCAATATGATAGTCAACGATGTTTGATTATCTTCTTCATGTATTTTTATTTCAATAACAAGCTTTATTTTCTGTAGCGAATCCAAGTGATTTTATATGAAAATTTGTTACTAAAGAGATAATAAAACATTCGCAATATGATTCAAAATAAACGATACGGCGTCAAAGCAAATTAATGTTCATCTTTTAAGAAGGTATAATGATGCGTTTCACGCACAGTGTCAAAGGAGCTAAACGTGTTGCTCGCTTAGTAATCTAGAAGCAGAATCTTTTTGAAGAGTGAATAAAAAAAGAAAGAAAAGTAAACCGGCAAAGGAAGAAAACAAAAAAAATATATTTTTGAAATTTGTCATACATTGGCATCCCAGTAATCATCAAACCTAAAGTAATTGCCTAAATTCTCTCTCAATAAAGAGAGAGAGAGAGGGAGCTATTATTACAATACAGCAGCCATGGACGATTACTTCAGAGAATGAAAAGATTAATCAAAAAATCACATAAGCGTATAGGCTTTTAAAACTAATTCCCAAGTCGTGAACTTTTCAATTTGCCCTCGCATATGGATTTGCAAATCTGTAAATGTACGCATGAAAAATAGACAAGAGTTCAAATAAGCCATATAGCAAACTGTGTGTTGCAACTATAGTTTCAATTCGCTTATATGTTTATTTTAACGAGCAGAGCGAACTACTGTAGTTGGCTATCTAATCGATCATATGATTATATGGAATAGCACACAACAACTTGACAGGGGTTTTCTCTGAAAATTGTTTATGGCCGTCTATCAGCTTGTAATTAATACTTTTAAGAAAAAAAATTTTCCATAAAAATTTCCATGCGTAATTTTCCCCCCTGCTCCACCAAGGACTTAATGCACAAAAAGTTCGATTAAGAAGTGATAAAAACATTTCTATCTACCAGAGGTTGGTAAATTAATCCGTCAGAAATTAAAAAAATCGATTTCGTTCGAGTTTCTTTTAATTTAATTATCTTAAGGAACTAAAGTAGAGATGGCATTCTTCTTATTCTCTGAATAGAAAATCATATGCTGCACGATTAATTTAATCGATTTAATTTAAAGAAAATCATTTGTTTTTCTGAATAGAGTGAGTCCACGATATTTTTAACATTTTGGAACTGCTTGCATTTGCAAAAAGCGCTTTTTTAAAGGTTTGCGTCACAGCTTTGAATGGAAGTTGTTTACTGTAATGTTAGGCGAGCACGTACATGCTTTGTCAAGACATTTCAGATATGATGGGGAATGCCAATCATGAAAAAGTAAACAACGTTTATAATGTTTTCATTTTATTTAATGTTTAATTTTTTCTTCTTCTTGTTTTGATACGGTCATATTTGTTATCGCCATAAATTTTTATGCTTATTTATTATTTCGTGGCACGAGAGGGAGAATGATAATTAAAAATAAATCAATTTTCAGAATAAATTTGCCAACAAAGGCTAACAAGCATACAATAACAACAGTAACGCACACAATACACTTAACTGCACTACGCTACACTACACATCGCATGCATTCGCATAATGGACTTCCTTAATATGCATTAGCTGGAAAATATGATACGTTGACTACATTTGCATTGGGCTGGTTCAACATTTCAATTCTATAATTCGTCCTGATATCCTTTCCCTTATATATGTATATACTTTAGCAACTTTTGGATCATAATGTATTAAGCGAGGGGCAAATACACATTTTCACCACATAATTAAATAGTTAAGTATTAAACGCGGTTAAAAGACATTAACTACAACGTCATGAACCAATTTAATGACGAGCCTTCACTATTATTAAGGGAAAACGCAATAATGAAAAATGTTCATGTACCCTCTGTTACTATATAGTATGTACAAAGGTTATTTAGAGCGTTTCAAAAGATTTTTATATATAAACTTGCCTTCGTTGTTGAAAAACCATGTTAATATATGAACGTTTTTCGAGTTTTTATGGCAATGAGATAATAAACAAATTCTAATTAAATATTCACTGAAAATTTCGATGAATACACCGAGGGACAAAAGCATTTTAGACTACCGTTCACATGCCTTGCATTATGTTATTGGCAATTCTTTAATGTTATTATTTATTATTATAATTTAAAGTTGTATCTTTTTGATATTACGATGCGAAGATTAAAATTTTAATAAGGTGAAGGTATCTTATGCATAACGGCTTATCATTTCTTGTTTTTATCTTTTCCACAGGGAAAGGCTTGCATTGCATCAAGTTTTGCTATGGAAATCTTATTTGATATGAAACATCGAGTCAGATTAGCATCACTAACGAATTCTCAGATCGAATTATTTCAATTTCTCTTACTTTGCGTAATTGTTATATCCTTATTATCTGAACCATATCGTCAAGTTTCTTATAATAACAAGAATGTAAAAAAATTTAAAAAAATCATAATTGAATTCTGAAAGTTTCTATAAACTCTTTGTATACTCTTTGTTTTTATTCGGGTGGAGTCAATAGTATCGAAATTGGTACTGAAATTTCAATGAAACGTGATTCGATGCGTGACTCGACATCGTCACTTTGGCTTTATGTTGTCTCGCTCATTAACATTCTCTGTTACAGTCGCAATATATCTATGTATGAGTAGTTGCATAAATTTAGGTTCATCCGCAGTAAGCGAGAAGCCTTTAATTAAAAATCTCCATTATAACGATACTGATGTGATAAGCTTCTCATTAGATTATCATAGGTGGACATGTACGCAATGGTTTTCGTATACTCATTGCCAATATTCTGCCTATGGTAGATTAGACATACTTACTCTGTAATGAAAATGGTTACCTTGGTTTAAAATAAACTAAGCAGATGATGAACATAAAAAATTGTTGTCTTTTTTTCTACGTCGTGTAAGCAAAATGCCAGGTGAGAAAGCAGTTGAACCACATTTTCCAAAAAAGAGTTTGATTTTTTACGTTCGAAATTAAGCCTTAGTGAGCGGAAAGTGACGACGTGAGTGAAATCAATTATAACGAAGCTGCTGAAAACACCTTTTTGTTTTAAATCGATTTCAAAGGCTTTTTTCCAATCTTATTACTTTTCCTCTCAAAGGAAATTTAGGTTAGGCGGATATTATTCCTTTTCAAATTTGATCTGCGTAATGAGGTTAACAAAATTTCAATTATTTTTCTTTCCTAGATTTTTTTTTTTTTTAATTCGCAATAAAGAAGTACAGAGAGTGGATCCAAATGATTAGATCGATCGGAAAACGCTGAAAATTGAATCAACATTTTCATCTATATTAAGATTGCAATCAGCGTATGTCTTTTCTCGTTTAGTATATACATTAAAAATGATTTTATATCCATTCTAAATGTATATAATATGTCGGTCAATAACTCCCAGGAATAAGTAAGGAAAAATGTTATCTTTACCAAATTTTAAGTTTTTTTTCAGTAAAGCCCGTTTCAAGAGAAATTCAATCAATTCACTCTTCTCTAACATTTCATTGAATATTTTATGGGACGATTTGTCAACACTCTATAAATACGTTTCGACTTCCGAAATGATCTCATCATTTGATCCAACCTTTTTCGCTGAAATATCCTTCCAAGATTGACAAACAAATAAAAGACCCTGAGGGCCATATGTGTGAGAGAGTTATTCAAACTTCAATTGATGCAATTTCACCATTGTTGTCATCGATTCGTAACATATTACCTCTGTTGCGCTGCGAGTAAGCGCGATCTTAATTTGAAAAGAAAGTTTCTCCTGCACAAATTTTTAGCCAAGATATTAAATGTACTATGTTCTTGTATCTGTAGAATATCAATTCGCTCCATTTTTTGATTATAAAGGAAAATTTTCAAGACTTTTTTTTTCCATGACCACTCACTTCCTTATACGACGATCCCTTGACGATCAGATAGAAGAGATTGGAAAGTTGTTGACCGTAACCTAGTGGGTATGCGGGTTTATGCCTTTACCGACTTAGCGCTCAGTACAGCTACGACCGAAGAATGCTCCAACGCTCATACCTATTGACGTATTTATGTGGACTTTGATGTTTTGTTGGGATAACCATCCTTTTCGGGCGACCACCACGTTCAGACCCAACGATGTCCGTAAACCATCGAAAAATTAGAGAAATATTATTGTAACACCTTTTAAGCCAATACTAAGCTTGAACGATATTTGTTTTTTTTTCATTGTTTCGGAAATAAAATTAAGGTAACGTCACTAAATCGACAGTAATTTGCAAACAGATGACCGAAATAACATGAAATTTTAACAGGTGTCATTTGACGATTACGTTTTTGTTTGTGTCTGGTCCGGAAATTATTGACTGATATAATATATTAACTGAGATTGTAATCGACATTTTTGAGGCATACATTCCATCGGCATTAGCTTTATATATACAAGTTGATCCACAAGGGAAACTACGTGTACAGATAAACACCACGCACATACACAGCAACTTAAATTTGCAATAATTATGTACAAATATGTTTATTGCCGGAAAGTCAAAGAATGCGATAATTGCTTAACATAATTGAAAAGAGAAGAGAGAAAATGGCAAGACACTGCATACAAATACGAAATGTTTGGCATAATTTCCGCTATTCAATGCGGTAGAGCGAAAAATTCTCAAGTAAACAGATAATTAAAGCGAACTCAATAAACATAGAGCAATAAATGACCTCAATATTGTTGAAATGCGCTTAATTAAAAATGTCCTTTTATTGTAAGTGTGCGCGTCTCTACCTCCTTTGGGAGAACAAAAGCCGTGATTAATATATTACTAAATGAAAACTTGCTTCTTTTTTTTTCACGGAATACGAAATAAGGCAAAAAGAGAAGTCTTTACAAATTAAAAATTTAAAAGCTAAAATCTGTCTTTCCGTTCTGGGCTATACTTTGGGGCGAGAGTATAATAATCTGTTTTTTCTTTTTAATTTTTCTTCTGCATAAATCACACAATCGTAAAATATATACAACAATGGATTAAATAAAACAGAAATTGCGCTCCAGGAAATCGTTTACTTACTTTGATGATCTCATGAATTTATTGTTAAATAACTTAAATTAAATATGGGAAATCTACATGAAATCTCAAAGTAAGTTACCGAACGAAATGTTCACGTTCGAGTTAACGTTCGAGTTAAATTTGTAAGAGATTATGTCTACTAAATTAAGGCAAATTATTTTCCAGTTAATCCCCAATTAAGATTAAAAAAAATTGCGCATAAAAAAAGAGGCTAAAATATTTTGAAAAACATGGATTGGCAGAAAAAAACTTTAGAAAGTGTTTACGTAATGCCCGAAAAAAGTGAATACTTAAGCGTGCAACCAGTAAAAGAAGACCCAGACTGCGAAAGAAAATGTTAAGAGGGAATAAGTGGACCGCGAACAAAATAAACTGAAAAGCGAGGGAGGGTGATAGAGTGAGAGAGAGACAGGCAGACGGTAGAGTAGGGGACAAAAGCTTAAATGGACCTTTTTTTGGTTTGACTTTCTTTTCGTGCAGTTTCCACGATTGAAGAAATAAACGATTTTCTCTTTATGCATTTTGTCTGCTTTGCGTTTACCCGACAAACTAAAAATTCAAAAATAAAACAAGTAAAACACTGTAATGATCCCCAGCTGATTCCTAAATACTTCACACGACTTCGCTTAATACAGCTATTCATTGAACGGCTTTTCAAAATAGGGCGTTATATGGGCAGTGGTCGAGAAAGACATTCGATGCAAAGATTTTTAACGCCGTTTCGTCATTGGAACAAGACCTGTCGGGGTCTACCCAATTCCATCAAAATATTTCACGAATATACGATGGACAGACAGACGGATAAGCTTAGAACAATGTAGAATTACTTTCTGGATCGATCTGTCTGTTTCCAGTCTTTCTGGATATTGCTTACATCCGCACCAAGTTAGCTCATCTTTGCGCAACATGTGGTGTGGAATATAATGAACTTCAAATATACTCTATTCAAGTAGTTCATAAAAGCATTAAAGCGACATACCTATAAGCTAAAAAGAGGAATTTTTCATTTTTAACATTTATGTCACTTTTCAAACAACGGATAAGTATGTAGTAATTTTGAAATTTATTTTCCTTTTTGGTTCATCTAGATACCAAAGACTTCATACCACTTCTGAGTACATTTAAACATGTCCCTATATCTGTCTGTAATCAGGTATCTTAGAAGAGCAATTGTTAGGCTAATTTGTTGTTAAATTTTTGTCCAAAGGCAAAGTTTCAAAATGGACGTGATCCGTTTACAAAGAAATCTCCAATTTACAACAACTTATAAGAAACAGATGGCGATCTACAATTTGGCAAAAATATTTATGAGGACAATTTAAAAGTGCGGTAGTAAAATCTAAACATTAACGCGTTCCTAATTAACAAAAACTTTTTTACGTGTTTGATTAACGTCACTGTTGATATGCAAAACTTATTTGAATCCTTACTTGTTTCACTTAAAACCAGATATGCGCCAAAGTTCCTGGGACTTTAATCAAACAACAGCATTTGCTGAAAGTGTGTTTTCTACCGGATAATTAAAGAACACATTTTTTTATTAATTATTTGATGCTATAATTATTGCGGAGCACTCGAAGGATCCAGCCAAAATATGCGTTAAAAGAAGAACAAAGAGAAAATCAAATAACATTTTTTTATTATATCGCAACATTATCTTCGACTTTCGGAAATTTGCTAATATACATTTTCGTTTTTTCATTCTTAAATGCAACTCCCTTTTATTTACGTTTAATGCTAATGTAAAAGAACAAAAGCCAAATCTTTTACGTTTATTTTTAATTAGCGGTTCGTTAATCAGAGCGTGGCGAAAACGGAAATTTTTACGCGGCAAATAAAATGCAATCAAATAGTAGCATAATAGCCGGCGGAGGATTAAAAGCAAACATGAGCATAAATAACGAGAACTGCACAAAATTGTTGGTATATCAGATATATTTTCGGTTATTGTTCCCTCGTCGCGGGCAAATCGATTTGGTTAAGAAAAAGTTTTTCTTTTTTCGAATCGCATTAATGAAGACATTCTAGCAAGAATTATCTACTTTCGTTTGCCATTGTCACCGTTGACTTTGCAACTAAAAGCGCGAATGAATAGACCAACCGAATAAATAGATATTAAGGTCAACTATTTTTGTAGGAGAGGTAAGCAACGATACCTGGAAGGGTGACAGGATCATTGCAATTTCAGCTCATCATGAATTTACTTGTTGCTTTTGCCGTAAAATGTGTAGGGTGTTGTAATATACACAAAGTCCCGAAGCAATTTATAGAGATGTTTCATGAATTTTTCACGCTCTGTTGACTTTATACCATTAAAGTTCATGTTGCTGTTGCAGTAAAAGTGTTCATTCACTTGCTTATCCTTTACTTTTTCTCATTCTCATGCATATGCCCGCCGCATATTCGGCAGCGTTCTCTCCATTTCAAGCAGACTCGGAAAGTTCAAACGCGAACTATAAAGTTAAGTGGGAAACAACATCATGCATTACCGATTGTGAAAGAGGAGGTTGAGAAAAAACTCTTACACACCTATGGTTGAAACATAAATTTCCAGAGTTAACTGACAGCAACACCAAAAAGAAACAATGAAAAAAAAAGGAAAAGCACAGCAGCAACAAAATCTCGAAAGGCATGCTTGCGTACTGTCGTTGGCATAAAAAAGCTACGAACAACAACAACGGCAACAAATAGCAATAAACCAGACATGGTGGTTCTGGTGGAAAAGGCAATAAACAAGACCAACACTTGACGAGGCGCTATTTCGAAAACGACGGATTCGAAGCATACTTAAAAACAAAAGGCAATAAGACTGGATCAAAATCCAAAAGCTTAAAGCATCACTGCAGCAAGAAAACCAAAATCCCGTTATTTTCTACATCATTTTCTGTTCCAACAAACATGTATTAGCGAATATGTGTACAAATAAATCTTGTTAGGTAAGTGTTTAAAAGAAACAAGCAAAAAACAAAAAAAACTTTATAATGTTCACTGAAAAAATATTTGAACTAATTTTACGTTTCATTGCTGTACATCCTTTCATAGCTGCACCACGTAGACATTTATTCTTGGTGTTCCTTTTAATTTGTAGACGTTTTTGAAAACGAGTCGATAAATTATCTTTGATTCGGAACGAATTTTAGATACCTATTTTCATTGTCGCCTCATCTACCTATTCTACAATTTGATTGGAGAAACGCTACCTTAAGAACAACTAAGGAAATTTTAACCTGAATGGGAGAAATTTTCTCTTACAAATGACGATTATACCCTCAACTGATTTGGATAGATCAAGTTTCAATTCATATAAAAACAGGATATACAAAAACAACGGAGAAATCAGAAACTTAAATATCTTATGCTTATCGACAAGCTACGGAAGCATTTGACCCCGATGTCCTAGCTTTCTGTCACACAGAGTATATAAGTATTCTTATTATTGTTATTATCATTATAATTAATTTAGCCAAAGAAATAAATTCTAAGACTAAGTCTGCCACTACCATCATCTGAGGCTATCGACTTTATTGAAAGCCGTAGTGTACCGTAGTTGAGATTTGAACCCACGACCATTGAATCCTTTGTCTACTCGACCATTCAGCCGGATAGCTACTCCTTATCCTAGAATCTTATTTTCATTACGAATATATTTTCTAGGATCTCAGATTTGCAACAAACATAATGACGAAGTTTTTATGCCCAATTCCTCTATGAAATGAAGCTGTTAAGCAAATTATCCACATGTTGAAAAGAAAAGGAAATTAAATTAAATTAAAAGTTATTTTATAGGAAAGCTTGCATAACCGCCACTTGTGTTAGAAGTCACACTTAACAAACAAAACAAACATTTGAAACCATTGTATTTTCACTTGTAGCTTTATTAGTCATTTTAAAGTAAGCCTCAACTTTTTCTTCCACTTTACCAAGACAAACTTTTAAAATAGAAATAGCTATGGATTTTGTTTCTTCGCTTAAAATAAACGCATTTAATAACAATTAGAAAAAGTTTTTTTTCCATTAAAATTTGGCATTAATGTCATTTCTTTTATCTTACACCATTTGCGGGGAGGGTACATTATGTTTGGACAGAGACGCATATCAAAATCCAAAAGGACTGCAAATATACTTTTGTTTATATATACACAGCGATCCAGAACAGTCTTCTGATTACATTGCATTAACATGTATTTCAATCTGTCAGTCCGCCGTATCTGCCTTTCCACCTTTCTACCTGTCTGTCCTCTGATATTCATCCATTTATTCTTATATTCAACGCATAGGTTGCAAATTTCGAAATGTTTTGATAAAATTTGGTACACTGACTTGTTCTCGTCTGTAAGTAAATGCTACTACAACTGGATTGGGTCACATCTTCTTACACAGGCCTTAGATTTGCGATTTTTAATATTTGTCGTACAAATCGATAAAAAAAAATTGCAAGATGTTCTACATTTTTAATATTTTATGCTGAAAATTACTCCACAGAAGAGCGATTTGACCCATAAGCGTATTGTGGTAAATTTGCCTATTTTTGGAATACTTGCCCATATAAATGTTCTCAAGAGTAGCGAGACTTTGCTCAGCTATAAGATATAATGTTTTCGCCAGCTTACAATAAAAATCAGTAAAGAGCTCCATTAGGCCATGTGGCGTACAGTATATAATGACTGACTTGGCCCAATTACAACATTTTCATGTTTATTATTAAATTTATTATTTGTACATAGTTTGTTGGTTTTCGGGACGTATTAGTATCATTTAAATTGAATACCTAATACCGTACGTATTTTGCGTTTCCTTTTTTTACAACTTATACGACACGAATGCTCATAAAATGAGCAAATAAAGCACTTGTTGTTATCCACTATATATTTTCTTTAACTCAATGTGCGCCGACTTAATCTATCGATATCACGTTTGTCGTAAATTTGATAAAAACATTACACATTTATTCATAAAACTCTCGTAACATTTCTTTTCACATTTTCTACTACGTTTTTATTGCAGACACGGTTTTTTCTAAAAGAAAGAAAACAGAAGCAGATCAGGCAATTCTAAGAAATTGTTATTGTGAAGAAAAAATTGTATAAAGTTTCTGTGAAAGTTGGATTTTTGTACATTAATAGCTACTAATACTACATATGGCATTTCTTACATCAATAGCTATTAATACTGCCTACGAACTCTGTTCTGAACTAAACTCTGTTCTGTCTCTGAACAAAAATTTGTGGACAGAAAGCTGAAATTTTGCACATTTACTTTACGACGAACTCTACTATTTATGTGCAAAAGTGGAAAAAAAATCGGCCATGCCCACACAAAGTTACAAGCAATTAATTTTTCTTTTGTCAGTTTTTTTAGAGATTTTGTACTTAATCATCATAAGACAAGCAAGCCAGAATATTTAAAACTACTTTGTACATTCCTTAGATGAAGATATATTATCTGCTAAAAAACTCGTAGGTTCTAAAAGAAATATGGCGCACACCAGGACCACTAGGTCGTTTTTCTTAATAATACCAGCGATATGGGTGTTGAAGAGTAGAGGAACTTGAAGAGAGACGTGACAAGGTAAGTGTGTTCATTCTAAATTGATTATGGTAGACGTTATATGTTTTGATGAAGTAAAAGATAAATGATACATTTTATTCCATCCACTTTTCAAGAAGATAAATTAAGGCAAGGAGCGCGAAAGGTTTGAAATGGTGACGGGTATGTGAGACACGGCCGCAGCCGAATGTAACTCTCTTACTTGTTTATTTTTAAGTCTCATTTAATCTCTACGAGCGAGTCTAAATGTGTATCATTTCCCGTATTTCGTAGGTTAACTTAATGTAGTTCGTAAGGAAAAAAGTTTCTTCGCATGATTCCACAAAATGTATGTAAATTTCAAAACAAATGATTTCAAATTTGGCAGCTGCTCGCGTTGCAAAACTTTATAGAAAACTTTTAGGCTTAGTATTTGTTTTTAGTCTAAACATTTGCATACACTTTAGTGATATTCATTTCAAATTTTCTGGGGACATTCCTAATAACATTACTATGTTACGGTTTTTATATTGGCATCCAAAGCAGCAAATCGCTTTTGACTTGGCCTATTTGTATGAATGTTGTTTGTTTAAGTAATGATTTTGATGAGTTTTTATCTGTTTTTTTTTCTTCGTTTTTCTTCTTTTTTTTTTTTTTTGTTAATATCATCTATTTTCCAGCAACTGCCAATTGCTTTCTAGTGACCTTTTCACTTACAAATGTCTCATATAAAAGTGATGGCCAGAATACATGTACATACATATATATGTATGTGTGCATGTAAAGTTTTTTCATACAAGTGTTTACTGTTATTCTTTTTTCTCTCTCTCGTGTTTGCATTTTAAATGAAATTGTATTTTAGCTTGTTTGCTTTATCCATTATCTTCGCTTCTGATTGTGTATCTTTTTCACTTGTATCTCATTCGTAATCAACATTAGGATTGTCATCCATTGTATTGTCGCCACGCTCTGTAGTGCCAAACGTTTTCGACAGACAGATATTGTTTATGTAAATTTAAAGAATGTACAGAAGAAAAAGAAAAAAAGAGAAGATTTTTCGAAAGAGGACAAAAGTGATCCAATACAAAGAAACACAGGCCACAAATCTCACGTTAAACATAAAATAGTAATTGGAACACGATTTAATTCGTAATATCTCTTAATTAATTTGCAAATAGCAAACATAGAGAAATTATTTAAAAATAAAATCTCCATTCTATTCACATAGCATTCCATGAATCGTATAAAACATTTCTTCAAATGTGAATATGTCCGCAAAAGCATCACTTCTTCAATAGGAATCCTTTAGCTTTTGGAAATATTTTTTTTCTTTCTGGGGTTTCACGCGATTTGTTTGAACCTATGAACGAACGAATAGTTGAAAATTAAAAATCAGCAAATAAAGCGATCACATGCATAACGACAATGATTGCACTTACACTTACTCATACGTGAGATTCAAGAGTGCTTAAGCCTCTGATGAAATAGCACAAAAAAGAAAAAGAATTTAATCACAGAGTCGACTATAATTAAACGATAAATAATTTTTAATCTCTAATACACACATGCAGACATTTACCTACACTCGTTCAAGTGTATGCGTTATGTATACATGTATGCATTTTTTTTTTTTTTGTTTTTGCTACATTTCATTAATGTTGACATTTACACACTACATACATTTGTGGTTCGTGGCTTTCCTACTGCAGAGATAAGTATTCATTATATGTTGTTCGTCACATCGTACATAGATTCGTACATATACACATGTAAGTAAACATACAGAACACGTATATGTATATATATATACATATATATATACATATGTAGATGCGAATTGTACGTGTAAAACTCAATTACTGCAGTATTTATCAGATAATGTTATCAGCAACATGCGCAGCATACACAAATACATATCCATACTTACAACTGTCCTGAGGATTTCATGAGAATACGATTAAATGAAATTTACCATAAAATACCCCAATACTATTATTTATAATTATCCTTTGAATTTAGACGGGCAACAAAAAATAACATTAAGCGAGTAATCATCACAAGTTGAGACCGAATTCGGTTCACTCATCAATTGTAACTAATATACAAAAAGGTTTCCTTATTTGTAAATAAATTTTTTTTTTTATATTCCAGCAGATTCTAGTTACCTATGTCATAAAGAAAATAAAAAACAAAAATAAATAAATAACAAAACGTTACAAGTAAAAATAAGATTTGCATATGTGAAGAACGTATTCGGAAAATATATAAATAAATACTGTTAGCCTGTTATGCATTGTAAAACCCATTGATTCAATTTACCGTTGAAATAATAAAGCTTTTGTGTACACATCGATACATACTATCGATATGTGTACGTAGGTATGTAATTTTTCAATTAAAACAACATATCGGCTTACAGGGGGATGTGTGTGGCAGAGACCTGACACAATAGTAATATAGTAAACGGGACGAAGGAATGATTGAATTCGCTTAGCAGAAATAATGATTTATTGAGAACGCATAACCGAAACACAAACAAGAAAATAATAATTTGAAAATTTTACCTTACAATTGAATATTCAAATTCAGTAATCCGAGCAGCTAATAAATGCTTAGATTTGCTAACAGACAAATATTTGTACGCAAGTATGCGCAGAAATAGTCACTAGATGAGTAGATGAGTGCCGAGTGGAAAGAGTAGAGCAAACCATCTCAAAAAATTAATTTAGTGCGACGGCTGAGTTTTTGAAGGCTCGAAATGGGTTAAAATATAACAAGTGATATTTGTTTAGCGGAACATATTTTGTACTGTAACGCAGTAACGCAAAAGAAGTGGCGAAGAAGAAATTGACAAAGTTAATTTAGGGCTTATGAAAAAAAAATAAAAGCAAATTACATAAGTGTGTTTACCAATTCAGGGAAGAGTACACAATATCTTGTGAAATATGAAAAATTCACTCGTTAATGTGGATGTGTTCTGTGTAACTTATCGGCAACTTAATCGCTACAGAAATTATATGACAACCTGAATGTCTCGCATACTAGAAGTAAATACACTTTCTCCACACACTTAAGACAATTTATCGATGTCATTCCAAATGAAGTTGCTTCAGTGAAAAGGTAATCTGTTACTTAAAAAATATGACTGTAAAATAAAAATAACAAAAATCTCTCAGGTCTACTGCTAGAGAATCTTATTTTAAAGACATTGTAAAAAATTTAGCGAAAAAAATGAAAGTTAGAGAATTTCTAAAAATTTACAAAGACACCCGCTCTTTAACTATTTTGTATGGTAATCGAGTTTGTTAATTTATCTGAATCAGATGACATTTTTCTTCACCGCAGACATTCTTCCTTTCGTGGTACGAATATTTCCTTTGCAATTAATAAAATATCTGTTATATTAAGATCTTCAAAAAAGTATTAACTCTTTAGACGGTAAAGGTCGGCTACTACGCAACACTTTGTTCAACATGGACATTCATTCATATTCGTGGCTACGTTAAAAATTATACATTGTATGTGAAGCCATAACCTCTACGAAAGCATTCATATTGAAGGATACTCAAAACGTCAACTAACGTAGTCCAAGCTTAGCAAACACATTTTTCTTGTCAAGTACTTTAGTAATTTCCACTTCCTTCCATCATAAAAAACTACAAGTTAAACCTTGTCGTCATAGAAATGTTTGCCTTCATGAGAGCCCCTTCATATAATTGGATCTGAGTAAAAGATCCCTCGATTCAAATTTTACATCAAATATCTCTTGCGAAACAAGTTTCATTATAAAATATCAAAAATGGAACATTTTTGCCATATAAGAGCTTATTCTTCATTAACACCGTTTTATGAAGTTGCATCCAGGAAATAGATCTACGTTGGCCAAACTCGGTGAGATTATTGTTTATCACATATTATGCACGAAATCGTCGTCAGGAAATATTGAAAGTTAGGTCCTTCCAACACACAAAGAATCAGTTTCCGTAGGAACAAGGGGTCAAAAAATTGCCACACCCGATCCTAATTTTTCTCACCAATTTCGAGAGCACAAATGCTATTACTCAGCGGTTTTTGCCACGATATTGTAAAAATTAGAATATTTTTTCAAATGATGGCTTATCGAAATAACACACTGTATGGGGAGTCGTCGAAAAAGTTGTCCAACCTGGACTGTTCGTCCTTTGGTCAAAACGTGTCAGAACACCAAAATTCGTCAAAATATCTAGAAAGTGGCTACTAGTACATGGACAGAAATCAGACGGAAAGACGGACAGATCGGCACACAAGCACGCGGTGTAATAAAGTATGGGTCTATATGAAGTGCTACCGCACCAAGATAATATAGCATGTACCACAAATATTGTAGGGTACAAAAATGTCACACACAGATCTTAACACATAAGTTGCGGTTAGTCAGCAGGTTTCCGAGTGATTTTGGTTCAGTTCAACCATTAGTTAGAATATTGCCGATTCATTTTCTCGTGTCCTGCCTAAAACAAGTCCACAACTCTGTCTAACGAACTGTGTAAATATGCTTGAGTTTGAAAAGAATATTGACCAGGCATCATTACCAGGGATATAACCAAATATCTTGTAAACTTTCTTTCTGATTATAGTGATCGCACACATACTATACACGAAATTATTTCAACCAAATTGAGTGAGGAAAAAGTGAACAAAATATTGATTTCCTTTTCTGGTTTTTTATCTAAATGTTCCCTATAAGTCATCCATAAAGATCAAAAACTTGACACAATTTCAAATGCGATTGGAATTTTGAAATTTCATTACATTACTTGCATTGTACTCTGTTTCTGTTGTGTTGTATTTTACAAGAAAATGTTATAAATAAATTAACGGTCGGTCATAAAATAAAATGACCGACAAGCAAATAACGGTACAAATTTACATTGCATCGAGATGGAAACCTTCCCTTTTTAATTTGAACGAAAAAATTAAAAGCGTTTTTCTAAATATTTGATGAAATTTAATCTACTTTATGGGATTTTTCACCCCGTCTAAGCTTCAAACGTTTTCTTGCTTGGTTACGTTCATGATACAAGCACTTAGACTAACGAGAAAAAAAGGCAAAAGTAAAAAAAAAATAAAAATAAATAAATAAACAGCATTAAATAGAATTAAAAAATTACACTGACGTCGGCACAAGAGTGAGTGACAAAATCTTCTTTATAAATCTGTGAGTTTGTAATAAATATTTCACTAAACAGTCTGAGCTAAACCGAACTCAGCTGACTGAATGACTAAAAGACTGACAGCTTTGTGAACGAAATATGGAAATGCAAATGGTTGGACAGCCATTTTATTTTGTACGTATGCATCTATGCATGATGTTAGGTTGACACAAAGATAGACAACAGTTCAGTGGTTTTAAATACATACTATAGAAGAATAGATATAGATATGGAAGCACGGTTTGTTAGTTAGATGTTAGATGACTAGAATTGAGAATGCGGACAAGAATGATTGGGGAGAAACGGGCGAATGTATGAATGTATGAATGTAAGGATGTATGGATGGCGTTTTGTTAGAGACTTCATCTGTGAACAGGTTTTTTAGCAAAAAGGAGAGAGCAGTTGGTTAAATATAGTTTCATTATGTTATTTTATACAATACGCAGTTCCTTGCAATTCATAAGCATTGCAACTAATGCTTATAATATAGTTGGTATTTTATAAAATGACAATTCACAATTAGTGGAAAACTGAATTGTCAACCCAAACAACTCTATGAACTTTAATGCTTTTTATCTATAAAACATTTAAGTTGTTGCTCTAACCGCAATTTGTTGCCACTTATTTCTCTCATTATTTACGGGATTCGTAGGATTCATGATGACGAGACGCGGCATGAGTAATGAATTTAACAATGCAAATATTATCGTTGGTTTTACGTTGACTTTAGTTGGCGACTTATTGCGAACACTTGCGAACGGATTTTCGTATATTTTTTGTATTAGCTGTTAAGGTATTCTAAATTTTCTCATTTACCATGGAATACAATGAAATGTGCTTGCCCCGAAAATTTTCCGTGTGTGAAATGAGTAAAATATAATTTCGAAAAAATATTCATTTTTAATTCTTGTCCTGTTTATGTCGGTTACTACAGCTACTGATTAGTAAATTTAATCGACAAGCAATGTTTCACGCTCTAGTTAATGTTTGCTATTATTCTTGTATAGAAATTGTTGTTTCTTTGGCGGTAGTTATCGAGAAGGGTTTTTTTCGTTTAAAGGAAGACTATCGGCTGTCATGCGACAGTTTATGTATTATCCAACTAACATCCAGAAAGTGAAGAACATATTGCGTCTACCGATAGATAGATAAAACGATAGGAAGATATGACGAAGATCGTTCTTCTATTCATAGTGATTAGGTGAGATTCTTATTTTGTGAGTCAATTGGCAATTGTATGACAATTGAGTTTCATGAATATCGCTTGATAGACTACGTGAAAGTAAGGATAGAAAATTCAACATTTATCGGAACCATGATGAGTTTGGTTTTAAAAATATTTTTAAATCATTGACAAGTTGGTAGCATGCAAAAGATTTTGCTATTACCGCGCATTCGAGGTTTAACCACTACTACTACTACTACGGCTACCATATTTATTCTGGTAACATGGAATACTTAAGTCTTCCTAAACTAAATTTTCACGTTACAATCGCAATTTCAAAAGTTTTAAATGCAATACAAATATTTCACAAAGCTTGGGAATTTCTCTGTGGTGTGTAAGTACAAGATAATTATCCTCGCAAATAAATAAATAATTGGTTTCAAATCGCTGAAGATTTGCAAAACTTAGAAGCTTAGGAAATAGAGCGTCATTTGATAATAATTTAATTTAAGAGCGACAGAATGAATGAAAAGAATGATTGCTTTCAATATCTTATTCACCAATGCGGTATATACTTCTTTGATAATACACGCATATAAGCCATATATACAATTCTCCATCGTATTATAATAACAAATATATGCATAATAAAAATGATATGCAGCAAAACTGCTATTATTGTTATTGTAATGTGTCGTTGCTCTTTCTACGTAATAGGAATACATTTGTTTAATAACATGTTAATGTGTTATTTTGCTCGCTTAACTTTTTCCTCTCCTTTAGAAATTGCTTTTAAAATAATTGCAGCACAATTCCTTTGCGGCTGGCGTTGTATATTTTTGCATTAATATATACTCATATGCTTATGATAATTTTTTAGTGTTTGTTGTGTGTATACGAATAATTGCAACGGGGGAAATTTACTAGTTTTGCAAGTTTTCAGATATCTCTTAAATTTCAAAATAAGCTTTTAAACGGTTAGGCTCCTTTGCCTTAAATATCGATGGTTACAGATGTGATGAGAATGAACTTATTTCTTGAAACTTGATAGTCCAGAAAATAAACGTGATAATGAATGTGATAACACTATTGACAGACCCATATAATGGATGCAAACGCCTTCATATTTACGATATGGGCAAGAGAATGCATGAGTTTGCAAAGAGCGACATGTGTATACGACTACTACTACTACTACTCCGGTCACTGTAGACAGACCTATACGACGATCGAAAATCGTATGGACAACAGTTATGTTCTATTCGCCCAAAATTAGCACGTCCCAATTGTTTTGGAAGACCGAAAACTGAAGTTGCGTGACATAACTGAAACTTGAAAGATATTAGAAGCCAGGGCATTTACTATTTTGCCTGAACATTTGTCAATGAGAAGTGGATGCCGAAGTTGCTCATTTTTGATAACAGCGTGCTGTTGAACGTGCTGTTTGTCGCCTTTTAGACGAAATAAGAACAATTTTTTCACATTACAGATATCTGTATGTGTTTTAACGTCTGCATCTAACATGTGCCTTAATCAGACGGGTTGCGTAGAACCATTGGCAATCGAATTCAGTAGATTGAGGACTCCTCAGGGAGAGAGACAATCCGCATTGAAGGGGGCCTCGCTATCCTGAAGTACCGCAATAGAAAATGGCTGTGGACCAAATTTTTTCACATTACAGTAAACAAAACCCTGCAGTCGGCTGGGTCTAAAGCGACCAGAAAAGTAATCTTAGCAAACCAGTTGTAACTTGCAAACCAATGGTCGGAATGTCATAAAATTCTGACATGCGTCGTTTGAAAGTTGGTATTAAACAGAAATCACGGTCTGTCTAGACTCTTCTTATATATATACCAGATCGGACACTTAATGATTGACATTAATAATTATGGACGTTCAACACTAAATCTATGAATTGCACTATATTTCAGAAGGGATTAGCTGTGCTTGAATTATTATAACCATCAGCAAGACAGACGCCGCATATTCATGAAATTCATCAAGTTTTGCGCGAAAGAAACTTTTTTAATAACATAGTTTCAGTTTGTTGTAGATTTGGCGTGGTTATCGTAATAATTTTAACATTGCTATTTTAATTAGCCTTTAGGAAAATCTATGTTGATATAACTTTTTTAATAGACCACTATTCATCCAAGTATTTCATTTGATATAACACAAAACGGATAGGAGTGAAAACTTTTTAATAAAATTATGAAAATATTTCAATTGAATATTTGAAGTGTATTTAGTTTATTTGCTCTACAAACGTAAATTCTAAATGAATGGAATGGAAAATACAATTTTTTCGTCCATCAAACAAGGAGAAAAAATGAAATAAGAAACGCTAGAATGTATAATGAAACAGCAAATATATATAATACAGGCAAGAAAAAAAAATATAGAGAGTTCAAAACATTACTGCCTGTAGTAGCTACAAATGATATTTAGGTTTGCTATTGTCTTAACAAAATAAACGATCTTTGAACAAGGGATCAGATTTTGGAATCGTAACCGCTTCAAATTGACTTAAATAATTTGGCTACATGGTGTTCGCTAAATTTTATGAAATTAAATCTAAAAAAAAAAAACCAAGAAGCTTTCTTTCTTAAGGAGGAAGTCATTGAATACTGAGGTTTTCATTGATTGATTCACACAAGTTGGAAAACGTAGGTTCGCTCAACGATTTAAGGGTTCTATTCGAAGAAAGATTGCTTTTTAATTTGCATAATTGAGCTCTCTTTAAGTAAAACTAAGTCCGCGCTAGACGCCTTACATGTGCCTAGTTAGACCAACACTTGAGTATGCCTCTGTTTGTGGTCTCCTTCCTATAGGCCTTATGTAGATTCAATTGAATCAGTTCAAAAGCTATTCTTGCTGTATGTGCTTAGAAATTTGGATTGGGACCCCCTTGTCTCTCTACCTCCTTACGAAGATAGGTTCCTTCTACTATCTTTCATTTGAGAAACGTTGATTTGTTCTTGGTGTTTCCTTCTTATTTAAGTTACTTAATGGCACTACCGATTCGTCCAAATTACTTAGTGAGATAAGCTTTAATCTCTCATTAAGGTGAGTTGACGTAAATATAATTATGAGGTGAGTCAACGTAAATATAATTATGAGCTGTTTACCCCATTCAGAGTTGTTTGTAGAAACCGAAATGATTTCTATCACTTGATCTTAATATAGGATTCTTTAAAGTCTATCAAAACGACTGTGCTTAGTAAGCTCGATTTGCTTATGCCGTATTTAAACTAGCTTGCACTTTTAATACCTCATTATGATTCGAAAATTAACAGGTGTTGTCCATTGTTATCGGTTGCCAAGCTTTTACATGTTTGCAATGGTTTAGGGGTTCACTTGCAAGTTGGGTTTGTACCGGCTGTGTGTGTATCTCTGCACTAGCCGTGTACATGCTTTTGTTTTTCTTTTTTTTTCTTTCTTTCCTATTTATTTATACATGAATTATTATTTAATTTTTCTTTTTCTTTACATTTCCTCACGTATTTTAGTTTTTTACTAATTAGTGTAAGATTTGCTTCTCAATATTAATTGAATTTGATTGTTAATTTATTTTAGTTGAGTTTCTGTGTAAGTAAAATTGAAAATAAATAAATAAATAAATAAACAAATATTTAGGGACAAAAAGCAGAGATTTTATACTGATTTTTCTTAATAATTACAACAAGCAGAATCAAATGAATCAATTTTTCTTGTATTGACTAAGAAATGCGTTACGCATTTTAGAGTATTGGGAAAAAAATTTGTATTAGTTTTTGACGCACTCCGTATGGAGTTGGGGTATAGAATTCGAGAAAACTTTAGGATTTTTCACGTAAACTTCATTTTCGCAAAACGTATGATTATTGTATTATCAAATCAAAAAAATTTTATTAGTAAAAGTAATGTAAAAACTCCAATTTTCTTATTTAGAAAAAAAGAAATTAAATTCATTAAACGTATTAATAATGTAAACATTTATTGTCCTTCTTTTATCTAAATTTTAATTTTAATGCAGCATGTTTTCCTCTGTCTTGTACTAGCATTTTTTTTTTTTTGCGTGAGCTTTTTCTTGTCCTTCAGAATTTTCTTTTTTCCGTTCGCTTTTTCTTTTACAACTTATACAATTTATATTCTACACCATTTGTATGCGCAAGTTTATGAGCACCCACAAGGACTTAAGATACACCCATTGTTTATTACACCGATCGATTCAGAATTACTTCCTGAGCCTTGTCTGTCCGCCTTGTTCTCTTTTCTTGTACCTACAGATCGCAAATTTTAAACAATTTGGTGGTACACAGACGTGTTTTGGCTAAAGGACGAATGCTATTGAAAATAATTCGGATTGGACATCTTTTTCGACCACTTTCCATATAACGACTCATTTTGAAAAGGAGTTACCGGTGGTGTAAGTAGATGGAAGATAGAAGAGGTGGTGGATCGTAGCCCACTATAGTGTTTTTACTTGTTAATAATGTAGTAAACATAACATTTCAAATTGGAAGGCGCACGAGAATTATTTATTAACAAATGATTAGTTTCAGGCTGCTTCAGTTGAGTTACCCCTTAAGTCAGTCCCCCATAAAATCTTATATGATGAGTAACCGTGATTAAGTATCCATCAACATTGAAACATGAACGTGTTTTTCTATTAAGTTTACAAAGTTGCGTTTATAGGTATTTACGTATTTACGTTGAAACTTTACAGGAATAATGAGTAAAAAAGAAACCTGTAAAACACACTTAATAAGCGAATTATAGACGACTTCAAAAGGGACACTATACATATATCTAAAGAGAAGAAAACAGAAGACTCAACTCTTACATGAAGCACAAATTTGCAATTAGTAAAAGTTGATGCGAAAGAAAAAAAAAAATTTGGTTTAAAAGTTTTATTTGCGGAAATTTACTAAAGAAAATTGTTTGTTTATTTGAATCAACTCTGCTTTAAGTAAATATATAAAATCGTTTACAGTTCTTTAGGACTCTCTATGCATGTACGTTTTAGTTATATTTGAATAAAGTAAACTATCTGGATGATTTTATGTAACCGGACATAGTAAAGTAAATGAAAACTTAAATAACATCATAATAAGAAAAAAAAAAAAAATACATTTAAATAAAATCCAAGCGACTCCAGCAATAAAAATAATGGATTGAAGGAAAAAAAAAAGAGGAATATGGTAAACAAACGTCAGGCTGCTGTTTATTTTTCAGTTTATAAAAAAAGAACGAAAGAAAAAACTCAACATTTTATGTTTTATTTCTCTAAAATTTTTTCCCTTTAAAAAACGGGTTTTTGTTCGCAACGCTTTGTACATTTAACGAAAAATTTTCAATTTCAATTTTTGCAAAAATACCGGGCAGGCAAACTCATTTCCGGTTTTGACGCTGTAAACTTATATAGAAACAATAACGACAACGTAAATGAGCTTCGAGGCATTATGCGGGTATTGAATAACGAGGAAAAAAGAAATATTTTTTATAAATGCGTTTCATTGGAACGAAACTATGAAAATTTAAAAGATATTCTTTATTTCATATAAAAACAAAAGAGAAAAACTCAATGAATGAATGTATTACAAATATTATTAAACTCATGCAATTATTCGCAATATGAAAAGCGTTCAACGGCGCTCCACGCAGGGAGGAATTTTGATGGGTTTCAGGTAATTATTAATCAATAGCAGCTCAATAAAAAGCGTTTGCTTTGTGAGGAGGCATTTAAGTTAGACACTAACACCACTACAAAAGCACTTCTACCAGCATATTTACGAGCTTAAATAAACAAGCGTTTGCGTCTTTTAAAAGGATCGACATAAAAATTCGCAGAATTCCCAGAAGGACTTAACGTTAATTAATGATTGATTACAACACTTTAAGCAAAAAGCGCTTAAGGGATGAAGTGATGAGGATAGATTTGCGAGCAATGCACAAGCAACAAACCGTAAAGTACTAAACAGTGCGTTTTAACCACCTACCAAACCAAGACTAGACAACTATTTCATTATTCTCTAAAGGAATTTATGTTGCCCGGATATTAACAGTCAACAGGCGTAGATGTTTCTTAGAAAGTGCCCGTCCTTTTCTCCTTTTTTTATACCCATCACGGAAGGATGATATGTTTACTTACTTTGTCAAAACATTTGGAACAGTCAAAAGGAAGCTTCAGATGTCATAAAGTTTATACATATTTTTGATCAGCGTATATATCAAAATCTAAAAAAATGTCCAAATTTGCCTCCACAAGCTTTAAAATCCCTGTAAAGTGTATACATTCTTGCGTAGTGTCAAATTCTGAATGCATCTAAACATGTCCCTCTGCTCGTCTGTTCATCTGTTACAACTGTGTAGTATGACGGGTAAACATTCTCCGGTCCACAAGAATGTAGATATCGTGTACAAAAGCATTTGAAAATAACCGAAATGTCTACGCAATAAAAACTCGGAGCAACTTTTGCCTGCTTTTGCTCGTTAATCATATAGTGCAGCCCGAGGTAAATTTACATTTTCAATGTAAAAAAAAGAAAAAACCAACCACGCTCATCCAACATTATAAAGCAAGAAAAGTTTATTTTTTACTTTGTTCTTCCAGTCTTTTTCAGCATAATGGTGATGGGTACAAGAGATTCGGTCAAAACTGTATATAAATTTCTTTATTTTTTTTTTTTTTTTTGGTATTTTAGTTCGTCCTATTGATTGTGTACTGAAACCCTCCAATGTCTACTTAGCAGTTTGAAAAGCAAACGAACACACAACTGCTACGATGTTTTGTATATATTTTCTCTTACTTAAGGTGCCACTTACAACTCGCTTTAATGCCTTGAAATTTATTTTCATCTCATGTGTAGAATTTTTGCTTTTATTTCACGTATCGAACGGTTAAGACTCCAGCTACTTGTTGGCGGGCTGTTATATATATGTTAAGACTTTCTTCAGAATTGTGTATTGCGATTGTTGTCATTAAAATAGTCACTTTATGTGCTGAGTTGACCGTTGTGTGCCAGTGAGAATGCTACAGGCTTTGACGAAGCCTCGACAAATTGTTGATTTTCAGTAGATGATGTCAAGGTGTGTTTTTTTGTTTTTTTTTTTTTTCGTGTTAAAACAATCAACCAGTGTGCTTTTGTCTCTACAATACGTTGTTTAGAGAAGTTTGGTAGACATTAACTTGTGAAATGAGCGGTGAAACTCTTAGGCATTTGTAAATTTGATATAAGCCGTGTTGGAACTTTTAAAATAATACCGTAAATGAATTGTCTCTAGAAAGTGCCTAACAATAAAAAGGAAAACATATAGAAATGAGATTTTTATGACGTCACCTGGTTTTCTCACTTCATGTATACGAATTTAATTCTTACGGAAGTAATGAACTGGCATCAGAGAAATGACGCAAGGGCGGGTAAGAATGCTTGTGAAGACCATTGAGAAATTGCATTAAAATTTGTTAGTCTTATTCTTTGACAGCAATGATCTTAGTAATTATTACGCATAAATAATTAATTAAAAATAATTAATTACGTTACACGGTTTCTGACACGGCTAGGAAAGTATCTGCAAGAGCTTATCTTCAAGTTAGCTAGTCAAAGCTATAATGATTGGAATACTAAATGGCGCAAAAAATGAGTCATTGAAATCCAGAAAGCAGGGTAACAGCGGTCTTGCGGAAGCATCCAATCGAAAAGTACGTTATGTGAAGTGATTTAATAGATACCATAAGCAAAATGTACAATGTACTCTAGTGACTACTATATAAACATGACTAAGGTTTAAACATTAAACATTTAATTTTTAGGTTTTCATGGCGTGTGGCGTGTGTAGGCACAAGAGAGAGCTCCAAAACAAAGTTTCCAAAGAATAAGACGCACAAATTGCGGCCCCTGACGAACGTATTATCATACTTTAAAAGCATTTCACAAACCTAATAGTTCGTAACATATACAAAGCATTGCTCAACAATGCTTTAATGACGATAATATAAAATCATTCCCTTCGCATTTATTTCATGCATAGAAATTGCAAAGCTTTCCCTCACAGTGAAAATTATTTTTAGTTTTGATTTCGATATTGTTCATCGTTTATGTGGAGTATTCTTTATATTTATATCTATTTTCTTGATAATCATTTTTGTTTGCATTGTTGTGCGCTGGGAAACCTTTTTTAGTTGAAAGCATCTCCATTATTTGCCATATTTTATTTGTTTCAAATATTTGTTCCTTTACGTCTTTCACATTATCTTCCTATTTTTTTTTTGTTTTTTTTTTTGTTTTTCTTTCTTTTTCCCTTTCTTTCCTTCTTACATTATTTGGTCTTTATTTATTTTGCTGTTCTGTTACAAAAAAATATTTAAGACAATTTATAATGTTTTCCTTTTTTCCGTTTTGGTGTTCACTTGCAAAGACGTAATGCGATTTTTATTCTTTAAAGCAAAAAAGCTGCAGTTTAAGCAGTTTAGTCGTAAAAAGACTTAAAAAAAATAAAATATTGTGCAACGAAATAATTTAATCTGAATATTTCGAGGACAACATCATCCGCATTTTGGTATTTTTTCAGTGAAACATATTCGCACATATGCCATTCGAGAAATCTTAAAGTTTTTCTTAAGGGTCTTCTTAATATTTTTATACCAAAATGAAAAGAGTAGACCCGATCAATTAGTGCAGACTCAATTATAAACTGTTTAGCTTCTTTCGAGTTCTTTATGACAATTTTAATAACGTTTATCATTTAACATCTATATCCGATTCTAAGATTTAACCTCTTGTTTAACCTCTTTGACTTTCAAATCAAGCTTGACCTGGCCTTACTGATCATAGATACATTCTTTGATGAAACCAAAGCATTTCATGGCTTCATATGTAAGTGCGGTATAGTTGTATGTAATAATCATAGCTGCTCTAAGTTCTTCACATCCCTACATCTAATCTAAATGTTACTAATAAATAAATAAATAAGTAAATAGTTACCAGTGCTCGCCCTTCTTTTAATTCTAAAATTTATTCCTTTGTCTTATGTAAACCATCATACTTTAGTTCACTTCTTTAATAAAATTCAACTTTACGAAGCTTAATAATGGAATGGTGTCCGACCATTGTCTATGGGCTTCTGCCATTTGTCGAATTGCTTATGGATGTCCTCAAGGTAAAAACTAATATTTATGCCGTAATAAAAATCTAAATATCCACGTCGTTCATACGCCGTGATAATAATAATCATAAAGTTGAGAGGCATAAAAATTCGAAAAAAGTATTTGTGTGGAAACTGGGGAGATGAGACTTGGAGCTACGCGACCTATTAACCGACCGATTATCGTGCAAAAGATGAGCGACGAGCGAAACACCTTGCCAAAGTTTCCCAAAAATCAAGCTGATGTTAATAGTATTTTTTTTCGATTATCGCAATTTTGTGCATTATGAATTGCAAGCTGCTAATAATGTATAATATTTGGATATGAGGATTAGTTGGAAGGCGACAAGATAGATTTGGAATAAGGATTACGTTTAAAAAAAAAAATTTTTCCATTGGTCTTGGGGTTTTTCTCTCTCTTGGTCTGGTGAACTGTAGTAGTAGTACAAATAGTTGTGACACTACGTCTCTTCCACAATGAAATTTTGAAACTCAACTGTAATAGTGAAACATTTCAATTCTACCAATTCGATATTTTTCGAAACAGTTGCCATGTTAGGTTAAAGTATTCGCTTTAAACTCCAGTTTTCAACATATTTTTTAAATATAAGTCCGAGTATCTTTAAATTGACATACGTGTGTTTGTTTAAATCTCAATGTTGATTCATTTTGGCGTTTCGATAAGCAATTCATTTACATTCACGAGACACATAAACCATAGTGTCATATTGTAATACTGTCAAGGCAATCATCATAGAAATGTGTGGTATTGTGCCAATTGAAATTTTTGTCCGTTGGCATTAAATCAATGTTTGTCAATGTCATTTTAAATATGCTCTAGTAAGCAAAGATGACTGAATGTTCTGCAGTTGTGTTAAATCAACCCATAGGAGACATTTGCAATCGTTGCAAAATAATTCATTGTTTAAAATTCATTTGAATTTTTCTTCTTTTTTTTTTCTAACTAATGCATAAATCTTACTATATACGCAAGCTTTGAGGAAAACCAAAAAAGATTTAAAAAATTTAACAAAATTCAACAAGGATGGAAACAAAAACAATTAAAAATAAAATAATATTAGCAGGACCCATAACTAATCAATTATTTTGCATTCATAGACAAAATGTTTTTTTGAAATGACATTTTTATTTTTTAATCGTTTATGTAATCACCGTCGTTTGCGATGACTTGTTGCCATCGTTCCTGCAAAAGTTCAATCTCCCTCTTGAAAAAGTGGGGTGGGCGTGACTTAAAATATAACTCAAGGTGCGTTTGGACATCGGATAAGAAATTAAAATTTTTATTTCGTAACGAATGCTCCAGTGACCTGAACAGATAGTAGTCCGACGGTGCTAGGTCTGGAGAGTATGGAGGATGCGGTAGAAGTTCCTAGCCTAACTGCTTAATTTTCTCTTGAGTAAACCTCGCTGCATGAAGACGGGCATTATCTTGTTGGACTATCACAGCTTTTCTGTTTACTAAAGCTGGTCTTTTTTCTATGAGTGCAGACTGTAACCGTTGTAATTGTTGACAATACAGATCAGCAGTAACTGTCTCCCCAGGTTTCAATAATTCGTAATGCAATATACCGGAACAATCCCACCAAATACACAATAACACCTTCTTCAGGGATAGAGTTGGTTTAGGGGTTGGAAGAGGTCTCCCGTTTGCAGACAACCATTGTTTCGATCGTTTTATGTTATCATAAAGGGTCCATTTTTCATCTCCACTTACGATCCTAGACAAAAATGGATCTCTGCTTAGTCTGGTGAGCATGGAATTACAAATTGTTTGCAGAAGATCTTTATTGGCCTCAGACAACAGGTGTGGAATCCATTTACCTTGTGTATGTATCCTGCCAATTTTTTTTAAATGCCTTTGTAAGTTGGACCAGGTAGACCCAAAGCTTCTTGATAGTTCCTGTATAGTTAACCTTGGATCGGACTCCACTAGAGATTTTAAGGCGTCGTTATCGAATTGACCTAGGCGTCGAGTTCGATGCTTATCTGACAGGTTATAATCACTTGCAGCAAATCCTCTGAACCAACGTTGACACTTCTTGACCTTCAACACATCTCCATATATGTCGCAAATTTTGCTTGTTGTTTCCGTGGCACTTAAACCGGCGTTAAAATGCAAAAGTACACAATTACGAATACGGCTGGTTGGGAATAAACTACTAATAAACTGGTTGAAGAATAACACCAAAAAAAAGTATGCTTACACTTGTCTGGTTGCCGCAGGACTAATGAGAAATGGCATCTTCCGAAAATAATTGATTTCTTATGGGTCCCCCTAATATTTTTAAAATTGTATAAAATGCACCAAAAATTATATGTATTTCTTCCCGATAAACTTAATGTACTCAACTTCTAGGAGTAAAAGTTTGCTATTGGACATATGGAACATACAACAATTGTAGGAAAGCGAAATTTTCCTTGAATCGAATCATTACTACCCGCCTCTAGTCTAATAGAAATCTAATATATATTTCCAACTATTCTCTGCTGTTGGATGTAAAGCAAATTCTTGTTGAGCTTATCATCATCTCCCGTTTCCTTATAGCATTCGCTAAAGGATGTATTCGCATGTTTTGATCGTTCAGTGCCCTCAGCAGAAACTCACACTTTTTGTGACTTTGTCTTAATCCATTACCTACCGTGTGCAGACTTTTGTGCATATCATTAAACTTCACGAAACTCTAGTGTGTATACATTTGTGTTTTTCGTTGACCTTCACGCAATACCGGTGTGCATGCATTCGTGTGTGCCGAGAACTGTTAATTTTCATTTCATCGCGAATACATGAGGTTTACAGTCCCACTCAAAACATGTCGTTAGATGAGGGAACGATTCCATGGCGTGGTCGATTACAATTCAGGGTATATAACCCGTCAAATTATATTCAGGAAAGAACAGTAACATGCAGAAAACTATAAATGACGTTTTCGCACCACATCTCAATAAGTGATGTAATTTTTATGCTGACAACTTTTATATTAGCGTGGATTTAGCGAAATATCTATACAATGTGAAGATCAAAATCTCTGGTACCGTCCGGATAAGAGGTGGACGGACCGCCTCTCATATTAACAATAATAAAACTGAATGCAGAAGAAAATATATATGGCGCCGGAAAGTACAAGTGGAAACCCAACAAAAATCAGAAAGTCACGATGACTTCAGGAATCCATCAAATTTTTGATTATATCCAATTTCACTCAGTACCAGAGCAACCTTTCTTGCAAACAGTAGCGGTAGGTAATGCGTTAAAGTTTAACTGTAAACCACGTTCGTTAAGTCACGAAAACCACAAAGCAAAAAATGTCCTTGTGACTTATGCTGTAAAGATTAAACTAGTTTATGTACCGAGGTGGAGCTCGCCACTGCGTCCTAGGCGTTCTTTTTGTTATTTTATTTTGTTACCTTAAGGACCGCTACGGAATTCAACACACATTCAGTTTTAGATAACGTTACAATTGAGTTTTTATGAATAGCATTAAGTCCTTAAAGCTAATTCTATGATAACTAGAATTATTTCCATTGATACTATGGTTCTCCGTTTACTGACCACACAAAACTAGGACCAGTCTCGTAAATTCTATTATAATTCAATGCTTATTTTACGTCGCGACCACTTGGTATCTTTCACAAACATAGCCGCTACATAGCTACAGATAGCTTACTTTCTTTATACGGTTTTCTTTCAGCCATCGAATCATGGGATATTTACTTAATTTTCCACATAGATCGTAAGACGGGTATTGTTTTATGGGTTTATTTATGTATGGTTTCTGTTCTCCATCTCGCGTTTCACCGCGACACCAAATTACAATTGATGTCGTTGCATACAAAATCAATGTTCGACACATACTATATGTCTTACCTCCTGTAGGTGGCCTTTTAGGAAAACAAATAAACAAGCAAAGTAAAAGTTGTAACGCGACTTACTTCATGTCTTATTTTCGTATCTTATATTCGACATAAACATTCCTATTTCGAATACCTTATCATATTCTCTTACATTAAATTCCTAGTCTGTCCTGCCATATATAAAATAGAACAATACTTATGAACTAAGTGTGGGACGAAAACTAATTTATGACTTTGGTCCTCACAGTGCCATCCCATGATAGGGCTTTGAGTCCAGCTTTGTAACCATTTATAAAATGTCTGTGCTTATAAACTTACCTCAATCAGGGTCAAAAATCAATTGTGCAAAGAATTCAATACGTTTTTAAGCGTGCCTTATATAATTATAACTATAATTATAAATAGTTCCTACAGGATAAATAACATGCCTAATTATTGCCTTTAAAATTTTATGCATTCCCTGGAAATTCGCCGGGAAAGCGAACGTAGTTTTCTTACATGCCACCCATTGGTCATTGAATACAGAACTCTTCTTTAATTCGACTGCGATTTGATCATTTTTTGGTTTTCTTTGATTTCTTGGTTCGTCGCCTTATCGACTCTTATAGAAATTAAGTTCGCTATTATTAAATTAATCTCTCTATAAATGATGATAATAACGTCGTCGTTATATTTTTCTGAATTAAAAAAAAAGAAAAAAGTAATTGAACCGAGAAGCCATCTCTCGATGGATTTGGAAAAGAGACAAATACCGTGACCGTAAGAATAGTTTAGTAAACCAATATAGCAGAAGTTTTCTCAAGTTTCACAAGTCATACATAGCCAGTATTGTCGTCAAAGTAACAGCCAACTTTAGCAATTGCCAACGTGTTCTAAAGTTACCAAAATTTGAAGCTATTTCAATAACGTACAAATAAAAGAAGAGCGAGTAAAACCAACATTATAAGCTAATGTTTACGATGCAAATTTAAAATTGAGAAAATTGTTTTCGTAACCATATGTTGAAAGTTCGTGTAGTTGAAAAAGTCTATGTTATCTTATCTTCCTTTTCTCTTCTTTTTTACAAATATAAGGTTCCTTTTAAACAAAGATTTCTTTAAAACGGTTCACTATCTTTATTTTACTATGTTAAAAAACAAAACGTTATTGTTATTCTGGAATAATGCCGTTAAAATTAAATTTAACAAAGTCGTGTACAGAAATCTAAGAATACATTGAGCAAAAGAAAACACAAACGTATACCGAATGAACGTGTAATAGCGTATACATACATACATTTTTGTTTGCTCGCATAGTCTGTGCCACATATTCTATTGAGGAATCCAAGCTTACGTACGTATAAGCAAATAATGAGAAAGTGTAAAAAGAAACCTTAACTCTTACGAGACTAAATTACCCGATAGTGAAACATGTATCACCTTTATTTACATTGCAATCCTCACATATAGAAGTGTATGCGTGTATTTATATATATATATAATTGAATGTGTGTATCCGTAGTTACAAAAACATTGAATCCCTCTATTAATGTGTAAATCGTATTCATTCGTCTATAAGTACCTCTTACCATTTGTTATACCAAACAATATGCGTTGCTCTCGAGTCGTCATCCATACATTCATTGGTATGCAGAACTTTTCCTTTTAAACATTCTTAATTAGGTTAAATCCACTCGAGCCGTTAGAGCAAATACAATCGGAGCAACACATACGTCCTTTTTTTTCTTTTTTTCTGTCGTTATAAAACTTAACAGCGCAGAGAGCAATTGTCTTAGTTGCTCTCTATTTTTTGTTCGAAAAAACAAGCAAATCTTGGAGTTTTGAAATAACTCGAAACCACTGGATACAATTTAAGCATACTAGGCAACGATAAATTGAGAAAGGTATCTTAGGATGGTATCTGATATCCATCGCACTCTTATCGTTTTACCAGAGCATTTTTTCAAAAGGATATGAAGAAAAGTGCTTTTGCCTGAATTTTACTAAATAATTTGTGAGATTTCTGGGAAATGAGAGTGAATCATGTCCACTTCCTAATGGTAGAACCTGATCTTACGAATTACGAACATATAAGTCATATTTTATTTTTCCAGCATAAAAGTTTCCTAAGCAAAGAAGAATGAGTGGGTTAGTCGACATTCGGACGTGGCAAAATTTACTCGTAATCTTATATCAATGAAGAACAATTAGATATGTTCCTAAGTTATATGTATAGTACAAGCGGAATAGCAAACCTAATATACTCCCACATACTTCCATAGTTTAATGATCATTGTAAAAATTCAGGTTAGGAGCATAAGTTAAGCATAGGAAAACGTCACACGTACATAATATATTTCGCCGAGCATAACAATTAAATTAGTTTTTCCCATCACTATGTTATGCGTCTTCTCTCAAAGTCTTGTAAGGTTATGTTTTCATTTACATCACTAGATGTTGATGACGTTGGATAAGATTTGCATTAGAAGAATAACTTAAAGAGGCAAGAAAGTTGCGATAGCAAAACTTCAATTCATGCCAGTAACAAACAGTTGTACATGCGAGTGAGTAAGTGAGCGAGTGAATGAATGAATACCTAATTTTTGTAACGAGAGTTTTAAGCACTTTCCAAGAAAGAAAAATAAAAGAAAGTAGAACCTTTGCCACCATCGTGAAAATCAGAGCAACAATTGTTATAGAAATTAAACAGTCTTATAAATACTATATATAAAACGTTCTTTGCACTCACAGAGGCAAACGTATGCGAGCAAAGCAGTGTTATTGAATGTTACTCAATATAGTTGAAACCATGATACATGAAAAACATAATGCAAAGTACAAGGTATTGTTAATGTAGAAGAGTTGCTTAATAACAGCAATCTTTATAATACGATTTTTAAGTTAATGAGCACAAAATATCTACACTATGCAGATGTACATTACAAAGTAAATAAATAATCATGAAAATAATACATACATCCTTTTAAAAATCAATACACACAATGATAATAATAACAATACGCTCGACTGCATACATAAAATAAGAACAAAATAAATATATACAAATGGACATATATATACATATATATACATTTTAATGCAACAGATAAAAATAATAAATAATTCGAGATGTGTAAATACTCCTGAATATCATTTAAAAGTATAAACAAATACGCGATAAAATTATGTGTACCTTAGAGCGGCCCTTGATTACCTTAAATTAAAGGTTAAAAATCAGGCCAATTAACTTTTTACTTAGAAGAAGCAAACCTTATGATATCGCACTTGTTAGTCCTTCAGTTTGTTTTTTTACAAGCTTGACATGTATTTACTGTCTCCTATGCCTCACACCGTTTCGCTCAGAATAATTCAATCAATGCATAACAAAATTTTAACTTGATTTTGCGCTACTTAAGGGGTTTATGATAAGTCCCTATACAAATATTTCAGCATTCTATCTCCACTTTTGCGGATTACTTGTCGTAATGCTAGAGTTAATAGATTTTTCCAACATTCGCAAATATTTTTAAATTATTCAACGTATGGGATATTATATCTATTGACGAATGCTTCTTTTGTTCTTTTTGTTGTTGTGTTTGTGATGTAAGAAGCTTTGTAAATATTTTTTTCATTGCTTGTAACAGCCACACTATTGCTTATCTTAGCAAAATGCTTGTTTTAAGCAAGACTAACTATGGTCTACTAATCAATGGCAAACCGGTCTATCACCAAGCCCCCAGAGCTAGTATATATGCTTTTCGCACGACGCCCACCAACAAAATCTTAGCTGAAATCGGTTTCCAAAGTTTAGAAAATAGACTTTATAGATTAAAAGCTAAAGCCATTCTCGAGTTTTTTGACGGTATGCTACCTGCCCATCACGTGATAGATGCTTCAGGACAAGTTCTGCTTAATCACTTTCACAGCCGAAGCTAGGACCTAACTCCTTGCTATGAACTTTGCTCATAAAAACAAACTAAAAACTCTGATAGTCTATCTGTGTTAAAATCTGTCCGGAATACCTCGATCTCGAACTGGAGCACCATTAACGAATCAAGGAATACCATCACAACATGAGATGAAGAAATTAAAACGCCTTGGGTGTCTGGTCATATCGGTGTTATTGGAAAATGAGAAAGCTGATCGAGCGAAACTTGTGCTTTCAAAGGAAACAAAAATTAGGAAAAAAATTATGCAAATAAGTCTACAATACTATCAGCAGCAGTACTTCTCTGTTAGTCCCCACCTAGTTCCACTATTATTTTTAACAAACATTGACAAATTCAAGATCAAACCATTTGCGAGAATATAAAGAAATCTTCTTCGCCGGTCTGCCATCGTGGACAAAACAACACAGCAACAAAGCACATTCTTTGTCAGTGCCTAAACTTTCCCTTTATTAGATGAATCGCATTCGCAGCAACAAACAAAAAAAAAGCAGAAAACAAAATCAACCTTTACATGTCTAAAGAATCAATTAACTCTTGGCCATAATTTTAATTTTTCATAACCGCCACATATGGAAATAAGCGTTCGTGTCAACAAAAATTCATTTAGATTCATTTGAAGTACGCCAACATTGAACAAAGAATGCACAGTCCTCCTTAAGTGTATATGAGGCCATCTGCAGCATCTATTTTTAATTCTTGATCGCCTCTAATATCGATAATATATATACGTGTATACACAATTGCGGACATGTAAATAGCAAATACACCTCATAGCAAATATACGTCATCAGGAGAACAAACGCAAAGATTTATTAACAGATTTAAAAATAAATGCAAAAAATATATCCGTATTTTAAAAGATAGTTAGAATTATTTCAACGTATGCGCAATAATTGAAAAAAATCTCTTACTGTAAAAGTGATTGCAGAGATACAAAGCCTCTTTGCACAAACAAATAGCATTAAAAAAATGATAAAAAAAAAAAGATGAGGCAAGTCACTCTTGCAATAATGCGTAGCTACTAACTCCTCTCTTTTCTTTGTTTGTAACTCAATTGTCTGCTACAGCTTGTTATTTGCGACCAAAGCTTTCGACATATTTCTGACTCATCTTCTTCAGTACGAAATGCTGCACTTTCTCGACACCCCAGCCTTTAGTGAAAGTCGAAAAGTTTACAATAGAATTATGGACACTTTGCACCATTCACTGCCAAACTTGAGCATCTTTTCGGAAAAAAATCATTCGCTGTTTGGGCCGTCATCGTTAAATTCACTGTCACTCAGTCGAGATTGTATGCGTCCACATTGTGTTTGTAAAATATCCAGATATTGGAACCTGTCCAATACGTAAATTTTTGAAGCCTGTCCAATGTTCTACACTTCTTATCTGCGAAAATATCCCAGACTCCATCATGTTTTGTGCTTTGCTAAGTGTACTTAACACTGTGTGCCAGACCTCTTGTTCGGCACAAGAATCATTTACCATCCGGTCCAATTTTGCTTATGTTTATCTCGACTCTTCTAGACACGTACATCGTGATATGCAGTCTGTTATATAACAAGGACAAAGGTTTGCTGATCGTTCAGGCGTCTTATTCACAGCCCGCATAACACGCCTACTGAAAACTTGCACTTATTTCGTTCGTTCGCTGTTTCTCCAGACGATATAAATGAGTCTTGTTTGCTTTTGCGGACAACGACTTTGGCAATGGGAGCAGTACTTTCCCTTTGTTTCAGTTTGCGTGTTTCATTGTTATTTAAGTAAATAGCATTCTTCACCACTAATGTAATGGCATCATAAACAATTTTTCTAGAGCACTTTAATAACGTGGCTATTTCAGTCGTCGCCCGCTTTCCTTCCTGATGCAAATTAATAATAATCGTCCTTTTGTTTCAGGCGAGCAATAACCGCTATAGCTTTTAGCTGCTAACTGCTAATTAACCTACAACAAAAACAATCAGAACTAAAGCGCTTGTATTTTTGTTGCGCTATTCTTATGAGCCATTCCAGAATACAAAGTACAAACTACAAATTGAAAAAAAATATAAAAAGCTAACGGTAAATTTTGCAATAAAACATTTTCTTTATAGCGGTTGTTCTCAATATTGTTAACTAAAAATAGAATTCTTTAATTATTACGTTTGAATTTTTTTTAAAGTTTGTCTCGCGATTTACGTGTCCACCGCTGTATTCGTATATATATATAACAATACATATGCATATATATATATATGTAAGTTTTAAAATAAATTCTTTTAGTTTGAATCCTCTGCACTTGTATTTAACTCCAGCATTTTTTGCTTTTAATTTTATAAATGGAATGTAAATGTATTTGCATTTTAAGTCTTTAAAAATATTTCGCTCATAAATTTTACAAGAGATTTACCAAAAGAAAAAAATAAAAGGAAAATTAAAACCAATTGATTTTCAAGCACATTACAAATGAAAAATTTTAGCAATCACAAAAAAAGCAGTGTGTAAATCTCATGGATATCAGTACCAACCACCATAGTTAGCCTGAATTTTTACAAATATTTACTGAAGTGAAGTTAGCCCCCCAAGATAACCCACATTTTTATGGTTCGTGTCTTCGCCAAAAATGTCTTGGCTACATTAGAATTTATTGCGAAATAAATAACAATAAAGTAAAATAAGTATTGAAATGAAATAATCTTAGCAAACGTGCACATATAAAATATAATAAGATGCTAATTACGAACGCAAACCCAAAAATGCTTAGTTATTGCTAGTAAATCTCATGCAAAAGTATGTTGCAAATACTGAAATAGTGACTGAAGTGAAGTTAGCCCCCCAAGATAACCCACATTTTTATGGTTCGTGTCTTCGCTAAAAATGTCTTGGCTACATTAGAATTTATTACTGAAGTGAAGTTAGCCCCCCAAGATAA